>JAWPHD010004480.1:0-187036 GCA_037043455.1 Cyrtodaria siliqua | reverse complement strand
CAATAAGTATAGATAAATTGCCAATAAGTGTCGATAAATTGTCAATAAGTATAGATAAATTGTCAATAAGTATAGATACATTGCCCATAAGTATAGATAAATTGCCAATAAGCATGATAAGTATATATAAATTCCCAATAAGTATAGATATATTGTCAATAAGTGTAGAAAATTGCCAATAAGAGTAGATAAATTATCAATAAATATAGATAAATTGCCAATAAGTGTAGATACATTGCCAGTCAATCAGTGTAGATAAATTGCCAATAAGTAAAGATAAATCGCCAAAAAGCGTAGATAAATTGCCCATAAGGGTAGATAAATTGCCAGTAAGTACAGATACATTGCTAAAAAATATAGATACATTGCCAATAAGCTTAGTTACATTGCAAATAAGTGCAGATACATTGCCAATAAGTAAAAATAAATTGCCAATAAACGTAGATAAATTACCAATAAGAGTAGATAAATTGCCAACAAGTCTAGATACATTGCCAATAAGTATAGATAAATTGCCAATAAGTGTAGATAAATTGTCAATAAGTATAGATAAATTGTCAATAAGTATAAATTGTCATTAAGTATAGATAAATTGCCAGTAAGTATAGATAAATTACCAATAAGTGTAGATAAATTGCCAATAAGTGTAGATAAATTGTCAATAAATATAGATAAATTGCCAATAAACGTAGATAAATTACCAATAAGGGTAGATACATTGCCATTAAGTCTAGATAAATTGCCAATAAGTCTAGATAAATTGCCAATAAGTGTAGATACAAAATTGCCAATAAGTGTAGATAAATTGCCAATAAGTGTAAATAAATTGCCAATAAATGTAGATAGATTGTCAATAAGTATAAATAAATTATCAATAAGTATAGATAAATTGTCAATACAGATAAATTGCTAATAAGTGTAGATAAGTAATTGCCAATAAGTATAAATAAATTGCCAATGAGCGTAGATAAATTACCAATATGTGTAGATAAATTGCCATTAAGTATAGATATATTGCCAATAAGTATAGATAAATTGCCAATAAGTACAAATAGATTGCCAATAAGTGTAGATAAATTGTCAATAAATGTAGATAAATTGCCAATACGTGTAGATAAATTGTCAATAAGTATAGATAAATTGTCAATAAGTATAGATAAATTGCTAATAAGTATAGATAAATTGCCAATAAGTGTAGATAAATTGTCAATAAGTGTAGATAAATTGCCAATAAGTATAGATATATTGTCAATAAGTATAGATAAATTGCCAATACGTATAGATAAATTGTCAATAAGTATAGATTAATTTCCAATAAGTAGAGATATTTTGTCACTACGTATAGATAAATTGCCAATATGTATAGATAAATCGCCAATACGTGTAGATAATTTGCCAATATGTGTAGATAAATTGCCAATAAGTATAGATAAATTGCAAATATCAAATGTTCTGCAAATAACATCGTAAACACTGATGTCAGCTTTATAATGCAAATGTATACATCTATTTCACACATTAACAGTCCGAGGTTTCGAATGTACTAATGCTTTCAAAAAGTTAGGCCGGTTGAAGTCTATTTTGCAAATTTTGAAAGGGAATGTTTATGTACAGTCTTATTTTAATTTGATTAGAAAAATCTTTGTAAAGTCATGCTAATTTCGGATAGGACAGTCTATGTAAACTCTTTGATAATTAGCATATAAAAGTCTATTCAAAAGCAACGCTAAATTTACATCGTAATCTACGCTACAATGCTATCATTTTCAACTATAACTCATTGAAACATAAATTGTTACATAACTCAGAACCGGGAAAAACGTTTTTCTGTACAAAACATCATTATAACACAGCATCGGAATTTAGTATGCAATACTGTTTAACAGAATAGTATAATAATTACATCTGTAACGGTGCTTAGAAAAATAATCTTACGTTACGTACCTGTACAGTTTTCTCTGATTAACTATCTGTTTGAAATTATTATAACTTTAAGAAAATCAACAGAATCAACAGAATACACATGTAATATGCATACTTTCTCCTACGAGGATTGCTGGAACCTACTCTTAGTCCACACGTGTAATATTGAGTTGACAAAGCGTAAACGTGTTATGTAAATGCACCCACTGAAATGAACACCACGAACACTTGAATTAAATTGCATTGGGTTTTAAGTCGCACCAACACATGAAAGGTTATATGGCGCCACACAGGCATGAACATGCCAAGCTCATCCTCCATGTACATCGAGATAAAATATGGAAAATGGGTCTAGGACACGAACACTTGAACAGGAAGCATTCCCTGACAGCAAGATCCCCCACCACTTATCAATTGAATTGTCAACCCAAACTACGTGCGCAGTTTTATGGATTGTTAAAATGGAATTAGCTCCAATATTGGACAAGAAAATCAATACACCAGAATCTCAAAATATGTTGAAAGTAATTACATAATTATTACATTTCTATAGGTGAAAGATCGAAATTTTTCAATGAAGCATACACCACAAAATGTGCATAACTAACTTCAACAAAAAAATAACTAAGTAAAATGTGGCGTTGAATCGTTCACGACAATGTTTTTATTCTATGTCAAACAAAGAATAAATGATAATTTCATCCAAAATTGGTAATCAAGGTTAGAGAATTATTTTTATGAACTGATTGTTGATTATAATTTTGATAGAAATAAATACTGAAAAAGGGATCCTTGGAATCAACAAAAGCAAAAAAGACAGTAAAGTGGCAGACACGGTTTTACTGAGTCTGTTCATGAGAGGTAATATAATTTGCCACACCTCTCACGCCCACTAACACCGACTTAAGCGGTATTCCAATTTAAAGCCAAATATTGGGCTTGATGTTCCCAAAGGACAATTAATTAATACTACTACTGATTTGTAGTCGGGCGACTTTTTACAGCCGCCACACAGCACTAAACAAACACTTGTGTGAATGTCAATAAATACTGAAAATGGGATCTCTTGGAAGCAACAAACACAAACAAGAGATACAAGTAACAGACTGTTTTGTTGAGACTGAACGACATATTAAAACACGTAAATATACCAAAGTTAAGACAGGCAATGTCAAATATACGTGTTTCCTCGCATACACTTGAAATAGAAGCCGAAAAATGGCAAAAACCAGTCAGCAAAGGAATGCATGAGAGAATATAAGACATATGCAATACAGTTGCAGACAAATACCATTTTGTTATTGAATGTAACATGTTTAATGGAATAAGAAAATTATACATAAGTAAATATTTTTGAAAATACATAAGATGATCAATGTTTTAAAACTATTCAAATTGGAAAGCAATAATACACTGAAAAGCATATACACATGCGTTTTTATGAACACAGCCTTTAAAATAAGTATAAGTAAATAGATTTCATAAGTAAATACATTTACAATCGCCGTTTCCTGTTGCTATTATTCTAAAGTTGTATGTATCGGATATAAGTGTAGTGTTGTTTTTTAATATACTGAGCAAAATAAATTTAGCACATACAATGCATGTCACTTCCATAGATGAGATACGAAGCCGTGTATGTTCGGGGTCAATGAAAAAGTGACATAGATATGACAATTAACAATGCTACAAAGTCATTTGTAAACAAAGTCAGTGATAAAAATAAAGCAATTATGTTTGAAATATACTTTTATAGGTTATCGAAAATCGTTCTCATTTCAACGAAAAGGGAGGTTATTTAATAATTACGAAATTTGGAAGGTGTTTGGTTTGAGAATAACAATGTTTTGTGAACACATTTTAGCGTTTTTTAAACAATGACAATATGGGCATTTATTGTCAATGCCAAACATGAAATTTTGTTAATTTAAAAGCAATACGATTGTATCACGAAATTAGACCGTGAGCAATACACATTTTTGTTACCATCTCAAGGGACAAATTCTTACTAGTACCATGTTATTGAGTACCTTGTAGAGAAACAAAAAATCCATGATAGCAGTGTGAACAGGGTAGCTGATTCCTGTTATTAGAGTTATCTCCCCCTTTCAAGCAAAACTCTTGTTTCTTTACATTTAGGGTCCTCTACCAAGTATTTATAAAATGGTGACCCCAGGGTCAAATATGTCCCAGCCCCGGGGGTAACATTTTTTCATACAGTTATATAGGAAATCGTTAAAAATAAATAATTTTCACTAAAACTGTAAGAGCTAGAGGTCCCATACGAGCAAGTTTGTTAAAATGTTGACCCTGGGGTCATATCTGGCTCCACCCAGGGGTCATATATTTACATAGAGTCATATAGAAACATCTTTAAAATCTCTTCCTTAAAAAACAAGAGCCAGAGGTCTACTATTTTGCATATTGTACAAGCTTATAGTTCTCTACCACTTTTGTTCAAATCGTGACTCTGTGTCCAACTATGGCCCGGTTCCGGGGTTAAAGTTTTACAAAGAGTTATATAGGAAAGTCCACATAAATATTCTTTTTCTGATACTACAAGAGCTAGAGGTCTAATACGACGCATGTAGCATAAGAGTATCGATCTCTTCCAATTTATTTTGTTCAAATGGTGATCTTATGGTCCCGGTGGTCACATATTTACATAGAGCTATGCAGGAACGTCAATAAACATCTTCTCTGAAACTACAAGAGCTAGAGGTGTAATAAGCTACATGTAGCTTAAGATTATTGTCCTGTACCAAATAATTCAAATGGTGTCCCTTGAATCAAGCCTGGAATTAAATTTGGCCCTGTCCCGGGGGTCACACTATAACATTGAATTATATAGGAAAACATATTCAAACAGCTTCTCTGATACTTCAAAAGCTAAATAATAGTTCGCATGTACCATAAACTTACGATCCTCTACCTAGTTTGTTCAAATGGCGACAATTAGGTCAAATATGGCCACTACGGGGGTCACAGTTTTACAGATTTATATAAAGAAATTGTTGTTGTTTCTTAAAACATGAGAGCACGTTGAGACAAGACGAGTGGGTCTCTTGTTTATGGCTTCAAGTTATACGCTTTTCATAAAATCACTTCAAAACTTTTAAGCGAACTGAAATCTATAGAGAATGTGACTTTTGATAAGGTATTCCATTATGAAGACTTAACCATGTTTACAAATCGCATATTGAATAAATCCACGACCTAAAATCACAAAGTAGACCACTGCATTTTCGACAAATTGCAAAAAAAGACAGAAGGAAAAAGAAAAGGCATTTTACGGTTTTACTGTTAATTTTTAGGTGTTTGTTATACAAATTTTAAAATAACCCGCCAATTACGACAAAATTACACTACAAAAACAGTTTATCAAAACTCTATCCAGGTGTTCATCTCATATAATAATGCATATCGCTTACAAGTATATGTTTATTCATGGGTTTTTGTAATATTCGTAATTGAATGAGTGTAAAATGAATTATCCATTTTTGCTTTATTTGTCTGGCTGGTTAAAGCTTTTTATATTGTATCTATAGAGTTCTGATTCTCAAACGATGTAAGTTATGTATATAACTCGTGGTCAGTAGGTTTAGAAACGATGTACATATGTTGTAAAATGTGGCTGTTTTTGGCGGGATAGCTACTTTTAACTGCAGTAGCACCTGTATGTCGGATGTAAACATGAGTAAACTAACCGTGATGACTAAACGTAATCTATCTCGATGCACTGGGTACCGATTCTTATCTGGAAGCGTTTACTTTTTTTTATATCTTATATGTATGTTATACTGTCACATTAAGTTATATTATTTAAATAAGATAATATGTACTGAGTATTCTTAATTGTCCTGTTTTATCCCAAGACATTAATTGCCAAGTTTATCAAAACAGCAATGAGCTGGGCATATATAAGGCTTGCAGGCATATTGCAACTCGACATACATGAACTTGATGCTAACTTGCTAGATAAGAGAGACCTTTGTGAACCCAGCTTCTTGGATATAACCTTATGACGGATTAACATTTTAGTTGTATGTATTTTAATGCAGTCATCCTGCTTGAGCGCATACAGCCTGTTGATGCTGTGGATAGCACGGGGGACTTTAAATTTAGAGGACCCTGGTTCAAGCCTCACCGGAGTCGGTGTGTTCTTGGGCAATACACGTTTACCCTCGTCCGTCGGATGGGGACATAAACCAGGCGATCCCGTGTATCGCTTGTTTTTTTTCTCCCATCATGTTAAAGAAACATAGGTGTCTATTCGTCAGTAGGGCAGGTTCCTAAATGCCTATATACCCCCCCCCCCCCACCCCCCCCCCCCCCCACAAACACTCCCCTCTCTCTACACCTTCTTTTTTAGGTAATAATCATTCCCCTTGCACTTGCATGCGCAAAAGTAGCGTTGATGCTTACTATCCTAGGTTAATTCTATACCCTAAATCAAGTACGGAGAACATCACAACCTATGTTTAGATACATATCCTAAGCAGGTGATATTATAACAACTGCACCAATACTAACAAATAGTTGCCATGGTAAGTAGTTAGTACAGTGATCTGGATATCACCCTAAAGATATTTCTTCGTCGACGCCGTGTGTTTCCCTCCCGGGCAAGAATATGACCACTGCATATCCAGGCATAGGGGTAAAATTTCCCCGAATTCATGTTAATTTTGTCATTTTTGTTCATCATGAAACCTGTACTGTTTCAGGTGCTACTTCAGTGGTGGCATTGATTATGGCTCCAGCGAAAAATGGAGTGTTTACTAGAGAATTTGCAGCAACTCTGCAGCTCTGCAGGGAAGAAGGTTCTAGGCACATTCTGCAATTTTTTATCTAGATGTTAATGAAGAGTGAGCTAGGTCGCATGTTCATTCCTGTTGGCGCCATATAACATGTTTGTGTTGGTGCGCCGTAAAACCCCAATTCAAATTAATTCATCTTCGTCGATTCTTTTTTCAGCAACACAAAAATGGTTCGTGCAAATGCATAAACAACTATTTTTACCTTTCATATGCAGAATTCTTCTTTTTGTTGTATATGGGTGGGGTAATTCAGGTGTAAAAATCCTTAAAATATGCATAAATTGCAGTTAAAAAGTATTAAAACTTTTAAGATTTTGCATTGCAATATGCAATGTTTAATTCATGTGTTTATGTGTAATACATAATCCAAATGTGTAATCATAATAAGTATTGCCATGACGCATACACCTAAAATAGACTTTTGTTAAAAAAACACGTTAAACCGCACATTTCCTTTATCTAGAATCCTTTGCACTATGTGTCGTCCGTGCAATATATGTATATATCAGTACATGTTAATACTATTTATGTTGCAGTTACTTTGAGGAAGGCTTATACTTCCAGTTTGGCATGTGTCTCAACTTATCAGGCTTACTGAACACATATGTGCAATGTCATGAACATTGCTTAGCACTTAATTTCATCCATATATCATGACAATCCTTTATTCATATTATAATATTATTTAAATCATGTAGAAAGGTTGTAAATTACTGATTCTTACAAGTTTACACATATTGTAAAAAATATTAACTAAACTAAATGCATAAAAATGTGTCAATAGTGGGTGGGGTAGATTGACTTCTAATTTGAACCAAAATAGAGGTTTTAAACAGAACTCAGTGCTAAAAAAGAGCTTATTTACGCTTTATGTAACTCAATGAATTGTAAACTTAAGTGCATCTTTAAAAAGTACATCAATAATTATTCACACAAGAATGACATTCAAAAACGAACATCAAAAACGTATATGAAAGCGCTACAATAATAACCTATTAATGTTCGATTTATTGTTTACATAAGCTACCTGTTCCAGATTGCTATCATGGAAAAATGGAATCTTTATACATTGCCCTTTTCAAAAAGTGATTGTAGAATTTGTCCCTTGAGTTGGTAACAATATCGAACATTTTGGGTCCTGGCTCAAGGCCTAAATTGAAAAATAATAAAACAACAATTTTGTTTTTCGAAAATCACATCCTTACCTCGCATTTCTAAAAGCTTAAAATAATAACATGTGTACCAATGTGTATATGTTTAATCAGGGTCGATGCATAATATCGACCCTGGTTTAATCTATGCCCCTTAAAAGTCGTGCTGAACGTTTTTTGTTAAGTATATATATGTGTATCCATGCATACTAGCTTTTAATATGGTATTATCTCAGTGTAATAATGAATTTAAATTAATATGAATAAGTTCATGGAAATATTAGTGAATTAATACAATGGTTCTCTCACCTTCTCTGCATATTTGCGGTGAAGCAAAAAAACAACAACACAAAACAACAACAACAACAACAAAACAACAAACAACTACACAAACTATTAAAGTGTTACCTGAAATCTTATACATATGGATGCATTTTCTGTTTTATTATGTTATTTGTTGGTGTAGGTTAGTCACGTTGATCATCACGTCATGATTCGACTGGAAGTGTGAATGAAAAAACATACTTTGCATGTCGCATGGAACCTACTCTTCTAACACCAATAGAGACAGTTTTGCAATGTTCCGGAGCAATGATATAATAACAATATTTTTTCATCTTTACGATATTAAAAAGACAGTGATTTGTTATCTATTTTAACCCTTAACTAGCTAACCTTACTATAATAACCTTTGCGTCCATTGTAAACCAAGATCGTAAATCGCAGGCTGAAGGAAGTTTAAATGTCCGGCTGCTGATTAGTCATTTTACAATAATGGGTGGGGTGGGTGTGTGGGTTCCGAACCAGAGTTAGCCCCCTAAATCGAAAACAAATATGAGGATGCATTAAATATGGTCAGAAGTACATAAAATGAACAAACATGCTTTACGCCTCCCTTAAATGAAAGGGAATATGTTTGCATTACCGTGCAACGTTTAAAAATGGTATGGAAACTTGTGTTTTTTAAGGAAACATATTGACAGCTTCAGTTTCAGAAGAGTATTTATTTCCACCATAATTACATTAAATTGCATCGTTATCACATTTGAAAACACTTATTATTTCAGATAGCCAGTTGTCTGATAGGTTATTACACCCTTTACTGTTATCAATTGTGTTTTTAAGGCCTTCATTGATTTACACAGAGTCTGACATCTTAGAGTTTTATATTTGTTCGCGTTGTTTGATACCGACAGGTGAGGAGGATTTTAAGCTGTTTCATTACAGAATGATTAATTAGACGACCTTTCGATTTTTTATATTAGCAAAGTACAGCTGTAACACGATGACCCATTTTTTCAGATATATGGTTGTGAACGACTATAGATGCCAGATACGTATGTTATATAGCAATACATATAAATGCACACGGTGATATACTTCTGTATCTACTCAAGCTAACGTTCTTATCCTCCGCACTTCCTTTCTTTGCCCTGTATTATTGTGTACATGTTCATACAAGTCCTATAATAGTTTATAATTGCAAAAGGACAATTGCTCTAATTTAAATGAAAATAAAGTTGTGGTTCTTTCACTTATTGCCCTATATCATTGTGTGAAGTTTCATTCCAGTCCCACCAGACGTTCACTTATTGCCCTGTATCATTGTGTGAAGTTTCATTCTAGTCCCACCAGACGTACACTTATTGCCCTATATCATTGTGAAGTTTCATTCCAGTCCCACCAGACGTTCACTTATTGCCCTATATCATAGTGAAGTTCCATTTCAGTCCATTCCAGTCCCACCAGACGTTCACTTATTGCCCTATATCATTGTGAAGTTTCATTCCAGTCCCACCAGACGTACACTTATTTCCCTATATCATTGTGTGAAGTTTCATTCCAGTCCCACCAGACGTTCATTTATTGCCCTATATCATTGTGAAGTTTCATTCCAGTCCCACCAGACGTTCACTTATTGCCCTACATCATTGTGTGAAGTTTCATTCCAGTCCCACCTGACGTTCACTGATTGCCCTATATCATTGTGTGGTTTCATTCCAGTCCCAACAGACATTCACTTATTGTCCTATATCATTGTGAAGTTTCATTGCAGTCCCACCAGACGTTCACTTATTGCCCTATATCATTGTGTGAAGTTTCATTCCAGTCCCACCAGACTTTCACTGATTGCCCTATATCATTGTATGGTTTCATTCCAGTCCCACCAGACGTTTTCAAGTTATACTCTGGACAAGAAAAATAAGTCACAAGGGACAATACATCTAATATGAATAGAGCTTGCACTCTGCACTTCGTTTTATTTCCATTTATCATTGTGTTAAGTTTCATTCCAGTCCCATTAATACTTTTCAAGTTATGAAAATTATCGAAAATGATAGCGATTATATAGTACGATGTAAAACGATAAAGGTGGTCATTTTTTATATCAGTTATGCTTTTCGTATATCAAAATGTGTAATATGTAATATAGATGTAATGTAAAGTGCCTCCGTGGCCGTGATAGTAAAGACGGTCCGTCTTAAACCTTCTCGCCGCTCACCGTTGCGAATTCAAATCTCACTGGGAGCTCGACTTGTCAAGTGAAAAAAGTGTCGATTCTTACAGATGGTGGAAGGTATATAGTACCGGTTTTACCCAGAAAAAAATGGGATGGTCTGCCTCACTCACATTAGAATATACCGTCATATATCGCCTCACATGTGCTTAAATGACGTAAAACACCGTTCAAACAAACGAAAGATGTAGTATAATAATTGTTTGCGAAAACGTTCTTTGGTACAGTAGATCAAAACTACAGAAGTAAATATCCAGGCTAGCTCCACCAAAGGTCAAAACTACAGAAGTAAATATCCCATCCAGACTAGCTCAACCACAGATCAAAACTACAGAAGTAAATATCCAGGCTAACTCCACCGATCAATCTTGCTCCTATTTTCATCCTGACTAGTGACAAAACAGGCAAACAAACAAATAAACCAACCAACCAACCAAACGGTTTGTGATCCGTGACAAATAAAGCCTACCCCGTTAGTAATAATGAGACCAAGACATTTCTTCTGTTCCGTTCTGTTCTGGCAAGCTGTAATTCTTGTTTATAACGCAATACTGTGTCTACTGTTGATAATCATTGGCCAGCAATTATGTCAATTGTTGATAATTGAGAGCAGAAGTAAACTATGGTGGTTCAATCTCTGACATTTCTAACAGAAGGTTTTCACTTTGATTTTTGTTTATGAACGAGATAATAATCACAACCTGATTTCTATGGTGACGTGATTTACAAACTTATAAGATCCTTGGTCATAATCACTTTCATACAATCTTTATTAAACTTGTTGAATAGTCTTTAGGAAAAGAGGTTATGACCCTATCATGTTGCAACGCAATGCATGTTTAGTGACTGACCCATTTACAGTTGGACACTATGCTTTCGACTTTGATTGTGCGATGACTGGACAGATTGTTGACCCTATGATGAAGTCTACCTAAATCCTCAAAGGACTGGTAGCGTTTGATGCTTGTCATATCTTGCCTGGTCTTACTCTTAATGGTGTGTTCTCTTATTGCTCTGGCTTCTGCCAGAGTCATTGAGTACTTGCTTTTTGGCTGTCTATGCTTTGTTTTATATTCTTCTATACATGCTCATGTATCTTTTATACATGTACCTATATTGCCTATTAATGCTTCATTGTTTGTTAGAGAATATAACATGGCGGGGATATCTTTATTCCCGTTTTATTGGGATGACAATAGGGTAAGAGTAAGGTTTGGTGCACCCTAGAACCTGTTTTAAACACCGCAGCGGCCTTTTTTGCCATTGACCGTTCCGAGGCGGAAGCCCTATTGTCAACCCCTTTTTGTTCGTGATGTCCTGTCTTGCCTTTTAGTCATCTTTAAATTTGTTTTTTGTTTATGTGCGTGATTTTGGTTGACTGTGGTCCTTGAAAGCTGCATTTCCTGTTCAGCTTTTATATCTACTTTTAAGAAGAGCACATTGGCGAAACAAAGCTGATTTATTCTGTTTTAAACTGCAATGAATTTTAAACTCACGGCATATTTTAAAAATATCTTAAAACCTTTCAAACAAATACATCATGTGCAAAAATGATCATACAACATTTGATGTTATACCTATTATTGTTCAAATTAAACTGTATAAGCTTCCTGTTCAAGATTGATCATGGAAAAATATCATCTACAGACATTGCTTTTTTAAAAAAGTGATGGAAGAATTTCCCACCAGAGTTGGTAGCAAAATTGAAAGTTTGAGTCCTGGCTCAAGACCTTATATTTCTGAAATAGGAAGACCTATTGTCAACCCTTGTGTGTGTGATGTTTTATCTGGCCGTTTGTTCATCTTTATATATATTTAGTTGGTCTTCGTTTCTTTGTGTGTTTGTGGTTGACTGTCGTCCGTGAATACTAATTTTCCTGTTCGATTATTTTGTCTGCTTATGCATTACGTTATATTAATAACAACTTAGTGTGACAGTTTTGGGAATGCTGGTATTCTTTTTCTTAAACGACACGTTTCATTAATATTGACAAGAAATGTATAACCTTCATTGTTCTATAACAGAACACTATTGTACAGTTAACTGACATTGATAAAACATCTTTATGAAGAAATCAGTAGTAGGATTCAAGACAGTTAAAATTCCATTTAATTCATTTTGAGTGCACGGCAACCGAAGTTATTATGAAAGCTATTTATGGAAGGAAATTGGTTCTATAATGCACGATAATACTAACAAGAAAATATTCTTATCCAATATCCGTTGCAATAAACTTCATTAAGTTATAAGTATGCTTTAAGATCATTTTATTTGTTTAAGATTTCACCCACATCAACATCTCAAAGAATACAAACTTTTTTTTCCGGAAATAAAACGCTTCTTGGCACTCTCAATTTATCGCTATTCCTTTGAAGTATAAAACACACACACTGTGTTATTAAAAAAAAAATAATATCAAAATGAAAAAGGTCGTCGTTTTAATGTATTAAACGATCACAAACTACACACTCGTGCTCTCTTTGATTAAACAATATCAACAACCGAGTAGTATTTGCCATCAGCGCTTTGCTAACCTTCTTTTCTTTTAACACGAGTGTCTGTTTTAAAAAACACGCAATAAATAAGAAAGAGAATCACTGATAATAAATACTGATAAAGGTGATCCTTTGAGAGCAACAAACACAATTCAGAGAATAAAGCAGCAGACTCGGTTTTATTGAGTCTGTTCATGAGAAGTAATGAAAGAGGCAACACTTCTCACGCCCCCTAGCACCGGCTTAAGCGGTATTCTACTTTAAAACCACATATTTTGGGCTCGTTGGTCCCAAAGGACCAGTAAAAAATAACACTACTGATTCGTAGCACGGGGAGCCTTTTTACAGCCGCCACACTGCACTAAACGAACGCTAGTGTGCATGTTAATAAATAATCTAGATAAGTGATATCTATGAAAAAAATCAAATTATCCTCAATGAAACATTTAGTAGAGAAAACGTTGTGTGTTTTTTGTACGAATTACAGTGCTTAGGGTTAGTTTTGAGTAAAAAGGTTAATGCTTGATGGTAGATTGTTAAATGGTGTTTTACGTCATTGTCAGCACATTGTAAGGTATATATAACTGTCGATATTTTCATGGTGGATGCAGATCATCCACTTTTTTCTTGTTAAAACCAGTACTCACTTGCAAGTCGAACTAAGTAAAAAGGTTAAAAAAACAAGAGAACAAATTCTCTCGATAAACATTTCCCATCATTCTTATTATTCATAAATGACCATCCTATATGTCTTGATGGTACTGTATCTAATACAGACATGTATGCGGATGATACCACTATCTACGATGTTAACACATCAAAAGCAGTAATTGAGCAAAATCTTCAAACTGCTTTAAATACCCTCAATGCTTGGTGCCTGAATAATGGTATGGTTTTAAACACAGAAAAAACTAAAGTGCTCTTAGTTACTACACCTCAAGAGCGTGCAAGACTTGTTAATAACAAATTATCATTAAATAACAATAACATGATAAAATTCTGGGAATGCATATAGATGAACACTTGAAGTGGGATAATCACATTATGTATATTCGTAAGAAAATATCAACCAACATCTGGCTACTGTCAAGAATAAAATCATATATTCCTTTAAATTACCGGATAATATTTTATAAGGCATATGTTCAACCTCATCTAGATTACTGTAATATAATATGGGGAAATACAAAGAAAGCTAACATACAACTGTTATTACGTTTAAAGAGAAGAGCATGTCGTACTATTTTAGGCGACCAATATACCACACTAAATGAAGCACTAGTTATCATTAATTCCCTTAATATCGAGCAAAGGATATTTCTCCAAAAGGCAAAATTTATGTATAGAGTATCAAAACATGCAGTCCCGTCATATATTTGTGATATGTTTCATCCTACTGTTATCTCGCAGAGAAATCTACGATCTGCTTACGAATTAAATTATATAACGCCAAGACCAAACAAAGAACTATTTAAAGGGAGTATGTCATACGCTGGAACAACAATTGTGTGGATTAGCATTCCTTCATATATTAGAGAATGTACTTCTTTAAAAAACTTTACATCTAACTGCGTTAAATGGCTGAAAACACAATCATAATATAATTATTGTAAAAGTATTGTTATGTTTGGCAGTTTTAGATAATTATTGACATCTTGTGTACTGTGTGGTACTTTATTATGCACACCACCACCTCAAACCATGTATATAATTATGTATATATATTAAGAATGATGTGTGCATATAGTTGTACATGTGTGTGCATGTGTGTGTATTTGCATGTATGTATGCGCAATATTGTAAAGGAAATATCACTGTTTTGTTATATATGTTTTACATTGTACATGTATATGTAGGACTTTGCAGAGGGCCCCAAGGGAGATTAGTGTTTGCTAATTGGGTCACCCTCTATAAATAAAGACATTCATTCATTCATTCATTCATCACAGTTGCTCCTCCCTAGACACTGACGAGTCGCTAAACACTGACTGTAATCAGTGCCAAAGAATGTCTACCTACAGTGAGGAGTAATGAGACCAAGACATTTTGTGGTTTCATAACGCAGTTATGTGTCTACCGTTGGTATACATAGGCCGGCAATTATGACAATTGTTGATAATTGAGAGAAAAGATAAAACTATGGTTCAGTCTCTTCACATGCTTTACTTACAGGCATGGCATATTTTTTCTTTGATTATGAACGAGGTATTTTTTATTTTTTTGTTTTCATTTTGCCCAAGGTGTATTTTTGAAAGAGGAAAACAACTGGCATTACTTTATATTAATAGCAACGTAATGTGAATGACTAGAAATGTTGGTATTATTTTCTTTTGAACAGCAACTTTTATTAGTACTGACAAGAAACGTAGATTTCATAGAATCCTTCTATGGCAAAAAACTATTGCACAGTCATTTAACTGACATTGATAAGAATTATTTTAGAATCTGCCTATATTTTACATTAGATCACAAGGTGAGTTTCTTGCCTCTGGTTTTGCATTAATTGAGTTTTGTAATTATCCTGATTGAGTATCATCTTTTTGTTTTTAATTTTGTTTCTTTTATTTGCCTGTTTATGTATTCTCTTTTTTATTTGTATCCTCTTCGTTTTTGTTTTGTATCATCATGTTTTTACATTTTCGTGATTTGCATGCTCTCTCTCATTTTTTAACACTTCCCAGCCGCCCCTCCCACCCCCTCTCCTTCGCCTCACATCGATGACTAGAAAACAATTTGTGCTATATGGTAGAAACTCTTTGAATGATTGATCATTTGACCTCACTACTGTGAATTTGGTTTGAAAGTTTGCAAAACCCATGGTAAATTATCTAAAATGGCCCTATTCTGACAAAGTATAAAGGAAAACGGAAGGTCCGCGATCTTAAAATGGCCCTGTAGTGGCAAAGATGCACTTTTCAAGATGTATAACATATTTTTAAAAATAAACAGACTTAAAAGTAAATCTCTAATCTCAAAATAAGTCAGTAACCTAAATGTGTGTCGGTAGAGACAAATATAGAAAGTATTGAATTCCTCCTGCATTTGCCGAAGGCCAGCAGAGCTTATGGGATGGCGAGTTATCCGTCGTTTGTCGCCGTCATCGTCCATCGCCGTCCGTTAACTGTTGCCGTGTGAACACTCTAATCTATTAAGGCTTTCATTCTTAATCGGATCTTTACAAAACTTTGTCGGTGTCTTCATATGAATAAACCTCTGACAATTTTGAAAATCAGACAGATCAAATGTGTTTCACAGGAGATATGACCCTTGTTTTGCTGAAAAATGCCATATGAAGCCTTGTGAACACTCTATCACCTTCATTTATTATTTGATTGATCTTTACCAAACTTGCAAAGATTGTTAATATTAACGAAAGGTTGGATACGTTCGAAAACCAGCTATATCGAATCAGTTACACTAGAGTAATAGCCATAGTTTATTTTTTTGAAAAATGCCATTTTCTGCATTGTGAACACTCTAGCACCTTCATTTATTATTTGATCTTTACCAAACTTACAACGATTGTTAATATCAATAAAATCTCGGACAAGTTTGAAATACTAGCAAAATCAAATTAGTAACAGCAGAGTTATGACCCTTGATTTTCTGAAATTCTGCCTTGTGAATACTTTTAGCTCCTTCTTTTATTATTTGATCTTTTGCAGACGTGCAGAGATTGTTAATATCAATAAAAGCTTGGATGAGTTCGAAACCCAGCAAAATGGAATTAGTATCAGCAGAGTTATGGTCCTTGTTTTTCTGAAAAAGCTATATTCTGCCTTGTGAACACTCTAGCACCTTCATTTATTATTTGATCTTAACCAAACTTACAAAGATTGTTATTATGAATGTAAGTTCAGACAAATTTGAAAACCAGCCAAATCGTATTGTAATTTCGGAGTTACGGCCCTTGATTCAGTTAAAATGCTATATTTTGCCTCATTAAGACTATAGGGCTTTCGTTTGGCCAGATTTTAATGAAACTTTGCATAAATGATCAGTACCAAATCTAGTTAGGTATATCCTCACCATGTTCCAGTTGAATGATGTGTGGCAGAGTTATGGCCCGTTAAAGGTTTTAATACAGAAACTTTGTCCGGACCTTTTTTCCTGACCCCCTGGCTGGGTTTCAGCGAAACTTTGCAGGGATGATCAGTACCAGGCCTAGTGTTGCATATCTTCACTATGTTCCGCTTAATTCAATGATTGTTGGCTGAGTTATGGCCATTTAACTGTTATATTACACAAACTTTGTCCGGACTAGTTCTCCTGAACCCCTGGCCAGATTTTAGTGAAACTTTGCAGGGATGATCAGTACCAGACCTAGTTGTGCATGTCTTCGCCGTGTTCCGCTTGATTGATTTTAACGGAGTTATAGCCCTGTAAAGGTGTTGATGCATAAACTTTATCCAGACTAGTCTCTTCTGAACTCATGGCCGAATTTCAACGTTGCGCCTATCATTACCGTAAACACACATTTTGTCCAGACAAATTTTCCCGAACCCTTGGCTGGATTTCAGTGAAACTTAGCAGAAAAAATGATCAGTATCAAGCCTAGTTGCGCATGTTGTTGTCGTGTTCCGCATCAAATACACTCTCCCGATTTAATTTAAGATATTGCTTGAACGCAGTGGTGTGTTATGTTTGACGCTCTGTTCCTTTTAAACATTAAACGGTGTTAACTGCTTATTAATCCTAGAACACTAGGTGATCTTATTTTAAAAAACTAGTGCAAATGTATGTCACGTTCATCTACCTTTTTGATATAAGTGAGTGCGCATGGTAACCGAATTCGCATTTCTTAATTGACGGATGATTAGAGTTACTACATGTATGATGCACGATAATACACATAAAATAATAATAATAAAACATGATCAAACATCTGGTACGATAAACATGATTAGTAAAGTCACACGTGTGCATTAGATGAGTTTAAACTGTTAAAGATTTCGCAAACCTTATCACTCAAAGAAAACGCAACTATTTCCCCCGTATATGAAACATTTTCAATTCATCGCTATTTCTTTGAAGCACTGGGTTATTAAGAAATTGAAGATGTCAGTATAAAATATCGTCCACAACCACAAACTGTACAATCGTGTTCTGCGAAATTTATTAATTCTCGATCAGCGCTTTGTTAACTTTATTTTCTGGATAGAAACTATGTTTTAATTAGTAAATAATTGTTTTGTACATAACACAGGATATAGAGGATCTTATATGAGTGAATGTGTATTATTGATTTTAATAAACGAGTTTGATAAAATGATATGATACGAGGCTCTTCCGAGTATCCTATTCTCTTTATCCAACGAGTTTATTAAAGTCAATAATAGACAGTCACGAATGTAAGATTCTGCTATCATATAACTGTGCTAATGTCACTTTAAGTATTCCTAGTGTAAAGGTAAATCTCTTTAGGGGTATCATATAGTTGGGTTCTCATAGATTGAATAACACTGTATCATGATGGTTATCACATAGCTGGATTCTCAGAGCACTGTATCATGATTACGATTTACTGGATTCCATCTGCAAATAGAAATAAAATATATTCCTACATGCATAAACATAAAACATACACTCACAAATCAACACACAGCCATATAGCGGAGCTCGTGCAATGATATGTATTATACCAAATACATGGTTCATTATACACATATAAACACATGTGTCAGTCATGGCGATGATGCACATTAACGGGACATTCATATGATAAACACCCATAATGTTCTTTAACAAACCTTGCAGTTTAAGTATAACCGTTAGTCAGCATTAGGAAAAACGTTGTAAATGAATTATACTAATTACATACCTACAAATGTTTATAAAATATATTCCTACATGCATAAACAATACAATCGCAAATCAACACACAGCCACACAATCGTAAACGCTCGGCCAATCCCGTCATTCCTCGGGATCCGCCTCGTGTGTATCACGGCGCTTCGGTAGTTTCAAAATATTGACATTCTGTTAGCCGGAAGGCAACGGCACAGAAAAAAGTGCACTGTTACTAAGCTGTTGCTACATAAGCAATATTGCCGCTTGCCAATGATGTATGATTTGCGTTGCATGTTTGTTATTTACAGTACGATGAAGGTTTTATCACTGCTTTCACGTAAATAAACTATAGATGGAGCAAACGGTTAAATGACATTGCAAAATGTTAAAGATAACTTTGATTTTGAATGCAAATTCGTCGGGAATCTGATGCGCGTCACGCTAGTATGACGTAACCAATATGGAAACCTGCGTATTACATTCGAGTCATGCTGCGAAGCAGTGTACGAGATGTTGCGAATGACAGCTACATAGCGAAGCTCGTGCAACAATGCGTTACAATCGTGAACATATTGATCATGCCGTGTGGGTTAGTACTTAATATACAATACAGTACGATACGTATGAAGCATTATGATAACTGTTTAAAGGGACGGAAACCAACTGTAAGCAAGACACCAAACCGGATGACTAACATATTAGTTGATCCTACTACATAACACACCTACGACGTGATAGTTTCACTGTAATGTTGTCAATTTATATACGGCGGCAATTTGTTAGAGAAATCATGACGTCGTTTTGTCGCTACGTTACAAGGCTGTACATGCAAACAATTGAGATTAAATGTTTTACTGTATACAAACACAGAGATTCGGTCCTCATTTGCATCGGTAATACACTAATGTATATTTCACTCCCGGAAGCCATGTTATGTTATAAAAATACATCCAGCCGTCGACGTTCTGGTGTTTTTGACGTTCTCCGTTAACTGGTATTTGCGATTTCGAGCGATTTCATAGGAATTCGTTTGTAGTTTTGTTTACACACATAAGGAAATTCCATCGCTAATGATTTTGATAAAACGATATTTCGAGTGGTTTATTGCAAGAACAAAACACACACTCCTATCTGTTTTTTCCATTTTCAAACTAATCTATTCCCATTACAAATAAAACATCATCATCCGCTTACATACGTTTTTTGTTTGTTTTCTCTGTTCGGAATACTGTACACATGCTGAATCAGAAAAGTAATAGAAATAGAAATACAAAAAGAAATAATTTGGAATCTTTGCTAATTTCATGCCATATCTGTCCATTGTTAGCCGAGGCCATGTGGCAATGGTTGCGAATGGTTTCATGTACGATTCTGCTGGAACATAATAGTAGTCTTGTCGTGGAAAACCTTTTTAAACATAGGTTGCAAAAGGGGCCAAAGACCGTCTCCGTGCGAAACCCCCGGTTTAAATAAAGAAAAATGTCCCTTTACATCCACGTGAATGTATTAAACCTGGTTTTTTGAAGTAAGTTGTCATTTCTAGTTTTGTGTAGAGAAAACATTTGGTCAAAAATACAGTGCAATTGAGGAACACCGTCGCAAAACATATGACGTCGTTCACTCGACATGCACTGTGGTTACCCTCTGTACTCTTTGAAAGACGTTTAATTTTATTTCATGAACATTGTACGATATATTTTAAGTTCTAGCGAAACATTTCGAATTTAAATACATTTATTCCTGTCTGCTTGAATCAATTAAGTGAAAATAACACCTGTCCGACTAACTGGTGTACAATAAGTAATATATAAAGTATAGCCACATCGGGTTGGTTAATTTAAAAACTGAGATCAACCATCTTGATGAGACCATACTCTGTATTTTACTTACAACCGGAACACTTGAGTATTGATCAAAGTTAGTCTGTTTTCTATCTTCCCTAAGTTATAAAACTCCAAAGACCCTTGATTATTGTTGGCTATGTGACTTAGTCTGCTTATCTGTTGCGGAACACTTGTTTTTATTACAATGGTAAACAATGTTTGTGTTGCCTTTTCTTTGGTTTGTTTTTAATTAGACAACATATATGTATATAGTATGCTAGATTTTCACAAGCTTATACACACGAAACAGTATGTCAAAATGCATATTCTGTATGTTAACATGCAGATTCTGTATGTCAACATGCATATTCTTTCATCTGCTATTCTCATTCTGCATACAGTTGACATACAGGTGTTTTAGTTGCGGTGATTAGTTACGACAAGGAAAATGAGACGAAACAAGTTAGTTAGTTGTATGATATCGGTTATATGCTAGAAACGTATCGATTATTATTCAGTTTGGTGCTATATCGTGCTGTGTGTGAATGCTTGATATCACGCTTTCAAAGCACGTAATTATAGTTTTATTTGTATTTGAAAATATTTGAAAATACCTCCACAATTATTTCAGATTACCTCCAGTCCATATAATTTCTTTACAGTTCAAACTAACCTTTACCGACATCTTTTCTTGCAGAAGTTCAAACAAGAAAAAATGTTGCAAGCTTCAGTTTCAGAGGAGTATATATTTTCATTAAATTGCATACGTTGCATCATGTCAGCTCACTTGAAAACAATTATTACATCAGATAACACGTTTTCTGAGAGGTTAATACCCACTTTAATGTTAATAATCGTGTATTAAAGGCATTCAATGACACCGAGTCTGAAACCTTAAGAGTTTTATATTTGTTCACGTTGTTTGATACCGGCAGGTGAGGTGGATTTGAAGCTGATTCATTGCAGAATGATTAATTATACTTCTTCGGTTATCAAAGTACATCTGTAACACGATAAACCAGTAGTATTCAATTTGACCTGCATATGAATAATTTAAAATAGTCAATTTTTCGTCAAGGCCATCTTCATTTTTGAAGATAGAGGTTTGACAAGATGTCCTTATGACATTGGCAATCATAGGTCAAAGGCCAAGGTAAACTTTTAAAAAATGGTCAAACATTGGCAAAATCAAAAAAATTGTCAAGATGCTTGATTTTTTCGGAATAAGGTCATCGACTTTTATAATTAGGTATGCAACCTTAACATCTGTCAAGTTTGCCTACACTTTTTTTTTGTTTTCAGATATAATAATGTGATCTTCGTCTGAAATAAGGTAAAAGCAGTGACAACAAGTTATAGTGACCTACCTTTCATTTGTCAAGGTAGAATCTTCTTGCCATGCATGATCGTTGATATCAAATTTGACAACATGTTAATGTGACCTTGAATGCCAACGTCAAGGTCAGTTAAATCAAAATCTTTAAGAAGTGGCCCTGCAGCTACATAATTAAAACGTAGAGAGAAACCTGTTGGTCTATTTCTTCAATAGTAGGTCTCAGTGACTTTGTAATACACTCTTCCGATTTGTTTCAAGATATTGCTTGAACGCAGAGGTTTTTAAGGTTTGAAGCTTCTGTTGCTTTTAACAAATTAAACGGCGTTAACCGCTTATACAACCTAGAACACTAGTTGATCTTATTTTAAAAACTAGTGCAAAGGCATGTCATTTTAATCTTCCTTTTTGATATTTGAAGATAATGTCTTGAACAGAAAATGTTGAAGGTGTATCCGGTCTCTATCAATTTTCCGTCAAGGCATTTCTAGTTAATTTAGTTAAACCGATCGATTTGCATTTTCTCTGTACAAGTTCTATTTATACTAAGTTTCAAGACAATTAAAATACCATTAATTTATTTTGTGCTCATGGTAACCGTTTTTGTCAAATAATCAATGTTATCAACACCATTGACGGAAGGGTAACGTTACTATGATGTACGATAATACTAAGTAAAAACGAAAAAGTGTAAAGAAAATAATCTTATCTGATATCCGTTACGATAAACATGGTTGAGTAAGCTATATGCATTAAGTGAATGGTATCTGATTAAGATTTCGAAAACATCAGCATCTCAAATAAAACCAACTATTTTCTCCGGATATGAAACACAACTTTTGGCAATTTCAATTCATCGCTTTTCCTTTGAAGCGCTTGGTTATTAAGCAATTGAATATGCCAATAGAAAATGTCGCCCACAACAACAAACTGTACAATCACACTCTGCCAAATTGATAAATTCTCTATCAGTGCTTTGTTAAATTTATTTTTAAGGGCGAAACTATCGTTTTAATTAGCAAATAATTGTCGTACCCTTAACGGTTTGTTCTCTTGTTGATCTGGCTTCTGCAAAGTCATTGAGTACTTAATTTGTGGCTTTCTGTTTTTTATATTATATAAACAAGCTCATTTATGTGTTTTACTTATATTGCCTATTAATGCTGCCTTATTTGTTAGAGATTATAACCAGGCGATGATATCTTTATTTACATTGTCCCGTTTCGTGGTATGATAATAGGGTAAGAATGAGGTTTGCTGCACCCTAGTACCTGGTTTTAACCCCCAGCGGCTTTTTTGCCACTGACCGTTCCAGGGCGGTATCTCTATTGTCAACCCGTTTGTGTTTGTGATATTTTATCTTACCTTTTATTTATCTTTACAATCGTTCTTTGCTTCTGTTTGTGTTTGTGGTTGACCTTACTTTGTGGCTTTCTAGGCTTTTGTTTTTTGTATTATATACATGCTCGTTTATGTGTTTTACTTATATTGCCTATTAATGCTGCCTTGTTTGTTAGATATTGTAACCTGGCGGGGATAGCTTTATTTACACAGTCCCGTTTACTGGTAAGGCAATAGGGTAAGAGTGAGTTTTGGTGCACCCCAGAACCTGGTTTTAACCCCAGCGGCTATTTTTTTGTCACTTACCGTTCCAAGGCGGTATCCCTATTGTCAACCCTTTTGTGTTTGTGAGGATTTATCTTGCCCTTTATTCATCTTTAAAGTCGTTCTTTGTTTCTGTGTGTGTTTGTGGTTGACTTCTACTTTTCCTGTTCGATTTTTATATCTACTTTTGTTGTATAGATAATACAGGATAGTATGGAAAGATGTTACTCTATCTGTAGTACAGATCATAACGAGAACAAAAAATAACATATGGGCGAATATTTGATCATCAACGTTAAGAGTGAAATGCGCACACAGAAGCTAGGAGTTTTTAGAATGACGTGAAAATGCTCGTGCTAAGAGTCCATCTAGCAATGTATTAAACTATTTATGGGCAAAACTCCATTTCAGTTAAAAGCAAGCTGCGTTAAAGGAACACACAAACGATTTGTTTTTAAAACTGGCTACATAGTTGAGTATTGTTTAATGACACTTAGGATATGTTTTCTGCTAATTGATTTAGTCTGTTGACTGTTACTTGTGATACGCAGGCTTCATAACCTCCCACCAGAATTTTCTTTTGTTTATTTTGTTTAGAGCAAATAATTTTGTTAGAAACTGGGACCATACGCCGCTGGCCATAGACTCGTAATAAAAAAACAACCACATTGAAGGTTTCATGTTGACCGTCATATGCATACCATCTTCGGAATGGCTAATATTTTCGTACTATTGAAATTGTAGATATTGAGTTCAGCCCGGGTTAGAGGGCATGAACGGGGACGAGCAATTTTCACTACCGTTCCTGAACAGTGCCCATCAAATCGAGACTGAAATATTTTTTATATTTATCGTGTTCGGCGATTTCCAAATTTCCCCTTCATACCCTTTTATACACCAACAACTTCATAAAACACGTATTATTAGCTCCCTTAGCTTGCTTGACATTCAGCATATGCATGGTAGTGATAGGACTCGTCGGCTCGGTGTATGTATGCAACTTTTGGGGTGTCATGGCATGTGTTTAAGGTATTCCAGTGTGGGTGTCCAGGGGTGCACCAAACCTCACCCGATCTTGTTGTGCATCAAATATCTTGACGTGCATTTACCTAAAAATTACAATTGTATTTCAGTACACAGTATTTACGTCTGATATCAATGTTCCGTTAGTTTTTGTGAAACTGAGTCAAATAAACGTTCATAAACGAAACCATACGCCATATAACGCGACCACCAAATACTAACAACATATTCTGTAAGAAATGGTCCTGGAACGTATTCGATTGCAAGGAGGAACCATTATGTTCACGGTGGTTTCACGGCGTGTTTTGCTGGGGTGCGGAAGCGCTGACTAAGGTGCATGCGACGAAAATACGCATCTTGACGTGACGTAATACCTGGACGTCCTTGTTTAGGACTGGTTTTGGTCAATGCTGTCTCTTTCAGACGTTGAAATAGTCTTGTTTAGTACTTTATGCACGCCAAGATGGACACCATACGTTGCGCAATTCCGTTCGACATCTAGCTGACGGCGTCTTCGCATTTTACGTAAATGTGGCATTAACACACTGGACAAACGACTCAATACCATTGAACCCATGTCTGTTTGTGGAACGGTCATCGTCTGTTAAAAAAATGCTGTCATTTAAGGGTTCTTGTTTTGAAACACCTAGAAATGTTGTAAAAAATCCACGGTAAATTTGTATTTATGTTACGCTTTTGATTACTGCCCTTGCTTGCATATTTTCTTTTCAAAAAATATACTTCAACATAGTTTTTCACACGTGAAGATCTTTTTCGTTCCAAATACCATTTAAAAAGACTATTCAATATAAGTTTACCAAATCAACAACCGCCATTTAAAAATGATCATATTACTACGATATTACAAAAGAAGAGAGGTCAAAATACAAGTATTGATGGAATAAATCGTCGTTCACAGAGGCGGTATTGTATAACAAAGCAATGGTCAACATCCGTTGGGTGAAACGGTGACCGTCTGTGCAAAACAAGTAGAAAATGCGCTATGATTCTGTAAATCTTCGACTGTTTATTTATTATAAATGCAAATATAACACGCTATTATACCAAGATATATATGCACGTTTTATACTTTATTACACTATTATCATGGTCTTCATTCATACCATGGAGCTCTTCACTGAGTTCCGATTTAATATTCGATGTTACTATGAAACGTGTGACAGTCTTAACGTTGACAATTTCTATAAATTACACATTATTTACGAATTCTAACGTGAATATTTTATTTGCTCACGGAACCATGGCGACATACATATGCTACTACTGTGCACCTACCTTCGTTGCATTTATCACCTTTCATTTACAGAGCACTTGAATTAAAGATACAACTGAAAAGAAAGAGTACCGAACGAAACGATTTAAAGGGGTTGTACCGTATTGTTTATCAGTAGATGTTATCTCGAAAAATATTTTGAGTATTACAAAACATTATCAGACTAAAAGATGTAAAATCGAATGTTCCACAAACACAGGTGAAAGAACCGAAAGTGATCAAAATGACTTACATAAGGCTGTTTTACTACTGTGGGGATGGTTTTACCGTGTATAAGGCCATTTGTGCAGAAACCTTAAAACAGAAATCGTGAAGTACTGAGAGCTAGAACTCAATCCAGTTTCTTGACTGACTGCATTATGTACGGTGTTTCATGAATGACTTTTTACCTCACATGGTGTTGAACGGGATGCAGTATGGTCAACTTCCAATGCTCGTATTATTTTACCACGGACAAAACTCTGAGCAAACACTGGCAGTGTTCAATAATGCTACAAAGGGTCTTCCATCTTACTCGTTAATAAAGTTCAAAGAGAACATTTTCAACACAAATATCGTGAGTTTCGCTTTTTCCCCCGTTTCGAGAAAATCTGCCCCACAACATCCGGTTATTGTTGTAACTATTGGCAAAGTGTAATTACTATTATTAAACTGAATAATTACGATCGATTGGGTAAAACACTCCGACCTTTACACATGTACGTTTGCAAAGAGAGTTAATAATTGAAGAAAACTCATTGGTCAAAAATCATAAGTATAATATGTAATACAAATTAAATGGCGCTTTTTTCACTTTAGAAATTTCATCGGTTGGGACAAGATTGTTTATTTTTGAGATTTCGGTTTCTTTTTGATCACAGAAGCTCTTGCGCTTTGGCGCGTTTTATTGACAAACTTGTTAGATAACAGCTGATTGACGGGCTGTTTGTAAACAAAGAACAGCTGATAGGCGGGAGAAACAATAAGCTCATGCATGTGTTTGTCTAACAATTAAATTAAAGGTGACTGCGAGAAAAAAGGCAGTTAAGGACTACAAGGCGATGCATAAAGGTTAAAGCGTCGATTATACATCTTTATTGTGTAAGGATGAGAAAGAATCGCTCCCCAGTGATTCCGGAAGTGCGACGGACGAGGACGATTTCTGCGAGAACGAAGAGGCAGACTGCACGAAATTGCACGACCTGGAGGCAGGTGAAGAGGCTCTAAATAAAGAACTACGTGCGTTGGAGGAATAGGAAAAGCGCCTGACGAAGGAAAAGGAAGGAGTCGAGTTGCGGAAGAAAGTAACGCTGAAAAAACGAGACGTGCAGAAATTGAAGGGTAAGAAAAAAACTATTTCTGAAAAACCTGACTCAAAGGAAAGACCCAAAAAGAAAATAATTTCATAATTTCTGAGAAGAAAACAAAAGAGGTTAAAATAACCGTTTAATATGTCTTTCAGATTACAATTGGTTGGCCTTTGTTTGGAAAAAACGTATTGTATTTGACACTGTCTTGTCTATGGGTCTAAGGAGTGCTGCAGCTATTTGGCAAAGAGTAACAAATGCTATAGCATACATGATGTTTATGATGGAATAGCAGTATTGAATTATTTTGATGACTTTGCCGGAGAAGATAAAAAGTAAATGGTTTTGTTTTTGCTAATTATTGCCTAGAAGAGTTCCAAGTTTAGTGTGGAATTGAAGAATCAAAATAAAACAGCTTCTCGTCCATCTGAAATAATGATATTTTTAGGTGTTCTTTTCAATTCTATTACATTGACAATGGAAGTTACTCCAGAAAGATTACAGGAAATAACAAACTTGGTTGTATATTGGCTTTCCAAGCAAACCGGAACAATAAAACAAGTACAGTCCTTATTAAGGAAATTAAACTGTGTTGCTGCATGTGTTAAACCTAGTAGAGATAAAATTCCTGATTACGTTAAGAAAGATCTTTTTTGGTGGAAAAGTTTTTGAATATGTATAATGGCATTTCAATAATATAATTAAAAAAACGGTGTGAACCTGACAGACAATTTGCAGCATATGGTTATTTGACAGGATGTGGGAGCTTTTTAAGATGGATTTTTTTTCACACATAATTTCCAAAACACATTTTAGAAAAACATTATCATATACTTGTTTTGGAATGTCTGGCAATAATTATATGCCTGCAGCTGTGGGGGTTATAGGTTTAGAAGTAAAATAAAACAATTTCACTGTCATAATTTGGCAGTTTGTTACACAGCAAATTCGGGTAAAGCCAAATGTCAAAATATACAAGCCTGTTTAAGAGAAATGTGTTATCTGGCGTATGAAGGGAATTCCAGTTTTAAATTAAAGCATCTCACATTAGAGGGGAAGAATATCGTATTCCTGATCATTTATCAAGTTGGCATGAAGGTGGTGATCATGATAATCAATTTTATCATCTTACACAAAGTTGCCCATGTGGGAGAATGTAACATTTCAGAAGAGATGTTTCTATTTTCTGATGATTGGTCATACTAAGTTAATTATAAATTTCAGCGACACAATTGCATCATCTAAAGAGTGACTTGAAGGATCAAATAAAGCAGCTTTCTCTATAGGATGCAAAATAATTAAAACATACGATGGGAATCGTTTATACTATTTTGTATTTATTCCGGTTTTAAATTTTTACCAGTATCTACTGAAACAATACAGTTGTATGCCCACTGTTCAAGCACATCTTTCAAATCTACAGATTCAATAGTAACTACATATGTGGTATTAAAACCATACA
The DNA here is from genome assembly GCA_037043455.1 of Cyrtodaria siliqua. Classification (NCBI taxonomy): domain Eukaryota; kingdom Metazoa; phylum Mollusca; class Bivalvia; order Adapedonta; family Hiatellidae; genus Cyrtodaria; species Cyrtodaria siliqua. The sequence goes on along the minus strand of JAWPHD010004480.1, from coordinate 158,515 downwards.
TCAATTGTTAGGCTTTAAAGTGGACAACTTAAATGCATACTTGATAAATATTTCTTTAAAATGAATAACAAGGTGTAAACCACATTGTGTAAAACAGACCCACATAATGACACCTGAAATATTAGCAAATATATATAAATCTTATGAATTCTTAAATCCGGATGATCATACATGTTGGTGTCTGTTTCTGTTTGCTTTTTTCAACAAGTAAAGATTTATTAGAAAATAAATTTTTGATGCGAAAACAAGTAGAACGAATTGGTTCAAATTTGAGTATTTTTTGGTAAAACCAATACAACAAGGTGCGACAAGGACTCTCACAACCTGACTTCTATGGTGATGTGATTTATAAACTTCGTAAGATTCATGGTCATGATCACTTTCATACTTTCTTTGTTAAACTTGTTAAAAAGTTTATCAAAAGAGGTTATGACCCTATCATTTTGCAACGTACTGCATGCTTGGTGGTGGACCCTTTTACAGTTCGCCACTATGCTTTCCTCTTTAATTGTACGATGACCGGACAGGCTGTGGACCCTATGATGACGCCTAACTAAAGCCCATTGGGACGGTGGCGTTTGATGTTTGTCTATAATCGTTCCTGTCGTACCCTTAATGGTTTATTTTCTTGTTGCTCTGGTTTCTGCCAAGTCATTGAGTACCTTCATTGTGGCTTTCTAGGCTATTGTTTTTTTGTATTATATTTACATGAGCATATTTGTGTTTTACTTATATTGCCTATTGATGCTGCCTTGTTGGTTAGAGATTAAATCATGGCGGGGATTTCTTTATTTACACTGTCCTGTTTTAATGGGTTGACAGTAGTGTAAGTGTGAGGTTTGGTGCACCCTAGAACCGGTTTAAACCCACAGTGGCCTACTTTGCCACTGACCGTTCCAAGGCGGTAGCCCTATTGTCAACCCTTTTGTGTTTGTGATGTCGTTTGCATTTTTTATTCCTTTGCCTTTTCGTTTGTCTGTGTAATATAGCCTGTCCAATTCCTTATTACTATAAAACACAAAGTCAGTTATTGTCTAAGACGTTTAATTTCTGATCGTATAGCTTTTACTTAATACATACATACGTTCTAACTACACAAGTTAACAGTATGTGCCGGTCTGCCAATATACCTCAGAGCGGGCTTATTTATACGAAATATCTATATGTTATAAAACAATGGTAATTTGTTTGAGTCCATCAGGACCCACGTGCTGACGTTAAAATGACACTAAATTTATCGCACTTGGCATAAGTGTTGGCACGAGTGCCTGATTTACGCCCATTAGTATGTTTCCTGACCCTCTCCGTGACCTGACTATGGTGATACCGACAGCTTAATGTTGCCGTATTGATCGAGATTTATGGTCAAGTCTGCTTTAACCTTAGGGTTGATCGGTCGCTAATTGCTATGTACTTGACCAACACACACAGCTGTTCATTGTTACAAATGAGTGGCCGTAGTATTTAGACGGCCCTATTATTTTTACAAGTGCGTCGGTTTGACTGGTGTCGTAGTATTCCCTGAACTTATCATGACCAAGTTAATTTAGCGGTCAGCATGTATGTACTTCATATATTATACGTTTATGATAAACATGGAGGCATGACTATTTTACATTCCTATCAAACCAATCAAGAATTATTAATCAATAATTCTTTACAATATAAGAAGAAAAAAATAGTCGAGCTGAAAATCAACAATAGCATATACAAAGCAATCGACTTCGATAAAAGAAACACAATGTTATGTAAAAGTCGAAGTAAATTCAAAGTAAATTCATAATGTCAATATACTAATGTCGAGCTGAAAATATACTATAGCATATACAAAGCAATCGACTTCGATAAAAGAAACACATGTTATGTAAAAGTCGAAGTAAATTCAAAGTAAATTCATAATGTCAATATACTAATGTCCACTGTACACATACACTAATGTCCTTTATTAACATTGAATCGAGATGCTACCAATGCACCTGTAGGTTACTGTTCACTAAGTCCAAATGTTTAAGCATCTATCACGATTTGCGAGTTCACTTGGTTGTCTGTGTAATAAAATCTGTCTTCCTAACACCTTCGGTGGTCTGTTGACCTATTGATGCCCCAATGATCTCGCGGTGGTCAGGTAACGTATTCGTCTAGAGCAAGTTGGTAATGTGTCACGTTTGCTGTGTGACATCCGTCTTCCTAACACCCTTGGCGCGTTGATCGACCTATTGATGTCCCGATGATCATGCGGTTGTCCGGTAATGTATTCGTCCTGAGCAAATTGATAGAGGGTCACTTTTGCAGTGTGACTTGTTGACATATTCCATTTGACCAGGAACTATTTATTACCCGGCTAACCTTGGCTATCTCTCATTCTCGTTGTAAGTTGACTCTGTGATTACAATAACTGTATGTTGTGTGTATCAGTTCAAGTGCATTATGTTATGACAATAATTATCTTCCGCCTCATTATACTTTAAGAGTATACCGAGGTCTTAACCCTTAACCGTTGGTAAGTCGTTTGCTTCACCCGTTTACTACTTTAAGAGTAAGTATAGGGACTTATGAGTATCACACTTGAATTAACATAAGTTCGTCGTCCGCCTAGTTTTTACTTATAACTATGTTGGCGTACTTAACCTAGTGATCCTTGACCGCTCTAGGCTAACTGCATATCCAGTCCATTTAGGACAGGCTTAAAGGCCTCAGCCTTTAACTGTTTACCTGATACACCCTCAAACAGCGAGGACCCCTTATCGGCGTACACCTCTCTAACTCGAGTGCCGTCCATTGTTGACGTCGCTGCAGGCTGTATCGACGTTCTCTCGTAGGTTGGCTCGTAGAGTATTTCCAACTGGTCTCGTTCCCGTTGCTGCTGAGTGATTTTATTGAGATTGTAAGACCGTTTCCCAAAACCAGTAATTATTCTTTTTATAACATATTTTTTGATTAGGCATTTTGCTAGTATAATGAATGCTATTATTCCCAAAAGTATCCCAATGTAACCCCATATCGGGAAGCTATCATCAAGTGGCATTTCTTCCATAGTTTGAAGAGTATCTAACTCTTGTATAAGTGACGTAACGGGGACTTTTTCTAGAGCCTTCAGGCTCTTAGGAATTTTAAGATCTAGTTCGCTGAAATTGGTTAATTGGTTGAGTTTTAATTCAATATTTGTAAAATCTAGGTATTTTAAAAATGTCATGGTTGACTGAACCGAGTAGTTTGATTCAGATTCGTATGACCCAACTAAAGTGAGCTGTTCTGAGGTTGCCGTACAACTCGTGTTTATTTTTATCATGCCGTACGGGGCCTCGATAGTTATCACTTGCCTATTGGATTCGTCATTGCGACAGTTTATATAGAAAGCCATGGGGCTATTTGTCATAATAAAATATGTACTATCGTCTATGAAGATTGCTTGCGGCAATCCAGTATTGGTGGCGAACAGCTGACAGTACTGTTTTGATTTCTTAGCATTCTGTACAAATAGGTTAGTTATGCAGGTGGGACTTTGGTGAACACTATTAATTGCGCGTTTTAGACTACAGGATTTTAACAGAGGATCCATGCAGATTCCGGCCTTGGTTTGTGATAATAGCATATATAGCGTACGTTCTCGATTAATTGCTAGGTATTTACTTTCTAAATCATAAAATGCAACCAGGCCTTTATCGTTCGTGGGGCTTATATCACCATATGGTAGCTGGAGCGACCTGGCTTCGTATAACTCAAATAATCTGCTGTGTTCTACAAGTTTTATCTCTGTGACTACAATAATTTGTTCACCGTCGAGGAATGTTTGACAAGTCAGGTGTTTATAGTATTCGAACAAGTTCGTTAAAGGGTCAGCGGGCAGCGTTAAGGTCGCCGGCAATTTCGCTGAGATATCTACTAGTGCTTGTTGTAACTGACTTGAGGGAATTATGTTTGCCGTTAAGTGTCCTACGGTAAGTGCATTAAGTTTAATTTCAAGTTGAAGGTAGAAAAATATGCAATTTTGGATCATTGATTTGATTTCATCTAACACTAGGGTAACCTTTGAATATAAGTACACAAATTTCTCTATGTTCGAGATTTGTCTGTTTGTGACCACCCGAGTGGTAACGAACTCCTTACTTAGTGTTTCTAATGCGGTAACAATTTCATTAATTGACTGCCGATTTTCATTAATTGCGAAAGATGAGGTGTTTAATACAGTTATACTTTCGTCTAGGGTGTGTTGTATTGTTTTTTTGATTTTCGAACAATTTCTTAACATTGCGTTTTACACTGTCTTGGTTAGCTTGAGATAATAGTCCTATGCCGTCAGTAAATAAGAGGCCTAGAAACCCAAAAAGTGCCCTCCTTTGTCTCCCTTGCTGGGATGAATGTCGTAACGTCTTATACTCGTCAAACGTCGCCACTAGACTGTTATTCTCTCGGGTAACCTCGTGTTTTAAGCTTCTAAACACCTGATAATACTGGTTAAATTCGTCGTACTGGTTTTTATAGATTTGCGAGACATTATTTGACATGTCGCCATAAAGTTTAAGATCTACACCGTCTCCGTCCGGTTTCAGGTTGTAGTCGTGTCCGTAAGCTGTCATAATCGTGTCCGTAAGGGCTGCCGCCTTGTCTATATCAATCGAGAGTTTATTGAGGAAGTCGTTATATGGTTCTATGGATATAACAAATGTCATAATCCACCGTGAGTTGGACATAGAGAACTCAGAAAGTTTTTTGAAGAAAACATTTTCTACTCTCTGTGCGCTAGTCGGGACACTCAGGACAAGGAGCGTTATCAAACAGTGCATCATTTCACTGAAATGATAAGAAAAAACTACTTCAGGAAAAAATTATATTTGAGGCAAAACTTATTTATTTATCATATAAGGTTTTGGGTGTAAGACTGTACATTTTTGGTTTAACTCTACATCGCCGCAACCCAGTACAAGGTCACACTTAAAACAAATTTGCCACGCTGCTTACACCTAAAGGTGCACATAGTCCGACCGTGCTTTTAATTCACACAGAGATTGTCGGAATTGGCATTTAAGCGCCCTTGTATCTAATCTAAGATACCGGAAAGTGCCTCCAGCAGATTCCTAACCCGTTTCCCAACGTTTCTCACGCTAAAAATCAAATTTGCCAAGCTGCTACGCCTAAAGGCGTAAACAGTCCGACCGTGCTTTTAATTCACACAGAGATTGTCGGAATTGGCATTTAAGCGCCCTTGTATCTAATCTAAGATACCGGAAAGTGCCTCCAGCAGATTCCTAACCCGTTTTCCCAACGTTTCTCACACTTAAAATCAAATTTGCCAAGCTGCTACGCCTAAAGGCGTAAACAGTCCGACCGTGCTTTTAATTCACACAGAGATTGTCGGAATTGGCATTTAAGCGCCCCTGTATCTAATCCAAGATACTACTACTACTACTACTACTACTACTACTGCTACTATTACTACTAGGCTACTTTTAATCCCTTTAGCCTATTGTTCCTTAATATAGAGTGCATATCCATTTTTGTTTGGTTATCCGATATACTACTTCCGTAATAATTATATTGAGCCATAATGTTAACCCTATACCTCATAAACTAATTACACTCCGAGTGTTTATTTTTTTTTCTGCCTACGATGACACAATGTATTGTGAATACATAGACAAATGACCACACTTGTTGCTTGAGTGTAATATGTGAAAAAATACTTCACTAATATAGGACCGTTTACACGCCCCTGGCTACTTGGTAGAGACAGTAACCACTTCTTACTTAAGGTCAAATAATCTACTTCAGTTTAATAGTCGTACGTGCTTCTACAAGCTTTTGACCTTTTGACCATAATTACCGGACAAATGCGCCTACCTTGCACAATTAGTCTGTTTACTATATATACGCACTACATTTGACGTTTTATGCTCATACTGAGATGACATTTATTTCCGCCTTCAAATATATAGAAGCATACCGTCATTAATAAAATTGTGTGTCTACTACCTGTTATGGCTAAACCTATTTCTACTAACAATATTACTACAACTTCATATTCGTAAGCCGCCCATTTGAGAAACTACTTCTATCACAGAAGTTTACCTTATACCTGTATTCTGTCCCTTGCGGCTATTAACCATAACTGTCAATTACAAAACATTGTTTGACAGGTTAATCGTTGTGGTCAAGAACTCTTTTAAAGGTACTGTTACTCTTTTCTACATTTGTTACTTACTAAACGGATTTCAACTAGTCTATCCTATTTTTATAAAGCATGAATTTGAACTACTAGATGTTGAAATCCTTAGTGTAGGTGTTCTTTTTATTTTCCGCTCAAGTCATTAAACCTACCATTATGACTCGAGCTAATTATAATTTTTTCTGACTAAATTTCCAGTTTTTGTGGTAATCGTTAGTATTGTGGAGGAATGCGTACTTTTCAATGTCTTTCGACCATTCTTTGAAATCTGTGGACGAAGTCCCCTCAAACATTTTAATGCTATACGCTATACTCTGGTTACTAGCTGTTTGAACTTGAGCTCGTACAAGCTCCTGGTTTGTTTGATTTTGAGCCTCCATTCTATCGTTAAGAGTTGCCATTTGATGTGCCAAGTGAGTGAAGGCTGTGGCGATATCAGTTTCCGCCATTTTTGAGTGATTTAATGAATTTTTCTTTTGTTTTAAGTTTAATTAAATTTAAATTTTTGTTTTTGTTTTTATTATTTCTTTATTAATTTAGTTTTTAGATTTCTTTATTCATTTAGTTTTTCATTTAGTTTTGTTTTTCAAATGATTTTAAATTTGTATATTAGTATATTATTATTCGTTATTATTCGTTTATCAATACTTTTTATTATTAGGTTTATTATTATTTTAGTAAATAGCACTCTTACTAGCAAAACAACCCCTTGTTAGAATTTCAAAATTATGATTTTCTTAATTTACCAAATTTACCAAATGTTACAAACTTTTAGTGAGTTTTTTAAAATTGGTTTTGGAGACCGGCCGAACAAAACAATTAAAATCACTCACCTTTTTACTTCGTCGTTAGTACTTCGTCGTTGTGCGCCGCTTTGTTTTCTCAAGGTCGATCCTGGTCTTAAGGCGTCCAGTTTAAGTCATGTAATATAGCCTGTCCAATTCCTTATTACTATAAAACACAAAGTCAGTTCTTGTCTAAGACGTTTAATTTCTGATCGTATAGCTTTTACTTAATACATACATACGTTCTAACTACACAAGTCAACAGTATGTGCCGGTCTGCCAATATACCTCAGAGCGGGCTTATTTATACTTAATATCTATATGTTATAAAACAATGGTAATTTGTTTGAGTCCATCAGGACCCACGTGCTGACGTTAAATTGACACTAAATTGATCGCACTTGGCATAAGTGTTGGCACGAGTGCCTGATTTACGCCCATTAGTATGTTTCCTGACCCTCTCCGTGACCTGACTATGGTGATACCGACAGCTTAATGTTGCCGTATTGATCGAGATTTATGGTCAAGTCTGCTTTAACCTTAGGGTTGATCGGTCGCTAATTGCTATGTACTTGACCAACACACACAGCTGTTCATTGTTACAAATGAGTAGCCGTAGTAATTAGACGGCCCTATTATTTTTACAAGTGCGTCGGTTCGACTGGTGTCGTAGTATTCCCTGAACTAATCATTACCAAGTTAATTTAGCGGTCAGCATGTATGTACTTCATATATTATACGTTTATGATATACATGGAGGCAGGACTATTTTACATCTGTTTGCGTGTTTGTTTTAGTGTTTTGTGGTTGAATGTCGCCCTTGAATGCTGCTTTCCCTGTCCGATATTTTTATCCTTCCTTGTGTTACAAACTCCTTTAGTAAAAATGAAAAAATGTTGTCTGTGGCCTGTTAAGGCTTTTAACAAAATGTGTAAAGTTATTTCTGCTGAAAATGACACCTTTATTTAGGCTAAAAAATGGGAATACTCTAACATGTTACCTTTTCAAAAAGAGCTCAGGTCCAGAATGAAGTTAATTGGACTAGATTCATTAAGTTTTTCCACTCGTTCATTCACAAGGGGATTTGCAACTTTTGCTTTTCGTTCGAAAATCTCGCCAGATGAAATACAATTAATTTTGATTGGTAGTCAGATGCCTTGTTTAAAATATAGAAGTATGTCTATTGCAGTCACATTTTAAGTGTCAAGGTAAATATGTGATAGATAAAACTTTAAACCAGAATATAAGCATGCAAAAGGGTAATGGTCAGTGCAGTATTTGCAAGTGATTGACGTCAATTAGATTGTTTTTAGACGGAACATTGGCTCACTTGTGTACTGATTTCAACTGTGACAAACGTAATGCATTACATTATGTGCAAGTACTGTGACCATACTAGCATCTTTATTGTGTATGTTTATTTCTTGCAATTAAAAATTGTGATTTATTTGGGGAAAATACACATAAATCATAAGAAGACAGACGTTTTGATTTGCTGGGATCGGTTATTCTATTGATATACACAATTATTGATACTATAGTATTGGTTTTAGTATTATAATACTGATTATTAATATATATTAAATATTAAGTCACCATTATAGAAGGACGGGTTAGTTGATAGACAAGACGTATGTAAATATCTTAGTATACAGATACCGATATACTGGGTTGACAATAGGGTTGACAATAGAGTTTGCCTTTCTATAAATGCATGCAGCAGCATTATTGTTTAAATCTGTTTTCAATTTTGTTTGTTTGTTTGTCTTTTGTTGTTCTTTTTTTAAATGTGGATTTATTTATTGTCCTGCTTGCTTTGTGTCTGGGCGGACATTTGGCGAATTAGTTAATATTATATTTATATCTACTTATTATTCACGTTCAATAGTCTTTGTGTCCCATTTAGACATTTCTATGATACAAAATAAATAATATATTATTTTAGTTGAATTGTTTATTATCATTTTGTGCCAAACAAAGTTATTGAACATATATATTTAATGAGAGACGATAAATACACGCATTTTTACAGAGCGCTCTGATTGGATGATTTTTATTCTATTCTATTCAATGACATAATTCAATTAAAATAATTCAATCATATCTTTACAAACGCTTGTAATAATGACAACAACAAAAACCGGATGTTGTGAGTGAAATAGATATTCTTGAAAACGGGAAAAAATGAAAAATCTGAATTTTGCGATGGAAATTTTCTCTCTGAACTTTATGAGCGGGTAAGTTTGAAGGCCCTTTGTAGCATTAATGAACAACGCCAGTGTTTGCGCAGAGCTTTGTCCGTGGTAGAAACTACGAGCGTTGCAAGTTGACCTCCCTGCTTCCTGTTCATTACCATGTGTAAATGTAGTAAATAGTGAGGTCGGCACAATTTCATAAACCGTAAGATTTTGTTTATTTTCTTTGAGAAAACGAATGGTAATAGTGTGTTATTACAGATAGATGTGTCTATGACTGGTGCCAGTGTAAAACAAAGTATATCCGTTGGAAGCGCTGTTAAGGGATATGTATATGGTTTATGTATGCATCTTATCAGTAACTACAATTCTGCCTCTTTCCCATTGCTGTGACCCAGTGGATATCACGTTGAATTCTGAATCCGGTGATCACGTGGTCGAGTCTCACTGGCGCCACTGTGTTACTTCGGTGTCATTTGGCAATATACTTCCCATAGACAAATACGTCGGACCTGGCGGTCCCGTATAACAGAATCTATCATCAGAGCACGTTTAAGAACTAAATGAATATATCGATAGTAATGCCATGGTTCCCGGATTCTTATAACTCGAAATAACCTAAACAATCTGTTGATGAGCTGTTAAAAACAATTCATTTCAAGAGCAGTCTCGTTGGAATTGCATTGCATTAGCGTTCATGCAAACATCTAAATCAATTGTAACTGATAATGACCAAAAAATGCATGTACATTTACTTATAATTCAGAAAATATTGGAGTTGTCAAACAGACGTTGACCGTGTGAAGCAATAGATTTTTGCCGTTCCAATCAGATATTTTCAACAGACGGTGACCGATTCATGTTTCCCTCTTATTCCACACATAAACGACCGTTTATTTTCTCATGCACATAAGTATCTGACAAAGCAAGGAGTACGAAATATGAGTAATACCCACACCTTTCATAAAACACTTACATGTTCAAAAACGATGTTCCAATTATTGGGTTGTGTTTTGTTATACTGTCTGGATGAAAATATTTTGTCTCATGACTATTGAAAATGCTTCTATGAGCATAAATAAGCAGGTCTATGTAGACTGATATACTAAAGAGATAACTTATGTCAATTGACGGAATCTCAGAGCAACATTGATTTTTCTCACGTGTGTGTTTGTTTGTAAATATAGTTTACGCAGACGTTGGCTTTTCCACGAATTCAATGGTATCGAGTCGGTTGTCCCGTGTGATGAATAAAACATTACTAAATTAATTTGACAAAAACGCTGGATTCTTGATAAATTATGTCCTGCGGCAACATTAAGACAAAAAGTGGTAAATTAACAATAGATTATTTGAACAAATAACTAAAAAATTGCGTTTTTGCTTTCCATAAATTTATTATGCTTTAGTTTCAAGAGCTTTTATACTCGAAGCAGTTTGGCAACATGCAGGTATTATTGATTTTCTATCTTTCTGTACATACAGGTGACATACAGGTGTTTTTGGTTGCATTGATTGATTATGACAAGGAAAATTAACGATAATAAGGAGTCATTTCATGTTAGTGAATTGTTTGATATAGATGTACAGATTCCGTTTTGTTCTATAACGTGCTGTGTGTAAATACCAGATGTCACTGTTTCAAAACCGAATGAGTTATATCGCGTATTTAAATGCGGGATAGTTACGAATTCGTATTTTTGATATCAAGCTTGTACAATGCGTGATACCACGTATTCTCATGTATTCTCATGTATTTAAATTCGAAAATTTACACATTTTAAATGTCAATTAAAACGAAGATTTGTTTTATATCTGGTTATTCTACGGAATAAAATAATTAATTACAAAAAACAAACATATTTTTTCATTGTTTATTTTATAATACATTTAAAAAACCGACATATCCAAATTTGAAATCAGCTTAATATGTATCATACAAAATATTTATTTTGATGGAACATAGTTTTTGTAATAAATGTGTTTCTACTTTGATAGCATATGAGTTGATAAATTGTTGCGGTTAGTTTGTTTCAGATAATTGATTATGTAATTCAATTAACTCTTATTGGTATTGTCAAAGCAATACAGTAAATTCGAGAAATTTAGACTCTTTCGAATAATTGATCTTAACTCGAGTATACCTATTACTACCTTGCCAACTATTTGCAAATATGTATTCTTAGCGAAGGAAACACACACTGCCAAGTGTTATCAGTTATAAGACAAAAGTCCACAGTTTGAAGTGGCAATGAATTATGAGCCGTGCTTGATATTTGGCAGAAATAAAGTTTTTGTTTGTCAGAGTAATGATCCATGGGTCGGTAGTTTGTTAACCACTTCCAGATGGAACTATGTTAATGAAAGATTATACACATAAGAAAACAATATAACTGTAAGCCTCAACCTAACCAAAGTAGATATAAAGGTCGAAAAGGAGATGCAGCATTCAAAGACCATAGTCAACCAAAAGCACGCATAGAAACAAACAACAGTTATAAAGATTTCTCTAAAAGACACGACATCACAAGCATAAAAGAGTTGAAAATAGGGCTACAACTTTGAGTGGTCAGTGGCAATATGGGCCGCTGGGGTTTAAAACAGGTTCTAGGGTGACCAAACCTCACTCCTATTGCCTATTGTCATCCTAATAAAACGAGACAGTGTAAATAAAGATATTCCCGCCAGGTTATATTCTCTAACAAACAATGCAGCATTAATAGGCAATATAAGTATAACCACAGGTATTCGGCGCGTAATTTGGTAACTACTACCTCCACCCCCTCTACTACTCACACCCCTCACCAACCCCCACCATCATAAAGAAAACAACATCATCAAAAAAGTCATTTAATAACATTTTAAAACTTTTCATATATTATATTGTATAAAGCTCTCCGAGAATCGCGGATTTTTTTTTGGAAAACATGACTCAGTAAGTCGAAAAGTGAAGAAACACCTTACTCGTCGGAGATAAGTCCGACCCCATTGTCACCGTCATTGAAACACACATATACACCGTTCTACCTGCATAAACATATATTTGTTCAATCAGAAATAACGTATAATTACATATACCGATAATCAGAAAGCTCAATCCGACATATGGTAGTCACAACGGCTGAATATTTCGAACTATTTTCACGTTCACCTGCGCGCTGCCACGTTTGAAATGGTTCCCTACTCGCTAATGGGATGAATACACAAGCGTAACCATCCTATTGGCGAGTAGGGAACCATTTCAAAGAGTATAACACATAAATCACCATGTAAATATGAACACAAAAAACAACAACACAAAAGCATTGAACGCCACAAAGCAAGCACCCATCGACCCGGCAGAAATCAGAGCAACAAGAGAAAAAACATTAAGGGCACGACAAATAAGATTTAAGACAAGCATCATACGATACCGTCCTTTGAGGATTTAGCTAGACGTCATCATAGGGTCCACACCGTGTCCTGTCAATCAAGAGGAAACAATAGTGGCGATCTGTAAATGAGCCAACCATATGATGTAGGAGTTTAAATTGATCTTCTTGTTATAGTATGTAGATTTCACAGACATAAAATGCTTTCAAGAAAAAGTTTACTGTAAATATCGACGTCTAGTAATTTGGTGCCTGTTATTATTATCCCCGTGAAAGGTCTCGTTAGACTAGCGGATAAAGAGTCACCAACCACTGCCCCTCGGGGATTCGCTGTCTGGCGGAAACAACATATCTTCCTCTGTGGTTGCTGTCCCAATACAACCTAATGTAAGGTGATAACGGGACGTAAACCCAAATTTCATTTCATTTATATCTTCATGTTGTGTACAATGTCCCAACAAAGTCAGCTATTGTGTGTAGGTCATGTTAAAGCGCTTCACAATATTAGCTGCTTTAGCTTGGTTCTACATCGCGAAGAAATACATTTTGAGATTAATAGTATACGATAAGTCGTTAAAAAATAATAAAAAAGGCCAAAAAAACACACATGAAAAACAGATATTAAAGAAATATGAAAATAGTTGGTGAAGGAAAACAAAAACAAAAGATGATGCGAACAAAAAACATACCACGCTCCCCCATAAACAGATAGGAGAGTAAAACGGACTACATATAGGTTTGTCGAATAACAGGATAATAATGGGTGGACACTGGGAATCAGAAGGGGGGAGTACTCCATAGGTCACTAAAAAATTGACGGGCAACCGTACAACAATCATATTTAAACACTCTGCCTTATTAGAAGCGATTACCTTTGATTATATACGTTTAAACAGCTTCAAAGATTAAAACATTATCGACATTATACCTTCGCGAATGTTCACCGCATACAAGTGTTTTGAGTATAGCTGTGCATAAAAGGTTAAAGGTATTTTCAAGGTTAGTACGTATTTCGTTGTAGACAGGACAAGTGAGGAACTGTGTGGGTCATCCTCCATACTACCGCTATGACAGTGATCACATAGGGGGATATGCTTATATTTTTCTGAAACAGATAGAGTTTCAATGAACTACAGTTGGTAAGTAATTGAATGTGGGGAATTAGTTCTTTCCGGTTTCCAACGTGAAAGTATTTTTTCTTTTTTTTCCCTTTGGCCTCGGGTAGATCTTTGAATAAAGGGTAATGTGACAAGACGTGAACGAATTTAAGCTTGCTTAAGCATGCTTTAAAAACGAAAAAACTCATATGAAACAAAGAACACATTTATTTGCAGATGTCTGACCTTATATACTTTACATATTATATCAAAAGATACAAGTTATTAATAAAATCTTTAACCGCTTAAGGTTCCTCTCACCTGCCCAAAATGAAAAAAAAAAGTAAATTTAGTTTTATATGTGATTTTGTTGGAGTTTGTGCATGTTTTGCATATCGATTTAAGCGTCTTCGAACAAAGATTTTAAAAATGATAATGTTTTTGAACATTTTTTTATTATTATTAATATTTTGTAAAAATGTAACCGTAATTTGGGCATCATACGACGGAATCTCAAGTTTTTTTATTTTACGGCTTTGGACAAAATAATTATAAAGAAGTCAACTTCAATGTCTACCTCAGGCAGTGCCTTTTGAATTTTGTCAAAATTTTTATGTCACAATACCCATAATTTATAAAAAATAAAACACCTATATTTTTAAATAGAGTTACAATTTGGGCCTATTTTATGCCTATTTTATATCTTCACGTGCATGCTTGCACGGGATATTATGGAGGTTGGACAGCTGGATATGAGTACGATTTTATGAATGTTTCATGCTGATCAGTAGGCGATCGCATAAGCAACCAACTTTAGCTAGGTGAAACAATCATATAGCTACCTTGCTTTGTCAAACGCTGTATAAGAATCGTCCATATGCAGAAAAAAATTGCAATATTATCATCTTGTTCGCGATTTCGGAAGTGCCAAATAACATACACCGGGAATTATAACTGAAAAAGTAGGTCCCATGTTGAAGGTGCACGTCGTAAATGTGAAAATATTAAAGGATGTAGTAACTGTGTAATATTTATACAAATGATCTTAAATAAACGCGGAAATAGAAAACTTTATTAAAATTGAGAAAAACTCCCAATCTTACTCGATGAGTTTGAGAAGACTATTTCTGGCGTAAGAATACAATTTCGCCAAAACAGAGTGAAGCCGGAAAATTATTGTAAACAAACGTCGGCGAACCTATAAATAAAGCGACATCTTATGTCCGATCAAAGAACAGTATTGACGGTAAGGTTAAATATAACAAGGATGATATATTGCATGTTCATCTTTTACTAGAAACCTCACTTAAACGCGTGTATTTGGTTAATATGCATCAACACTTCTAGGGCAGAAAATGGCGGCATGCAGTTCAACACGAGGTCACTTTCGAGATTCCGTCGTATGATGCCCAAATTACGGTTACATTTTTACAAAATATTAATAATAATAAAAAAAATTGTGCTAAAACATTATTATTTTCAAAATCTTCGTTCGAAGACGCTCTAAACGATATGCAAAACATGCACAAACTTCAACAAAATCACATATAAAACTAATATTACTTTTTTTCATTTTGGGCTCTTGGGAGGAACCTTAACATTATATTGAGTGCATACATCTAAACATGATTAGATTTTGTATTACTTATAGAGATTTCCTGCAAAAAAAGGCATTGTTAATAAAGAATTACTCTCTGTGAAACACACCGACTTATAGAAATATAAAACATACAGTATTAAATTCAAACAAACAAGAGGGTGCGCTCCCTTTTCAGCTAACGTATTTACCACTTCGTTCCAAATACGAATAGACTAGAATATTACATAGTAATTAACTGATGCAAAGGATAGTTACAAGAGGAGAGCATTTGGGCCGACCTTATTAAATGCATATAATACGTATATGACCTTTATGACTTTGACCTTGAAGATACAGGTGATGTTGGGTTCTGCACGTCGTCCCGATGAGATAAATATGTGTGCCCATTTATTTCAAAATCCCTCCAGGCATAGAAGGCATATTAAACCACGATATACAAGTACTTTACGAATGGACCAAAACGTGGCTAGTTACTTTCAATCCAAACAAAACCGAAGTATTATTCGTCTCACCATCGAAAATGGTTCAGAAACCAAATTTAATTTTCATAATGTGCAACTAGAATTTGTTGAACATCACAAACCTTTGGGATTAACTTTAATTAATGATGGTAAATGACATGAACATATTAATAACATATTATCTTCAGGGACAAAAGTTTTAGGTTTGATGAGATTTCTTAAATATATCCAGTTGGAGGGAAAACCATGAATCAAATATGTAATTCATATATGCAACCGATATTAGAGAACGCTTCTAATGTGTGGGATGACTGCACGGTTTATGAAAGAAATTCATTAGAAAAACTACAGTAAGAAGCTGCCAGAATTGTTACAGGATTAACTCGATCCGTTTCTACCAATAAATTAATTGCTGAAATAGGTTGGCTCTCTTTAGCAGACAGACGTATTTTTCAAAAACGTATTAACGTCTTCAAAGCCAAGAACAATATGCTATCAAATTCAATATGTCAATTATTGCCACACTTCGTTAGAAATGTAACCGCTTATAATTTAAGAAAAGCAGATGACTATGTCACACCAATAAGGAGAACCGAGTTAATTTCCAAGTCATTCATACCATCATCGTTAAGTCTTTGAAATACTCTACCTATTCATATTAAGGAGTCACTATCACTTAACACATTTAAACCCGCTCTTTTGAACACATTCGAATGTCCAACTGTTCCAAACTATTTCTTAAGTGGCTCAAGATCTGTTTCAATCATACATGCTGGTTTAAGAAATTCATGTAGTAAACTACGACTTGTATATAAATCATTTGAGATTGTCACCAAAATGTGACTGTGAATATGAAAGAGAGGACGTTGAACACTATTTAGTTAAATGTTGTCGATTTACTGAACAAAGGCGCATTCTCTTTATTTCAACTCGACCGTTTCATCCCTTAAGTCTCGTCCGTCGGATGGGGACGTAAACCGGGCGGTCCCGTGTATCGGTCTATCCTCCGAGCACGTTAAAGAACCATAGGAATCTATTCGATAATAAGAGTAGGGCAGGTTCCCGGATTCCTATGTATCCTTCCCCTCTCTTTGGGGCGGCTCTAAATAACCTATACTGTGTTGATGAGCCGTTAAACAACATTCAGTTTGATTCAGTCATCCCTTAAGTGTTCATAAGTTATCTGCTGGTAATCAAGATCGAACTAAACTATAGCGACAATGATGTTGTGTTTTTAGCCTCGCACAAGTATATTAAAGAGACCAAGCGTTTTAGCTGAACTCACATGTTCACATATAGGAATTTTCTCGTAGTGTACTCTCTCTCTCTCTCTCTCTCTCTCTCTCTCTCTCTCTCTCTTTCTCTCTCTCTCATATATATGGTCGACTCGTGTCTTTTACGTGTTAATTCCCTGATTTCTATATATACATTTAGTACCTAGCCATGTTTACTTTTTGAATTGTACTGTATAAGGGGAGAACCGTAACTACTGTTGATAGAACTTGTGTACCGGCCCGATTGTTCTTATGGCAATACAATATTTTTAAATCAATATTTGTCAGACATGTAATGCATAAGTTACGGCCCCTGGCTTAGCCAATATAAGAATATGTACTACCCGAAAACGTGTATCGCGCGCTCACTTAAACTATATGACTCACATTCATGAAATTTCACAAAAATAGTTAATAGAGTGTGAAATTATGTTGCGTCAGACCTATAACGGCTGAATTATGGCCACTGAAATAGCCAAAATAGGGGCTTCGTAGATGAAAACTTTTTTTAATTCTGATGTTTCATGAGACATTTTATTAAAATCTCAATAAGGGATCAGCAGATGAAAAGCAGACAATGTTTGCATTCATAAAATATAAGGGCAATACATCTGTCATAATAAACCGCACCGGAACATGACAGTATGCGAAATTATACCTGATACTGATGCGTTCTGCCAAATTTGATCGAAGTATGCAATGAATGCCAATGCGCAACAACCCGCATTATCTTATGACTATAATCCATTCATTTTCCAGAAATCTCACGAGTGGTATATATTTAAGAGTAATAATAACGAATTTTTATTTGATACCATTTAACATTGTGACCCGCTACTTGTAAACAAATACATAATTGCAATCATGTAGAAACCGTATGCATTTCGTAACATAAACGGAAAAAAGGCCTAAGATAAATGTTTTATGCGGATATCATTTACTTATAACACATAAATAAAAGATGGGGATACTAAAACCATACTCCCAAAATTTGGTCATTAAATTAAATTCTGTCCCTGTAAACATATGTGAAAAAACTCATTGCAGAAGAACGTTTCTGTCAGTTTTTATACATGTTTTGTTGATTTTAAATGATTTTATTTTATGAATTTTCGTTGAAGCTATCACTGATTTACTGTTTTACATGTTTATTGGACACTGACTATTCTTTCCATTTTGCATAAACTTATCATTTATGCGATATTAATTAATTCGAAAATTAGAGAAAAAGATCTTACACCATCAGTTTGTTAATAATGCATTATTTTTGCTTACAATCATGAGTGACTTCGATCACGAACCATAGTAGCCGTAGTTTAACTATGGTCAGATCGAACACGCAATGGTTTAACCAGAATGACGTCATCAGTCTACTATAGTTCAACCCACGGCAAGGGGATGGTTGCTCTGGTTCAAACATGGCGGACAAAAATAAACTTTCACAAATTTGAAACTAACTTTGTTGTATCTTCGGCATTTATAGACATTTCACTTGAGTTATAAATGTGTTATTTGTATGTAGTCAGTTACTCGATACATATATACAATTGCAGCAACAATTAACCGTTTTACAGCGAATTATTTGAGAAATTGCGTTGCCGGTGTCAAGGTAAAAAACGTACGGTTCAATTGCACCATGTATAATCGGCATAGTCTAAAACCTGGGATGGAATGGAATTGGAAGGGAATGAGCCTTTGATTCCAATCGCTTTGCATTCCATTCTAAAGTTCCCATTCCATAGTTTAGTCTGTGGCACATGTACTGAGTATAGGATAAAATATGGAATGAAACTGGACGAAAATTGGAATGAAAAAAAAGTGAAATATGCTTATTTTACCATATAAGACTATCAGGAAAGCATGGGAACACAATGTCATATATCTGACATGTTCTAACCTATTGGTATTATAACCTCTAGCCACACACACACAGACTGGCACACGCAGACTATCACAAACACACACGCCACACACGCGCGCGCACACACACACACAAACATTGACATAAGTATGTACATGGCAGACACATGTACGCAAACTAACAAAGACAGTGCATAATATCATAGCATTGTAGTGTAGTAGGACTCGATTGGGGTGTATGGAAATCGATATGTTTGTAAGCGCGTTACTTCTGTCTCGTCGCAGAGCGATAGCTGTAGGTATCGCTTCACATGCAATCGTTCTGAGTTCAAACTCCGCTGAGTGTACTAGTTTTTCCTCGTCCGTTTACAGTAGTATGGTCGGTGGAATTGCCTTTGATGAATGCATAGCATTAAATCTTTTAATTCCATACAGACAAAGGCGGAGCTTTACCATACTATCACGTCCGATAAATTAATGGAAGTTAGAGTAAGGACAGCACCATACTACACTTTACTACATAAAAATAAATAGAGTCTGTCACAGCTTGTTAGTGCCTAAGGAAGTTCTTTTTCTATGTTTAGCGTCATTGGGCTGGTAAGTTTTTGAATGTCTGGGCCAAAAAAACAAAACATTTTTGACATTCATATGGAAACCATCGGAAACGTAGTTCCACGTCGATGACAATGCAAAACAAGTTAAAAAATGACTAGGGAAATGAACAACTTGATCAACTACATCAATTCCTTATAGGAATAAACAAAATTCTTACTACATGAGAATCATTATAACTTGTTTTGTTGTTTGAATATGGTTTCCGTTGAAAAACGTCGAAATAATGATGAAACTGTTTTTTACGATGGCCCGTTTGGCTCATATTCACTTCACCTCTATCTCTTGACTTCCGAATTCCGCATTTATAAGTAGGTAGTAAGTAAGTAGTACGAGTAAAAGACTATACTACTCCTACTACTTCTACTACTTCTACTATATCTACTACTACTACTACTACTACTACTAGTACCACAACCACAATAATAGTAATGATAATAATAATAATAATAATAATAATAATAATAATAATAATGTATGCGCTTTGCGAAATAACAGTGTTAAAGATGCAGTTACTTCTCACATTTTATATTTAATAATCGTGTAATATAAAGATGCACGAATATTGCCAGTGACCACGAATGTTGTATTTTTTATAATCTAAAATCCATAACCTTAAATTAAATTCTATATATAGAGGATCTTACTTACTTTCATTATCGAATTTGTTAAACGAGTTGGCAAAATGATATATTGCGAGGCTCTTGCCGAGCATAATATCATTTTTGCTAACGAGTTTTTAATAAATTCAATCATGAATGAGAACGAATGTTAGATTCTATTTATCACATAACACACATATCGACTTTTATTGCCTTTTGCTTGTCCGAAACCGACATAAACCGTGGGAACTGGATCATAGTCATTATCAATATTTTTTGACAGCGCATACTAGGTTTATTTGCATGCTTATATAACTAGTAGTATATCGAAAATATGGAATGGTATTATTCCACTCACACACCGTAAGTTATGTGATAAAATCTGAATATCCCTGTTGATCCTTTGTAAACGTATATACTATTATATCCCTTAAATATACACAAACTCCAACTTGAGTATCTGTTGATCCTTGTGTGTGTTGTCTTTTTCATTGTCTATTAGGCGATGACATTACCGTCTCCAGGCACGTACCTGTGTCCAAATTTGAGTTACGCGCCTCCGCTAGGTGGGTTTGTGGGCATGCTCCCCCGTGATTTTTTTTTATTACATAGCAATTTTAAGCTTATTTTGACTGCTATTTGAATACACATTGAAATCAGAAGACAAAATTAAATCAGGTACGGCATATGGAACTTTAATACAACTCGACCCTCCAACCCCATCCCCTTCAGTTTTTATTACGATTTTCGCATTTTTTTCCCGATTATTATTTTTTTGGACATTGACAAATAATTGCACGTACGCACGTGAGTACGTGCTTAAACCCAGCTACGCGCCTGCTCTCTTAAAATATAATTGGTACGAATAAACTGTAATCTTATATCCGAAAGTTGATACGCGGATCCAGGATTTGACCTCGAGGGGGGGGGGGGGGGGGTGGGGGGATATCCGAAAGTTGATACGCGGATCTAGGATTTTACCTCGAGGGGGGGGGGGAAGTTTTCACAATAACAAGAAAACTACAACACACGTTTCTTTTCCAAAAAAATTCCAGGATAGTGTATCTAGGGGTGTCCAGGGGGAGGTCCAGAGGCGGTCCAAACTTTACAAACCTTAATATTTTATGTAATTTATAAAATCTCAGTCCGGCCCTTCGCACGGGCTTCCCACTGGATCCGCTAGTGATCCACTCTGAATTTATACTCCAACCTGGATCTGCTAGTGATATACACCACCCACACACATAACAATAAAATATTTCTTTACTTCTGAATTCCGAATTCGGCATTCCGCACTCCTGATTCCGAATTCCGAATACAATAATAATGTTCTTTTTTTCATGTTTGCACTTATACTAAATAAGAGTATTTTTGAGAATCTTATATTTTATACTGAAGTTTATAGTGTGTCTACAAAGGATTAACAGATACTAACCCCATGTGGTTACCGGGTAGAATACAACCACTGCAAATCCCGCTAGAGGCAGAGGGGTAGGACCCCACTTCATGTTCATTTTGTCATTTTTTATTATGCTTATTCAAGGTCTTCATCATGACACCGCGTATGCAAACGTGGAAACGTGGCTCCATCGTAAATGGAGTGTTTACTATATAATTTGCACCAACTCTGCAGTTCTGCAGATTAGAAGGTTCGAGGGCCATTTTCCATGTTTTATCTTGATGTAAATTGGGGATGAGCCTGGCATGTTCATCCCTGTTAGGCGCCATATAACCTTTCATGTGTTGGTGCGCCCTAAAAAACCAATTCAGTTAACAGATACTCGAGTAGGAGTTTGTGTATATTCATAGGGTATAATAGTATATACGTTTATGGTGTATTTATACAAAGGATACACGGATACTCAGGTTATAGGGAATTTAATTTAAAATATGTGGTTTATATAAAAATACAACAATCGTGGTCACTGGCAATATTCATAGACTTTTATATTACATGATTATTAAATACAAAATGTTAGAAGTAATTGCATCTTTAACAGGAACACTGTGATTTCACAACACACACACACACACAATAGTCATGCACATGCACGCATAAATTATTATTATTATTATGGTCTAACTCTAGCAAACAATAAACAATAGCTCTTTTTCTTATCATTTTGACAGGTCATGTATGCCTATAAACTATATTATTATTATTATTATCTTACTACCTACTTCTAAATGCGAAATTCGGAATGCGGAATTCCGAAAGCAAAATTCGGAATGCGGAATTCGGAACTGGGAATGCGGAACTGGGAATGCGGAACTGGGAATGCGGAAGTCAAGAATTAGAAGTGAAATAAATGTGAGCCAAATGGGCCATCGTAGTTTTTTTCCTCTCGACTTTTCGTTTCTTTTTTCTTGCCCGGTAGCTAAATTTCGAGAAAGAAACGTTGTTTTTCTCAGTATATTTGTTTTAAAGTATGACTGCATCAGCCAGAGGAGAAATGTTTATTTACAGTATAATTTGTATTTGTTATGCAGGATGACTATTTCAACCAGAGGAGAAATGTTTGTTTTCATTAGATGTGTTATGTAGGATGACCCGCTAAAGATAGAAAAAACTCGGTATGGCCTTATTTAAAAACCTCGATGGGCTTAGCCCATCTCGGTGTTGTATGAAAGTCAGTTGGTAACCAACTCGCTGAGACTAGACTCTATATATTACATATTTGTTCATGTGCCTGTATTCAATTGGTAACCAACTCGCTGAGACTAGACTCTATATATCGTATATTTGTTCATGTGCCTGTATTTATTCTAGTTTTAGTTGTTAATTTTGGATTGACATCTATATGATAAAGAAAACACATTCCAGGTTTTACACTATGCCGCCTGAAACTATGGTTTAACTAGAGTAAGTTCGCATTACTCCGTTACTAGACATGCGCAGATCAACGACCATAGTTAAACTATAGTTAGTGATCGAAGTCCCTCCATGTCTTCTCGTACTACTTTTACTTGAAAAGTCACCGTACGTTTGATACTTTATAAGTAATATCACAAAAACAATCTATTGGTGGCGTTAGGACATCTACATATGTCATATTTACAGATATATGACGTATTTTTCTCTCGAGATATAAAATTTCTCAAACTATACCCCGTTCACTAATTTTGTCATTTACCTATCCCCTGTACACAATAATACCCTGTAAACTAACGTACATGATATTTGGCAAATAACACACTAATTTGAATACCTACAAGGCCAAATTTTGGAACACACATAGTTAGTATGAACATGATGAAATCGTACGATTCAGAATTTTAAAAATTAAGCAAAAAACAGGATTTTTTTTTTACTGCGAATCGAAATTTGGCATTGATCGGCACAGCTTTAAATCATATATTTTCACATGTTTGTATAGTACTAGCTAAATCGACATCTTTCGAGGCTCAATTAAACATTCATGTAACTGAAAAACTTGTATGGTGTTCATTTGGTTCGATAAATGTATGTCAATTTACCATTTTCTGTATTTTTCTGATCACTTTAGCAGCTATATCTGACGTACGATGTGTCGCCGTGGGGTTACGCGCTGTGATATTCTGATGTCGGTCGGCCTGCGCGACAGATTTAGTGTGTTTGCGACAGATGTCGGTGTATTATTTTAAAGTGGAAACAAATATGTGTTGTATTTATCCATAAATATGTGTCATGCTTGGTAATCTATGTGTAAACCGCTCGGGTGGTAATGCTTAATATCCTTGTGTTATATATTGCCTTTCTTTCGCAAATAGCATATTTCTTTGAGCGAGATTCATCCTGTTCAATATATGTCCATTTGTCAAAATCAGCATGAAATATAGCTTTTAAATAATGTAGTTTTATTCAAAAGACATTCCTAAATTCCATAAAATTTACATTAAAATCCGTATAAGCTCAATCAAACCGAGACTGCAATATTTCGTATGTGTTGTGCTCGGCCGTTTCCAAAGGTCCATTATCATACTCTTTATTTATAATTCTAGTGCCTGCACCACAACAAACATCTTCAAACTTTTAACTTCTTGTCTTACTGCCGTTAAAGATCACGTTAAACTATATTGTGATAACACTTATGAAAACTCTGGGATTAATTTTTTTGATCTATAAAAAATTCAGGAGACGTTCTTGTTAAAACGTTCAATAAAGGTCAAGTTTCATCAATAAGTACTTATGACTTCTCTACACTATATACAACCTTACCACATCATCTTATTAAAGACAAGCTAATTTCTCTTATTAAAAAACATTCGCTAGAGAACATACTACACTTTTGGCATGTGATAATATTAAAGCGTTTATTACTAACGGCTGTTTAGGCAATTATACTATGTGGACTTGCTATGAAGTGTGTGAAGCACTCATCTTCCTATTAGATAATATGTTCGTCGGGTATGATACCACCGTTTATAGAAAAATTGTCGGTATCCCTATGGGTACGAACTGTGCACCACTTGTCGCAGATTTGTTTTTATTTTGCTATGAAAGGGATTTCATGTTGAGTCTTTCACCAGATACCCAGGCAGATGTTATTGAAGCTTTTAATGACACCTCTCGGTATCTGGATGACATACTGAACATTGAAAACCCTTTCTTTCCAACTATGGTTGATAATATTTATCCTGAAGAACTTCAGCTTAATAAAGCTAATATATCTGATAATAACGCTTCTTTTCTTGATTTAGATCTCTCGATTGTAAATGGTGGAATAATTAGCAAAATCAATGACAAGAGAGATAATTTTAATTTTGACATTGTTAATTACCCCCACTTGGATGGGGATGTTCCCCGAGCAACTTCTTATGGGGTGTATGTGTCTCAACTTATTCGTTTTTCAAGAGCTTGTACTCGAGTTGAGGACTTTAATATTCGTAATCTTTGTATAACTAACAAGCTACTCAATCAGGGTTACCGTTACCATAAACTTCGTAAAACCTTTGCAAAATTTTATTATCGTAACCCTGATCTTCTTTCCAAATATAAAAGTAATTTAAGGACTCTTCTGCGACAAGGACTGTCACAACCTGACTTCTATGGTGATGTGATTTATAAACTTCGTAAGATTCTTGGTCATGATCATGACTATCTTTGTTAAACTTGTTAAAAAGTTTGTCAAAAGAGGTTATGACCCTATCATTTTGCAACGTACTGCATGCTTGATGGTGGACCCTTTTACAGTTCGCCACTATGCTTTCCTCTTTAATTGTACGATGACCGGACAGGCTGTGTACCCTATGATGACGCCTACCTAAAGCCTACGGTGGCGTTTGATGTTTGTCTATGCTCTTTCTTGTCGTGCCCTTAATGGTTTATTCTCTTGTTGCTCTGGCTTCTGCCAAGTCATTGAATACCTTCAGTGTGGCTTTCTAGGCTATTGTTTTTTGTATTATATTTACACGAGCATATTTGTGTTTTACTTATATTGCCTATTGATGCTGCCTTGTTGGTTAGAGATTAGATCATGGCGGGGATTTCTTTATTTACACTGTCCTGTTTTAATGGGATGACAGTAGGGTAAGTGTGAGGTTTGGTGCACCCTAGAACCGGTTTAAACCCCCAGTGACTTTTGTTGCCACTGACCCTTCCAAGGCGGTAGCCCTATTGTCAACCCTTTTGTGATTGTGATGTCGTTTGTATTTTTTATTACTTTTGCCTTCTCGTTTGTCTGTTTGCGTGTTTGTTTTTGTGTTTTGTGGTTGACTGTCGTCCTTGAATGCTGCCTTGCCTTTCCGATATTTTTGTCTTTATTCATGTATCATTGTTTCGTTGATAAACATGGCTAAACGAAAAATATAGCTAATTTGAAAATATTCCTTGTCATAGATGTCGAGTTCACTTATTTCACACTGTCCTTGATGTCGGTACTACGAGCGCATGATATCGATATCTTGTGCGCTTGCAAGATATCGAGATTTTGTGCGCTGGATGTCACTTATGGTTTTTACAGTTAACAGGAGTGAGAATTGTTTTTATGCCCACGATCTGAAAGTGTCGGGAGACATATGTTGATCACTTTGTCCGTCCGTGAGTCCGTCCGTTATAATTTTCACGTTCTTTCTATCCAATTTTTGGGTTAGCCACACCATGCGTGTCTTAAAAGCTACAACTGTTTACACAATGGGGTAAAGGAGCAAACACATTGTCAAACAAAAAATCTAAATAATCAGTAAAAATCTGTGAGGTTATTCTATACAATTAATGCACAGGAGCTGATTTCTCAACCAAAGCCATGCCTTATTCAAAGGTCAAGGTCACTGACCAAAAATTATAATCTTATTTTACTATTATTATTGTAACTCAGATCATATTACATTCATATATTCATCTTAAAACTGACCTCACGTCCCTAGCATAAAGGTGAATATAGAATTATAGACATCAAGGATCCAGTGCAATATACTTTGCCATCATCATAATTATGCTATCTTTTATGTGACACATATCGTATTACAAGAGCTTGTCTGGCCTTCAACAACACCAAAGGACTGGACAGTAATAACAACGATTTTTTCTATTATTGTTATTATTATATGACTGAATTCATATAATAATCTGATGCAAAATGGATATAATATCGTTTTATTACCTTCATTCCACCATCAGGCAAGCTGTCTTCAATATTTCGAAATACAGCGCTCACAACCCTACATCTAGCGCACTTTAGAAACAGTACTACCAACATCTATTGCCATTCAACTCAACCTCCAGCGCTTGACAACCTGACATTAAGCACTCGCAATCACAACTGATTATTATCTTCATCAGCACGCTTCATAATAATAATACTTGAACATACGAGTTTGGCAATAAGCTGTATATTTACACTTTCAACTACAAATAAGTGTTTCATTAATATAATCACATCATAACTAGAACTGAGTTTCTGGGTCCGTTCCTCAACAAATTAACTTTGTTTAACATGACAGTTTTAAAAAGATGCATCTTAGCTTAAAATGGGTAAAGAATAGTAGGGAAATAAACCAACTTTCTTGATTTCAGTCATGTTATCCCCTAAAAATCAATTGTTTACTTTTACTGACATACATTTTCCCATAATTCCATTGAAAAGAAACCGACATCTGTCGCGCATGCATACCAACATCAATATATCACAGCGCGTATCCCATACATTAACAAATCTAAGAGATCAACTGTCACAAAATGATATTGTGTAGAGCCTTTTGTCTGTACAGTTCACTTGTAGTACACGTGACACGTTGTTTATGCCATGATCAGCGTAATACGTTCACCGTTCGCACGACTTTACAAGACACACGTGCATTATAACGCTTTACTTAAGATGTACGACAAAACGGCTGGGAGTTGTAAATAAAGTTCATACGCGCATTAATGAATGTAAAGGGTATCGTTAGGATATGTTTCATTTTTCTAAAGTGGCAGAATTATGTAAGGGTCTTTCCGGGTCGGATTTCTAAGTTATTCTGTACCCATGGCGTGCTCGTGGAGAACGTGCATGATAACAGGGTAGGTTGTGGGTGGAGGGGGGGGGGGGGAGGGTTTGTACAAAATGACCATTGTTGTCAGATTGCAGCTGCTGGAAATATTCAACAATCGAGTTGACGAATAGTCGCAGCATTGGTGAGATTGGCATTTTGCATTATTACACAGGCTATTGAGGTATGTAAAAATCGCTTAAGCTTTTTATGTTACAAAACTGCGTTCATGGAGTCAGCAATGTTTTATTGTAATGTTGTTGTACTTCCGGTGTAATACATTGTACTTTACAGTAAACGATTACGTTTGAACAGGCAGATAAAGCTGAAATAGCACATTAACTATGTGGGCGATAGTATTAATATTCCATATTTAATATAATATAATATATCGAATCAGATGTTAAATAATATGATGACGTTTTATATTAGATGCGCCATTTTAGTGTTGAAATGTAATAAGTGTCTATAAGATCAGCATATAACTACATCATAACCCTTCTAAGAGAATGGTTTACATGTATTTTAAGTAATTTGTGTAATGTGTAACGATGATTGTATACTATTGTTTGGTGTATGAACCGGCGTCTAAAAGTATTATCCTTACAGCCTAAGTTTCCAAGTGTGGAGCTAAGCCCTCTGGGTGTGCAGGCACTCGGTTGAAACCATCTCGGTAAAACCAGCTGGCGTATAACTTTATGAGCGGTGGAGACGGTCCCGTTCCGTATCTGGACATAGAGGTCAGGATTTTGTGGATTTGACGATCCCTGGTCCGTCCTTTCATAATCTTGTTGAAATGTCATCATCAGATCATCAACTCTCACAGGAGTCGCGAACTGTATCATCAACATCAGATAATTAGAGAATTAGTATCATCGCGTTACTGTATATCAATGTGATAACTTCTCTGTAAGTGTACTAATGCTTTAAATATGAATGGCCACCCTTTTTTGTAGTATTATCAATTAACAAATGTAACTCTTAAACATCATTTGAACATTTCTTAATAGTCCCGGAGAGAAACATATATTTAAAACCGCAACTAAGTTGTATGTAAAAATAAGTATTATTTGCATGACGTAGATACTACTTTTACCACGGGGAAATGATGTATATCTGAATTGTATAGCTGCACAACTATTGCCAGATAATTGATAAATACATTTACTGTGTATTAATTTACCTGTTCAAAGTTTTCTACGTCATCAAATAAAATCTTATTCTCGCTTTTCACAGATATTGCAATATGTGAATTGTAAATATCTATTGCTGTGTATTGATTTCGATTTAAATAAACATTAGCATGTTCATGAAACAAAACATGGCCGGAGAACTTTAAATTTCGCGTCACCTATAAAGACAGTCAATACATTCAATACACTGCACACATGTTTTACATGTTAATTCAACATTCTTTGTTCATCTTTCATCCATGTATTCGCTTGTTTTTCTTTGATAATTGTATATATTTAACATATTTTAAAAGTTTCATTAAACTTATGTTAATGGAGTCGCCCGCATTGATTCTTTCCTGAGTTAGTCCCAACCACTCATGGCCATCCTGTGACAGCAACAAATTGCCGCCAAATTTCAAATGTCGTCTGCTTAAATTTGAATTCAAACATTCCGATAATATTTTATATATAACGTGTCATGGAAAACATTCTTGCTGAGTGGCGAACAGTGCCAACCATGACCAGCCTTCACCTTATGTGCATGTTGTGCATGTTGATCTGGGTTTACACTGGTAGCAACAATACATTTTTTCGAATGCGGCAGCGAAATGTTTATAATAATGTTGTTTGTGCCGTGTGGCGACCGTAGAAAGTCCCCCCGTACACCCATTCAATATTGTTATATTTTCATCCCACAAGGATTGTATGACATTGATTAATCTAGTTTTTCCTTAAACACATGTGTTTCTTATACCGTGTTGAAGGCTTTGTGCTCATCGATATAAAGTTGTTCTTTGTTTCTTTGTGTGTTTGTGGTTGATTGTTGTCCTTGAATGCTACTTTTTCTCTTCGTTTTTATATAAACATATGTATACATACATATATACTTTAAAGCGACAAAGGTGACACCTACACACCTGAACCGCTTAAACTATACCCAGTATGAATCAATGAATATGTTGTTAATCAATATGTTATTTTACAGACAGAATAATTTCATAATAATACAACCGGACAGAACATAAGACATGAAGAAAAAAGGTCTGTCGCAAACCATTCTTTCGAATAATTTGTAAATATAAAGCAAACTATTGATGAGTACTGCTTGTTTTCCATATATGTGTGTGCCGAGTTGTTGTTAGTTATTCGTTCTTGACATGCAAGTTAAGCTTACCGCAAAAGTTATAGCGAATGCTTGGCAAACAATCAATTGTTTACGAACGAGCCACCAAAATGTACTATTTGCCAGTAATTCGCCACAATCGTTTTTACCAGATAATTATGTTCGACATGCAAATTAGTCTATTTTTTTCTCTTGGTTGTGTGTGTTGCTCCTAAAGGATCTCAGTTATCAGTAATTATTAAGAATATTTACTTTAAACATAAAATACATTATACTGTTATGCTTTAAACATGATCACATTTTGCGTATTTACTAAATACTTTTAATTTGGCGCCACTTTGGACACCATCTTGGATATCTCTGTATGTCCTCAAAATTAAATGAGATATAGGGTCCTATAGAAACCACAGCGTCCGAACGCAATGGCATCGTAGGTCCGCACTGTACTGCAAACAACGATTTGAAAATACAATGAAAGAGACAAAAAACAACAGAAAGTGTGGATAAGACAGGTTTACCGACTTGAAACAGTCATTAAGGCCTACTGGTTAGCTTGAATCGATTTTATATGCGCACAATCCTCGCTTTTATCCTGTCCTCAGCGCCCAAATAGACAAGACAGTGTAAACAAAACTACATCCCATCAAAAGGAATTCTCTAACAATAAAGTCCACATCCAGAGAAAATAACTAAAGAAAGACATACAAAAAAAACCAAAAAACATCTCAGGATGTATCCAGAATCGTACTGAACAACCATAGTAGTTGCAGCTAAAAAGAAAACCAATCTAGGGTATGACCAGAAAGCTCGAGGGACGAAAGCTCATTCACCCACCTCCCTTAGTTGAAGTTTCAGTAGGTACAATCATAGAGTCCCAAGAGGTAGTCCAGTCATCGCACAAGTAAAAAGTGAAGCGTAATGACTGACTGTAGAGGAGTCAATCACTAAACATGCAGTGCGCTGTAAAACCAAAGGGTTATAAAATCATTTATTTAAATTACTATTTCTTACAATTGTTTTGGTGTATAGTAATGTGTGTTATACCAAACATTGTTTTCACATTTACATTTACTACTTTTGGTAAGTCAGCGCTCATTTTTGAAATAATTGGACATTTTGACCTAGATTTTGACCCCTAAATTATGAAAGCTGAACTGAAAAACTGAAAAACAATCCCTACATTCTGTGTTCAGGTTTATGTCAGGTTTTCTAAAAAAAATGTCTTCCATCTTAGACGCCATCTTGCAGGTAGTCCCAACAACTTCAGACCATTTCGACCATGATGATATATGACAATGATTGGTATACCTCGGGTCAAGGTACCCCCATTGAAATATGCTTCTTTGCAGCTCAGTGCTGCTCTACTAAATAGTGTTCTTAAATACAGTCTGGGCGAACGTGTTACGGTCCGTTACAGTTTTACGCGAGAGCGAAAGTTTCGTTATCGGGAAAAATGGCAGCGACAATGGAAAATGAAATCTGTTAGAATTCATCAAAGTGTACGTGCATTCGGTGGAAAAGTCCTCATGCAATTCGTCAAAGATAATCGTTTGGTTAGAACGCTTCTGCCAAAATTTGACATAAAGCTGCAGTGGATAACTGGAATATAAAGTGTCATGACCACATGCCAAAGTTTTGACAAGTTATGAGCTAGGTTAGGTTGCAAGTTAAAATTTATGAAAAGGTATAACTACCAACATGAAAGTCAGAAATGTTAGCAGTATTGAATAATTCATAAAGAAGAACTGCATAAAGTCGTATGACCATAGTTCAATACTTATGCTATGTCAGGTAAGGTTGCCGGTTAAAGTTTCATGAAAAGGGACATAACTCGTCCGAAATAAAAGTCATATTAACTAGATATGTGTAACGACATTTCTTGGAGTAAGATGAAGATAGGTCAAACACGTTTAAAGTTATTGCCAGTTATGAGCTTGGTTAGGCTGCAGATTAAAGTTTTGTGAAAGAGAGCACAACTCTGCCAAAATAAAAGTCATATTAACTGGACATGTGTAACGACATTTCTTGGGGTAAGATGAAGATAGGTTAAATAGTTTTCAAGTTATTGCCAGTTATGAGTTTGGTTAGATTGCAGATTAAAATTTTGTGAAAGAGAGCATAACTTCGCCAAAGTTGAAATGTGTGACAACATAACTTGGGGTAAGATAAAGATATGTGTGAAGTGTTATGAACATAGGTAAAATACTTTCCAAGCATATGGCAAAGGTCAGGTTGCAGGTTAAAGTGTGACGGACGTACGACGAAGACGGACGACGACGGACAAAGTGATTCCTAAGTGTCTGGAATTCTACGCAGGGACGAAAAAGCAAATGCTCTTGTGTTGTTTGACCAGAAATATGAATATAATAGATACGTCAGCTAACCTTTTTGGTAGTACACTACCGGTTTCTGACCATTCCTATTCTTACACTGAGATGTTGCGGCCATAAACCATACACTGGACTTTTCATGGTGTCATGTTAATTGATTTGGTTCGATGAAATCTTTCTATAAACTAATTTCCTCACAAATACATTCGTCTTCGCTCAGAATCCACAAAAGCTGACGATTTAGCACGACGCACATTTTGTTAAATTGCCATGAGAGCCGACTGTACCTTCAATAACGTTTTTGAGTCTTAATATTGTTAAAAAAGTAACGATTGTATAGCATAACCATTGTGATGCATTACCGAATGTACACCAAGACCTTCCAAACTAGTATAAATTCTTCCTGAACTAGTTAACAATAAAACAAGATCTTTGAATGTTCAATACATAAACTGAACGTTTTTCAACAGCTCATCAACACATCAACACATTATGTGTTGTTTAGAGCCTCCACAGAAACAATAAAAGTACATATAGGAATTCGGGAACCTAACCTACTCTTGATATCAAATATACTTAAAGATACATACCCTGTATTTAAATTGCTTTCTTCTTTGTAGGCGTGTCTTTATTTGTAACTTCATGTACATCGTATCTGTACACAGGTAGGATTTTGATTTACAAGAAAAACATGTTTGCCTATTTCGTGACTCGAACACACGAATTTCTAATTTACACTCCAACGTGCTTACCACTGAGCTATGGCGACTTCTTGAGAATATTGTATATTTAGTAACATATAGTATCATGCAAAAAACCTTAACATATTTGAACGATCCTCAAGATGTTCATTATATGTTCCATCATCTTGCAC
This sequence comes from Cyrtodaria siliqua, assembly GCA_037043455.1. Taxonomy (NCBI): domain Eukaryota; kingdom Metazoa; phylum Mollusca; class Bivalvia; order Adapedonta; family Hiatellidae; genus Cyrtodaria; species Cyrtodaria siliqua. The sequence goes on along the minus strand of JAWPHD010004480.1, from coordinate 125,544 downwards.
GCGTAAATAACCATGCGTGGTGGAATACTATTTATTATTATTTTAGATTCCGTCTCAAAACTTTAATCTCGATTTTTTAATTATTTTTTTGAACTACTTCACCCGTGACATATTCATATTCATGAGTTAGTATCAGTTTTAGTATAGCGTCTGCATCTTTAAGGAAAAAAAAACGACACTTTTTTAGGGTCAGTATATGAAGTGTTATTTGTTAAAATAATCTTTTGCTAATTTACCAGTGATCGAAAATCGCCTCTAACATGTTTCCTTTTGAAAAGTATTTAAGTTTATACTAAAACTGATACTAACTTATGAATATGAATAAGTCACGTGTGAAGTAGTTTCAATTCGACGAACGGCCAAACAATCGGTATATAAGCCGGAAATCGATGCGTAAAATATCACATTTTATCTAGCCTTTGTGCAGGTAACATCGATAATATACGGCTTTCAAATATATTGCATACACATGGGGGGCCCGGACGGGATTTGAATCAGGGACCTTGCATAGTTTATTTGTAACATGAAGATTTGACCACTACACCACGGCATCTTGTTGGCATGTAGTAGCATTTCTAACACTTAATACTCATCAGGTAATAACTATAGCACACACACCCGCACAAATTTATCATCCGCTGACTAAAAAATAAAGTTTTGAGACGGAATAGTAGTTAAACTGATAATAAATAGTATTACACCACGAATGATTATTCACATGAGCGAGATGATGGAGTATATACTGATACATCTTGAGAGTCCTTCAAATAGGCTATTTTGCATAATAATATATGTTACTAAATATACAGAAATCTCAAGAATTCGCCAAAGGTCAGTGGTAAGCACGTTGGACTGTAAACTAGAAACATTTTTTCTTGTAAATTATAATACTTCCTGAATAGAGATACGATGTGCACTGCTCGATGTCTATAAAGTAAATGATGTCCTGCGTGTGTGTGTGTGTGTGTGTAGTTCTAAGGTTTATAGTCCGTCCGCCAACGAACACGTCAAGGTATACCTGACGCGATGGGCACAATAGAGTCTGGACTTTATGATGTCCTGCGTTAAATTTGATCGCTTAAATACCCTATAATTTCGCCATGACCTGGTGAACATGAGGTTACAGAGAAAGACACGTCTACAAAGAATAGAACGATTTAAATACAGGGTATGTAGCTGTAAGTAAAGCTTAAAATACACAGCATTTAACAGATGCACGTGATGCACGGGTCGTGGTATATGTACTCCGGAATACATGCCACTTACGTCTTAATTTTATCTTACAACATCTTATATCAAGAATCCAACGCTTTTGTCAAATTAAGTAAGGTTTTCCTTATACCACCTTACGTAAGGAGGAGCGTGAAAACGCCGTAGTCCAGCTGTTAAACGAAAATAGTAGCGTAAGGTATCTGTCCATTTTGGCGTGCATAAATGCGCTATAACAAGACTATTTCAACGTCTGAGAGATACTGTATTGACCAACAACCGTCCAAACAAGGACGTCCGGGTGTTACGTCACGTCAAGATGACGAGCATTTTCGTCTTGAGCACCTACGACAGCGCTTCCGCACTCCAGTAAAAAACGTGACGAAAGCGTCAAGAAACGGCCGTGAGCATAAAGGTTCCTCATAACAACCGAATACGTGTCAGTACCATTTCTTACCGAATACGTTGTTAGTATATGCTGCCCGCGCTATACGACGTAACGCTTGGTTGCGCTTTGAACGTTTAGCTGACGCTGACGCTCAGATTCACACAAAACTAGCGGAATATTATTATGGTACCTAAATACTGTCTACTGAAATAAAAGTATAGTTTTTAGTCAAATGCACGTCCAGATATTTGATGCACGCCCAGATATTCGATTATTAATAGTTGCGTTTCTTTTAATATATATGTCTGTGGTTCTTCAGCGTGCTCGGAGGATAAACGGGACCGTCCGATTTACTTCCCATTCGACGGGCAATGCTGAAGGTAAGTGTCTTGCCTTGTTTGATACAATAGACGCGACGTTACATATGCGCCCACATTTCATATGTTCTAACTACTCTGTATAGTTAATTATTAAACAATATATTCAGTTCATTGTCTAATCTGTAAAATTGACGTTATTTAAGGTTTCAAATTGTATACGAAAGGAATCTCCGTTATATATTGTGTGTATAATACGCTGCAGTTAATCCAATGGTAAAATGCTACATTTGACCTTTCCTTTCGGAAAAAGGTTCTAACTTTCCTTTCGGTAAAAAGACGATAACTACAAATTACATACAAACTGTTATCCTTTCAAAGCTTCGTTATTGATAGAATACGTGTTCGGCTCAAGCAGGTGAGCAAACTTACAATGCAAACCTTTTCCAATCTCTTTACATTAAATACAGTACTTACAGTAAGAATGCTACGTTCCCTGTTCGGTTTTTATATCTAACATTCAACATTTATGAATTTCGTATGATGTCACTCGAGCACGAGCAATTATGTAGCATTAACAGTAATGGTGCGTAAAATGTAACACGTGTAATAAAAAGTATATTAACGTTCTTAAAAGGCGAATACAATACATTTGAGAATAGCAGATAGGACAATACAAACATTAAAATAATGGTGTTTTTTTCTTCTGAAAGTAGCATTTTGGTTTAAATGTTCAACAACGTTTACATATCTTCTTCTATTTTTCCTTTGTCAAATGATTTGGTCACACTCATTACCTTTCAAGCAATTTTTATTTTTTCTCGAAATTTGAAAGGATGAAGGATGAAAGAATATAAAGGAAAACCTTGAATGTTAATTGAAGAAAACAAAGTTGAAAACAAAGGTGTCAGTTGCTAACTGAGACTGGGATAAATGATTTAACGAGACTGGAGTTCATCTGGAAGATTCTGGATATCAATACTAATATAAATAAAACCATCAGGTTAGACTTTTTTGCATATGAGTTGTGCAAGTATACTTAATCTGTCCGGATGATTAATTGTTCATGAAAATGTTTGGTATGAAAATCTCGCAGACTCGACTAGTATCTGTTGAACGAATCATATGTATTAATTCATATGGGCTTTTAGGCTTTGGAAAGTACTTATCTGTCATCAAAGCCATTTAATTTACAAATGATAGCATCTGTTTAGCCGGCAAAATATCGGTCGAACGTAAACAAATAATTTCCGTAATGTCTGAGGAGCATTGAACACCAACTATTGCATTTCTGTTTGTAGGAAAATTACAATCGTTCACCAAAATGTAAAAGAGTGACTGTACATTATTTGATTTTAAATTAAAACAGGTTGAATAAAAATACAGGATACGATTCCCTGCTTTGTAAAGTGGTTATTCTGTCATAAATATATACAGATTCTTTGAGTTTAGAGTTTCTATATCAAACATTCCATAAACAATAAATACACCGGACGGAACATCCGGTGCAAGTAAATGTACGGTCATCTCTAAAAGTGGAGCAAATTATGACATCTTTATTTATATTTAGATATACATTTACCTTTTTTAGATTGATTAATGCCGTTTAATGAAATAATAAACAAAAAAGCCACTGTTGATTTTGCATTCATGTTTCTGTGACTATGCGTCACGGTATTCCGAATTCCTTATTATAACCTGACTTCTATCATGTTTATGGTGACGTGATTTACAAACTTCGTAAGAACTTTGGTCATGATCACTTTCATACTATCTTTGTTAAACTTGTTAAAAGGTTTATCAAAAGAGGTTATGACCCTATCATTTTGCAACGTACTTCATGCTTGATGGTGGACCCATTTACAGTTCGCCACTATGCTTTCCTCTTTAATTGTGCAATGACCGGACAGGCTGTGGACCCTATGACGTCTACCTAAAGCCCAAAAAGACGGTGACGTTTGTCTGCAGTCTTGTCTTGTCGTGCCCTCAATGGTGTGTTCTCTTGTTGCTCTGGATTCTGCCAAGTCTTTGAGTACCTTTTTGTGGCTTTCTAGGCTACTGTTTTTTTTATTTATATCGAGCATCTTTGTGTTTTACTTATATTGCCTATTTATGCCGCCTTGTTTGTTTGAGAATAGTTCAGGTCGGGTATTTCTTTATTTACACTGTCCAGTTTTATTTGGATAACAGTAGGATAAGTGTGAGGTTTGGTGACCATAGCTGCTGGTTTAAATCCCCCAGCGGCCTTTTTTGCCACTGACCGTTCCAAGGCGGTAGCCCCATTGTCAACCCTTTGTGTTTGTGATGTCTGTTTTGGCATTCTATTCATCTTTAAAGTTGTTCTTTGTTTCTTTCTGTGTTTGCGGTTGACTGTCGCCCTTGAATGCTAGTTTTCCTGTTCGATTTTTATATCTATATTGGTAACAAAGTAACAAAGAATCACCAATCAGTTACGGTCTGAATTACATTGTCTTATTACCCGAATTATTATGTCTTATTTCCCGAGCTATAAAAACTTAAAAAGGCAAAAGTCCATCGTAATAGTAAGACAGGCCTCATTCCATAGCTGACTTTAAAAGGCCGATAAAAGGCTCTGGGTATTGTTTAACCACTCATAGGATATGCTGTCTGCTTTTTAATTTAGCCTTTTGGTATGCAGGCTTCATAACCGCTGCTCCCAACTAAATTCCATTTTGTTTATTTCGCTTTTCGGGGCATAGTATTTTTTTAGATACTGGGACCATACGCCGCTGGACATGGGGGAGGAAAATCGCTATGTCCACCGCCATATGCATGCTATCTTCGGGATGGTTAAAATTATGTACTATTGATTTTACGAATATTGAGTTCTACTCAACCCGGGGCTAGAGGGCGTGAGCGGTAGCTATCATATTTCACTACCGTTCATGAGACGCAATATTGTGTATGTGTCGTGTTCGGCTGTTTCCAAAGGTCCATTATCATATTCTTTGATTTATAACAAGTTTTCTAGATTTTTTAATGCCTGAATTATGAACTACTAAAAACATGGCATTTACAAAATGTAACATGTTCTTTATTGACGTTAGAATCATAAACATATTAAAGGACCCTCAATGGTACCATCTCGTATATTGTACTATAAATACGAGCGTCGTTTGCGCAAAACGCATTATACCCCGCACACAGCATTGTAATCATCAAGTTGCATTCAGGCGAAGTTATGGAGTCGTATATTCATATTGGAATTACATTATCTTTGGCGTTTATGCCGTCATGTCTTCTGATGTCGTTACAGGAGCCTAAATGTTCATCAAGATTTGATTTTGAGGAAAGGCTGCTTGAAAAGTCTGTGAAGATGGACCATCAAATGCAGATTCTTCAAACCAGTGTGGATAATAGACTGGAGGAACTGCAATCAGAAAAGGTCGCCATGAATTCAGATTTATCAACAATGTCAAAACAGCTAAAAAGACTTTCAACAAAGTTAACGAATGAACAGCAGATAAAGAACGCCGAGTTAATAAAATTAGAAGAAATCGTCTCAAAAATGAAGAACGAAACGGCGAAAAATGTCGAAGAAATGTACAACCTAATGAAGTTGTATGAGTCACAAATGGCAAGAATGTCTAGCGATTTGCTTACCATGACAAACGAAACATTGGATAAAATGAAAGGTAACTTTAGTACACATCTTGTTTTTAATCATGTATTGAACACGTGATTTAACAGAGGCAATGTTGATCATGGCCGTCTACACTGATCGGTTTGCAGTATTATTCATTGATGCCGCAATCCTATTTTTTTTATTATAAAAAATAATGTTATTAAGTTTTTGGTTTATAAATACTGTATGGTGTCCGGTATTTGTCCATTGTTTATACATGTTAGTCGGGTCAGTCCATGTTTTGTTATGTCATGTACATGTATGTATACGTCAGTGTGGTCGAGTGATCTGATCGGGAATCAATGAACCATAACCTCTTCTCTATTAGAAATATGGATTCCCGCATATTGGGGTCACGTTCGCAAAAGGCCATCTTGGACAGGTGCCATTTTATAGAGACTGTTGTATTTGCATTTACATGCATTATAACTGATGATAGCATATATATTAAGAGGTCTCACATATACACACATCCATGGTCTACTAATAAACAAATTAAAGAAAAAAAAAGGTGGTTTATATACACGACCCCGAGGACATACTCTTATATTGTATTTAACTAATATCAACCTTTATTTCATGTCCTGATATTATTATTATTATTACTGTATATTACTGACATCAACTTACATTGTATGTAAATGATGTCAGCTGATAATATGTATAACTGATATCAATTAACATACGGTGGATATTTATTATTTTGAAGTGATGGGAACACCGTGTGTTTGGGATATTCATCACATTCAGTGATAGTTCTTGTTGTATATAGGTGATATCATCTAATATTGTAAATGTCTGACTTTAACTCATATTGCATATAACTGTCATAAACTAATATTGTAAATACCTGATATCTTTTCATATTTTATATCCGTTTTGTCTAACAACTGTTGTGGACATATCGTGAGTGTTTAATGTTAATATTGCAATTGTTGAAAGGTGTTTTACTAATAAACTGTAGACTTACACACTCGTATATTTATCTCCGATTTACAATAAGGAATAGCATATATTTTTATTAAACTTTTTGGACGAAGTATTCGGATATAAAGAAATAGTTTTTATCAAATGTTATGACTAACCTTTTGCAGTAAGCTTTTAATATCAATATATATTTGCAATTTTCGCATGACTAACAATTATGTCTTAGCATACCTATGGAGTTTCATCATGGTAGAGTGGTATTTTTTGACGGACCGTAATACACGTCACCTTGCCATCGAATTGTACTCGGAGCCATCTATTTTTATATTTCTTATAATTATGTATAATTACGGCATTATTCTTTTGTATCTGCATAATTCTTTTGTATAATTACGAAAATGCAAGTTTGAACGTACCCTACATACATATTGATATACAATAACGCCATAGTTTACGAGTAACTAAAGAGTAAAGTCATTCGTTTAATCCTATAACATCCTCTGATATTCTCTTTTAGGGGCATAAAGAATTATTGCTAATTTCAGATCCCAACTTACATGTATGGTTTAGTTGAGATCGTTTATAGATAGGTAGTTATTATTGTTAAATATTATACATGGAGTCCCAACACGCGGCATGAAGTCTTACTGAAAGGGGAGTTGGGGACACATATTGAAACATCAAAACAAATCAAACGTCTACATAAGTGTATGCATTTTCTTCTTCTTCCTAACAAGTACAAATACATCATAGGTATCGCCGTGGGGTAATGGTTAGCTTAGTAATCCAGGGATCGCGCTTTCAATCCCAGCCAGTACCGAATTTGAGCTAATTGTTGCTGAAATATTAAAAAATATGTCCTACCTTACTAGTTCTTCGGATGAGATTTTAAACAGAGGTGTCAAGCGAAAAACAGTAAGGATAAAGAAACTCTTATACGCACACACACATAAATCAATAATGGGTGTTTAGATAAATAATAAAAACATCACTTATATTGCATTGTAACGTTTGCGTTAAAGGAAAACTATCGCAGTCAAAAATAGTAATATGCCATTCTGTTGTCAAATATGTAGATATATAAAAGAAGAAACATGTGAAAAGTTAAATAAATGAGCTTTTGGCTTTACTAAAATAAGTAGATATAATAGTTGAACAGGAAGTGCAGCATTTAAAGACCACTGTCAACCAAAAGCACGGATAGAAACAAAGAAAAACTTGAAAGATGACTAAAAGGCAAGCTACGACATCACAAACATAAAATATTTGACAATAGGGCTACCGCCTTGGAACGGTCAGTGGCACAAAGGGCCGCTAGGGATTGGTTGCGTATATAATCTCTACTGGGTTTAACTTACATGGAAAGATGTTACTTTCAATCTAAATTTTGGTAATAACAATAGTAAGATTGTCTTGTGTTCAGGTTATGCTCTATCATGAAATGAGATGTTTGTTTTAATTTAATCCAGTGTTATTTCATACCTTATCATTTGTAAACGCTCACACATCGCCATAGTTAAAATTCTCCAGTCATGTTTTGTTTCATGAACATGTTGATGTTTATTTAAATCTAAATCAAAACACAACAATAGCTATTTACAATTCACAAATTGCAATATCTGTGAAAAGTGAGAATACGATTTTATTTGATGACGTAGCAAACGTTGAACGGGTAAATTAATCCACAGGTAAATGTATTTATCAATTATCTGGCAATAGGTGTGCAGCTATACTATTCAGATTTACCTTATTTTCCCGTGCAGTCACGCAGTGGTAAAAAAGTAATATCTTTCTTTCGAGGTACTCTTTTTGATGTTGCTTTTTACTGTAAACGGCTTTTTCTCAGAAACAGTTTTTGATTGATTGACTGATTGATTCATTGATTGATTCATTGATTGATTCATTGATTGATTCATTGATTAATTGATTGATTGATTGCTTGATTGATTGATTGATTCATTCATTCATTCATTCATTCATTCATTCATTCATTCATTCATACATTCATTCATTCATTCATTCATTCATTCATTCATTCATGAATGCGTGCATTCATTCATTCATTCATTCATTCATTCATTCATTCATTCATTCATTCATTCATTCATTCATTTATTCATGCATGCATGTATTCATTCATTCATTTAATTCATTCATTCATTTATTTATTTATTTATTTATTTATTTATTTATTAATTTGCTAATTGATTGATCCATTCTTCATTCATTCATTCATGCATATCTTTACATAATTAATATACTTATTCCATCAAAACCAATTTTGCTAATGTCCTTGTCTTTTACACACATACAATATTCATTTATGTTGTTAACTTTACACAGAATCATAAAGCCATTCACACCAAATGTTTTTTTACTAATAGCGAGGATTGTGCGCATATAAAATCGATTCAAGCTAACCAGTAGGCCATAAGGCCTACTGACCGTTCCAAGTCGGTAACCCTGTCTTCACCACCCTTTCTGTTGTTTTTTGTCTCTTTCATTGAGGTTTCTAGTCCTTGTTTGCAGTACAGTGCGGACCTACGATGTCATTGCGTTCGGACGCTGTGGTTTCTATAGGACCCTATATATCATTCTTAATATTCATTAATAAATAATTATAGTTTGAGGAATACATGGCTTACGCCTAACTGTAACAGTTTCCACAGAATATGGACATATTGTTTCATATTGCCAACCTTTAAGTTCTAACGACATATGTTTTCATTTTAAGTTATCCAAACTCGCTCGGCATAGGTTGGATAATTAGTTAAAAAACTCCTCAAATCTCTAGTTTACACACTTTTTTGTTTTTCCCAACGACCCAATTCCTTATATGTCATACTTGAAAATACAAATTAGGTTAAAGCAATGAGATACGTGGATTAAACACCAAAACGTTGAGAAGAAGAACATGTTTGGTAGGGAGGAATTTCCATTAAAAATATTTAAACACAAGACATTTTGTTTATTTAGCGATAATGTAACCTCGGTCGATGATAAGTTATAGTCAAAGATTTTCTAATTTGGTGGTGTTCGCGGCACAAGAATACATGTTTATATTTCCATATATCATATGCGTAAGTTAATCAAGAATAGTTTGCATATTCCCAAAAATCACAATGAGTACCGCGTTGGCTCTTGATAGTTCAGCAAAATATATTCTTGGCGTTAATGTTAACTAGCATACTCGTCGTTCAACAGACAGATATGTTACAATAAAGAAGACGTTTTTCCTTTAATACTAGTAAGCAGACATCTCACGTATGCTAATTATATTTTAAAAACGCATGACATTTCCCATAGTTGGCTTGCTTATGGTTCAAACAAAATTGTGTAAACAATAGTCATACATGCTGTGGTTTTCATAGATACCAGTAGATTTCATGAAAATTGCGAAAAAAGGTAAATATACAATGAAATATAAAATCAAAATAACAAGAAACGTTTTCCATTTGAAATGCTATTACAGTACCGGTAAGAACATGAAGCAAACTATGGAATAAATAGAATGACATAAATACATACACAGTAAATAAGAACTGTAAAGCAAGAAACTATTTGTGAGTAAGGCAAATATAAGCTACATACGCAGCAAGTTTCTTTGCAGCATCTCATTCCTAACAGAAGTTATTGAGCGGAAATAGTTTTTTTCTATTTGTAGTAACAGAAAACTTGGCGTGAGAGGTTTACATCTTATAATAACCTCTCATGAACAGACTCAATAAAACCGAGTCTGCTATTTCTCTCTCTTGTTTGTGTTTGTTGCTTCCGAGGAATCACCTTTTCAGTATGTATTCACCTTGACACCTAATTCAATCTCAAGCTTCCTTTTCATACATTGTCAAGGTATCTACACAGCAAGTTTCGTTCCAATATCTCATTCTCAAAAGGTTATTGAGCTGAAACTGTTTCTATTTTAAGTAACAATGACCTTGACCGTGACCCAAGTCACTCCAAATACAATCCCAAATTTACTTTTGATATAAGCTACCTACACAGCAAGTTTCATATTAATATTTCATTCCTTACTTAAGTTATAAGCGGAAACCGTTTTTTTCTATTTTTAGTAACAGTTACCTTGATCTTGACCGCAGTATTCCCAAATGCAATCCCAAGCTTCCTGTCCATATAAGCTATTTACTCTGCAAGTTTCAGCGCAATACTTCATTCCTAACAAAAGTTATTGAGCAGAAACTAAAGGTTTGACGCCGCACGCACGCACGCCCGCCCACACGCATGCCCACAGGCCCTACCGTCCGCCCGCGCCCTCGCAAAACGACATACCCCTAATATAATAGCCAGGTTTAAGAAAAACCTCGTTAAAAACTGAAAATCATCACTGCGATTTTAATTATTTTGTTATTTACGTTATTTTAACGCCAAACCTGCACCCATATAACATATCAGCTATTTACATTAAGTGTTTCGCATATGCAGTGCTTAACGGCTCATCCACGCTGTACCGGTTAGTTAGAGTCGCTCCAGAGTCAGGGTAATAATAAATAGGCATTCGGCAATTCTTACTAACGGATAGTTACATTGTTATACTCCAATAAACTGAACAGTCCGGTTTACGTCCCCATCTGATGAACGAGGCTGGGGACGTGCGTTTACTTAAGAACATGCCAACGAAACTTGTTTTGAATGTGAAGCTTGAACCAGAGACCGCCAAACTTGCACCCATATAACATATCAGCTATTTATTGAAGGTATCAACAATTGATTTTTTCTTATCAATTGGCATTCCTTATCAATTGGAATTCCTTATCAAATGACTCTATAAAATGTTCAATTTTGAATTTTAAAATTTCATTTAACAAAATCGTAAAATAGGAGCCTTCAGCTTTGGAATCAGGATGTCTCGTAACTTTCAAAATCAGGACTGTAGACGGGTTCTATTCTAGCATTGAATATTTAGTTATTCCATCTGTATGCATTAAACAAATGTTTTAACAGTATTTTGGTCGACATGAAAACTACCAGGAAAATAGAAGTATTTTTCAAACTATAAAAAAGTGACGTCAGAACCACGTTAATAACGTTAAAAACGTTAACGTTATATGCGGTATTTACAATAGTTAGCAAACCAAACTGGCAGTAATATAGATTAAATTCATGTTTAACGTACCATACACCACTTTATAAACTGTATTATCTTATATGAATTGAAAACTTACAAAGCTATCATGGTAAAGTTTCATTTTCACCTAATACAAAAACATGAAAAAGGGTCAGGACCTTTAACCTCGATTGTCTCTCGTCACTTGCGAAATCAGGGCTGAATACGAGTACAATGAAAAAGGCCGGGTGTAACCTTTCCAATGATACCAAATACTTTGCTCCTCGCAAATGTTGAACTCGAGCCTTAACTAGAGCAGATAGGCTAAATTGGTCTCTAGACTATACACTCTACGATAAATTAAAAGGTGTATTCCTCGTACATGTTTATGACTGATCTCATTTATATTACAGATAAGCAGGCTGCATTCTCCGTCACCAGCCCAAGTGGAACGCTTGTCAATGGAGTTCCTATCTTCACCAACATAACAGACGTTGGGGGTGGATACAACGCTGAAACTGGGAAGTTCACGTGTACTGTGGCCGGACTGTATCTGTTCTCGTTCACTGTGATGTCTACCACATCGTCAACACACGTGTATTGTGCCATCAGACAGAACGGTTCAGACAAAGTGTACATCCAAAGCTATACTCACTATAACTCTGCCACAGGGATTGCAATGTTGTCATTACAGTCAGGAGATGTCGTGGACATAGGATCATGCGGAGGCTGGGATCATACCACTACGGGTATTGAGACTGTGTTTAATGGTGTACTTGTAAGTGAAAGCTTATAAATAAATTTCTGCCAGAGAGCGAAATGACTAAAGCTCAGTAAGAAGAAGCACTTCATTTCAAAATCAGTAAGCCATAGATAGGCCCATGTGATTATAATAAATATACATATACATTTTAACAAACGTAGCAAGTTTCATACATACATGAACAAATGTCAGATGCAAAAATAAACACAGTTATACTATTAACTTCTCCTTAGAGAACAAAAATCCGACATTGCGACACACATGAACACATCAAAATTTCCATTTCAAATTTCAGGAGAAGGTGACTAAACATATAGAACAATAGCAATGGTAAGGTTGATATATACAATAAAGGAGGACAAACACACGTTGCAACACATTTACTTTTGAACTGGCTTTATTACTACTGCGATCATCGAACTGTAGTTGAAACAAAATCACCTACCGTGTACTACCGTGTACTGCAGATACACAGTAGTCGATATTAATGTAGAGGTTATAATGAGAACAATTCCTTTTAGTAAAGACGATTCTGTAAGCAGATACATAGTTCACTATTATAATACACACATATCGTGGTATAACTCCGCAAGATTATATGTGTACAGTTACTTTGTAGGCACGTTTGCTTACATATAATTCTTTCAGCAATTGTTCTATTGTTTTTATTTAATATTTAATGTTTCTTTATATACAAATACAATACCTTCAATCGTAAATGTATATACAATATATAATTTGATGTTATTTATTAAGTGATTTCATATTGGTCCAGTTATTGGTCCAAGGTCTGTCATACTGGCACAAGGCAGAAGGCCGCGGGCCAATATGACAGTCCGACGACCAATAACTCGGACAATGTGAAAACACTTAATTAATGACAATTTTATTAAGTAACTTCAAATATAGTAGAGTTTTATTTGATTCAAAATATTTCTAGCATGATTTGCGTTTATTTATAGTAGCGTTAATTTGATTTATAGATTGATTGATAAGAGAGCATGAATGACGTCACTTAACGTCAACGACGTCACTTAAAACTCGTATTGGCGAGTTTCTTTATATAGGCTTTTTTATTTTTATTTTGGCCGACTTCTGCTTCGTATTGGCCGAGTTTGCATCGTATTATGTGTAGAATTTCCAGTAAAACACGGCTAATACCGTTTAGTTAAGTCAACAATCATATATACAAAATGAATCTTTATAAATACATTAACGCGTACACACGATCCGTGTGCGTTTCGATGCGAAATAAGATATTCGACTACATTTTATATTAAAAAGTACTCTCTTTAGAAAAGTATATGGAATATCAAATTATGTATGTATCCGACTGTCTTATGTTTTAATCAGACGAAAATCACCAAAAAGTATATTGACGAATTTAAAAAGCCTATGAAATATACTTGAGAATAACAGATAATAAAATAAAATTAAACAATTTCTGGAGAATTGATCACGATGACGTTATTTAAAACAGGATAAATCTGTATATTTTCTTATTTTGGTATTGAGAGATGTGATTACAATGTAATGTTTGAAAATTTGGTTGTATTATGTTCAATCTTTCGAAAATGTGTGTATTAAATATACTGAAAATCCATGTCAGATACACAAATAAAATATTTTCACCGGTTTTATAATGTACGAGATATTTGGGACTTGAAACACATGGAAACATCGGACCTACGTCCATTGGCATCGATGATATTCAAGTCCCGCCCACCAGGCATTGATCCCGCCCACCAGGTATTAGTCCCGCCTACCAGGAATTGGTCCCGCCCACAATGTATTGATCTGGCACAATATAAACCCGCTGGAAATATTCTATTTCTTAAACTGAATAGTTAGCTGCAGAAACTATATGGACTGACATTCAATTTTATGTTCATATATGTTTTTTGTTGTAAGCATATGGAAAACCATACACTGTTTTAGGGATATACAATTTAACGTATTCTGTGTAAAATATTTTGCAAACTGTTTAATTTGGAATACAAGCAGCTGTCTGTATGAACAGTTGCTAACATGAAGAATGTATGGCAATACCGGTTTCGATGCTTGTGTAAGTAAAAATCACCAGAAAACAAAGTTCAGCTGTGTAACTCGGAATTCGAACACAGAACTCCTTGCTCAAGTAACAAGAATACTATCCAACCGGCTGCCGAATTTCACGGAAAGACGTGTAGAATCATCATATTATGATCATACATGCACGCTGGTAGGGAATTGAGGTTACACTCAATCAGAGGTTACGTGGAACCACAACTTTGGTTGGTGTAACATAGTTTGGATATCCTTACCTATTGGCATTGATTGGTGACGCGTAATTTGTTTTTTAGGTACGCGTAACATTGTTAATGTTATATATGTAAATAATTTGTTTTATCATAATTATCATGATTCTTTTTTACTTTTCTTCTATGTAATTGATGCTAATCAGTTCCATTTCGATTTGATCAAACGGATAAATGATTTTTATTTTTCTAACTAATGCGCAATAGTGCTTTGCTTATTGTTTTTTTTCTTCAAATTTTACAAAACTCATTATATGTGCATATTTTATAGATAGATTAGCATTTAGATAAGCTTAATGTTTAATATATATGCTAATATAAGTTTAGTTTGATATTATAAGTTGCTTTTGTGGTGATAGTTTTTTATATATGTAATTATAATGGCATGACTGTCTGTAGTGTTTACAATGTATTATTTTTGTTTGTATTTATTGTAAACAATGATGAAACTTTAATAAAGAATATTAATAGTTAACGTTTGACTCTGATGTGTAACCATATATGCCATTGTCATACTAATAAGTAGAGCTGACAGTGATCAGCAGGACTAATGGCTAATCAACATGACAAATGGCTAATAAATGTTCACCTGTGTTCATCATATGCTCCACCAAACGTATAACACAACGTCCATTTTGCTTCCATCATCGGGTATTATTGGCTGATAGACATGTAATACATATTTCGTTTTCATTATTTTTTTGTTGATCTGAAAAGACGACAACAGGCATCAATTTGAAGCAATGATTGCATGTCATAATTTTCATAACTAAAGACTTTAATTTTTGTTTAACGAAGCTCAACAGAATGAACTCAAGGTAAATCCTATGGAATTCATTTTGTTGATTTTCAATGAAAAATGAAATGCTGGATTCTATAATTGACTAAATGGAAACGTTATTTTCTACTTTGAGAATGTCAGATTAAGTCATTTTGTTTAAAATCACACACGTACACACGCACCTATAGTTTGTTTGTACCAATCAGCAATATCGAATATTTACATTGAAAATTGGGGTAAAATCGGACGTGGATCAGTTTTGTCAAGTATAGATAAATTGCCAATAACAAATGTGCTGCAAATAACATCGCAAAAACTGATGTCAACTGTTCAATGCAAATGAACATATCCATTTCACAGATTACAAGTCTCAGATGTGCTGATGCTTTCAAAACATTATGCAAATTTTGAAAGGGAATGTTTAAGTTCATATCTATTTCGCAGGTCCGAGGTCTTGAATGTGCTGATGCTTTGAAACAAATTGGCCGGTTGAAGTCAATTATGCAAATTTTGAAGGGGAGTGTTTAGGTACAGTACAATTTGTGTTTGCTTAGGAAAATCGTTGTAAAGTCTGTGCTAACTGAGCATGGGACAGTCTATGTAAACCCTATGATAATTTAGCACAGGAAAGTCTATTTAAAGCCAATGTTAATTTTACAGGGGAAAATGTATGCCATAATACCATCATTTTCTATTATACCAGTTGCGTTCAAGTACTCCAAATAAATGCAGAACGAACGCAGAACGAGCGCTGAACGAACGGAAAATGAACACAGAATGAACTTAGGACGAACGCAGAATGAACGTTGCACAATCTGTATTTTGAAAATGCATTTGCGTTTGTATTGTTCTTTGTCAGCTTTTAGCTTTTTAAAAAAATGATCGATGGATGCATTTTTTAAACCGCTAAACGCAGAAAACGAACGACACGAACGAACGAAAAGTACGCATATGCATTTTGTTATTTCGGATCGCTTCCAGCATTATCCTTTTGAGTTGATAATTAAAGTCTCGATTTAAACGAAGTGCGTTTTTCAGTATTTTAAAATAAATAATTACACTGTATAAATGGTGTGTTTTAAGCATGATTACACATTTACTTTCATTTTTACTGATTCAAAAATGGGAAATATTATATTAATTGTGTAGCACAAACTTTATATTAGTTCAATATAAAACTAAAACAATGTTGATGAAAACTGCCGGCATATTTTTATATAGTGTCATGTATGTTACATTTTTGATGAAACTAACATAAACCCGGAAAATTAATTATCTGTCTGTTTGAAATTATTGTAACTTTAAGTAAATTAACAGAAGACACATTTAACATTACTGCTTCCTCCTGCGAGGATTGTTGAAACCTACTCTTAGTCCACAAGTGTACCTTTTTGTGTTGACAAACGTGTAATGTAAATACACCCACTGAAAAGTACACCACGAACACTTGAACAGGAAGCAGTCTCTGACAGCAAGAACTCCACCACTTATTAAATTTGAATTGTGATCCGAAACTATATGCGCAGTTTTAGGGAATGTTAAAATGGGATTAGCTATAGTATTGAACACGAAAAGCAATATATTAGATCTCAAAATACGTTCAATGTTAGTTATACATGATTATATAATTTCTATGGGTGACAGATAAACTCCAAATATTCATAACTAACTTCAATACAAAAATAACTGAAATGTGGCGTTGAGTCGTTCGCAATAAGGAAATGTTTTATACAAAGAGTTCATAATTTCATTCAAAGCTGGCATTCAAAGAAATCTAAAAGGGCAACATTTTTTATAAACAAACTGTCGATTATAATTTTGATAGTAATACAAACTGAAAAGGGGATCCCTTGGAATAAACAAACACAAACAATAGAGTAAAGTAGACACAGTTTTATGGAGTCTGTTCATGAGAGGTAATATAATTTGCAACACCTGTGAGAGAATAGGATTAAGCGATATTCTACTTTAAAGGCAAACGATTGGGCTCGACGATCCGAAAGGACCACTAAAGAATATCACTACTGATTTGTAGTCGTGGCGACATTTTAAAGCGCCACACAGCATTAAACAAAAGCTAGTGTGAAGGACAATAAATACTGAGAAAGGGAATCCCGGGGAAGCAACAAAGACAAACAAAAGAGTAAAGAAGCAGGCTAGATTTTATTGAGTATGTAAAAGAATATGATAATGGACCTTTGGAAACGGCCGAGCACGACACATACGAAATATTGCAGTCTCGGTTTGATTGAGACTGTTCATGAGCGATAGTTAAATATGCTAGCTACCGCCCACGCCCTCTGGCCCCGGGTTGAGCAGAACTCAATATTCATAAAATCAATAGTACAACATTTTAACCATCCCGAAGATGGCATGCATACGGCGGTGGACATGGAGTGCACTACCTCCCCAATGTCGTACGGCGTATGATCCCAGTATCTAATACAATTAAATGCCCCGAAGAGCGAAATAAACATTATGGAATTTAGTTGGGAGCAGCGGTTATGAAGCCTGCGTATCGAAAAGCAGACAACATACCCTATGAGTGGTTAAACAATACCCAGAGCCTTTTATCGGCCGGAGTAGTGGAACCACCGAATCAAAAATTAAGTAAGAAAAAACAAACATATTAGCACGCAAATATACTAACGTTTAGACAGGCAATGACAAATTTCCGCACGTACTCTTGATATAGAAGCAGAAAGATGGCAAATCTCAGTAAGCAAAGCAATACATGGGAGAATATGAGTCATATGCAATAAACGTGAGACAAATTCCATGTTGTAACAAGTTCTATGAAATAAGAAATCAGGACATAAGTAAATATTGTTTTGAAAAAACATAACGCGATCAATATTTAAGAACTATTCAAATGCAAAAACAAAAGTACACTGAAAAGCCTATTCGTTTTTATAAACAAAGCCTTTGAAATTATAACATTTTTATATGCCATACTCGCTCCATGAACGTTTATCAAATGTCATTTTATAGCGAGCTCAGCTCGCGTCGTGGACGCGCGCGCAAGCGAGCTCTACGGTAACGCGAATAGCAAATACTACGGTAAAAAACACCGTGGTAAAAAAGTCGAAACACAGTTACCTTCCTTGTTAAGGGGAGGTCATGGCTATATTCGTTCCAGACGCAGTTAACTCCCATCTCTGTTTGGTATCCGGCCCACCTCTATAAGCGTTGGATCTAGTCCATCCGGTTGGCAGGTTACCAGACTTCCTTATTAATGTGACGTCACTAGTTAAACACACGTCTGGCAATTTATAAAATAATGGTGATTATTACCAGCTGAGAGTCAAGGTAACGGTATTTCTACTTAAACTTTAAAAGCTACTGCAGTATCGATAATCTAAAATACAATGTTTAAATGAAAACGCATCGCACTTCAGTGATATAGTCTTAGATAAATGTTACGGTGAAGTCGGTGGGTGGGGACATTTTAACCACTGCAGTCTGCTGTGGCCAAGTTTCCAAGAAATGTGCGCGTTTTTATTTATAACTCAGATGTTGAACGCAGAACGGTGCTTAAAGATTCAATTCTTTTTATTAAGTTCTGAAAAATTGCTTGGCGTAGGTACAGGGTTGGGGTTGGGGCCCAATAATCGGAGAGGTGGTGGGGGGCAATAATCGGAGAGGAGGGGGGTGAGAGTGATCAGGGTATGTTAAAAGGTGCCCGGGCGACAGAGTATGTTTTGGCTCCCACTCCACCTCCTGCATCCCGCCCACCACCCCTAAAAAAAACAGTGTACCGAAATGTCAGTCTAGTGGTGAAAAATTGCATTTTTATTAAGAAATAATAAATAAGTACCTGTGTTTTATCGGTGAATAAAATTAGGAGTTAGGATGGATGCGTAGTTTTTAAATCAAGAGTGCGTTAGAACGAGTGATTTAACACACTCGTGATGTAATTACTCGCATTGGAACGATTCTATTTGATTCCAACACAACAATAACCCCATTGTTTACTCTATTGTGGGGGCACTATATATTATCTCGGAGGTCAAATTAATCGGGCTGCTATGTTTACAGGCTGTTCCATTGGGCTACCCCGTATGCAAAGTTCTGCGCGGTACAATATGCTTAAATACACTAGTATCACGTGACAAACAATTAAGTCATTGCTTACGTCATATAGCTTGCACTGTATGACGTCAAACGTTCTCAGCTTGTTCAAGATGCTTATTAATATTATATGTACTGATGCATATGATGGGTCTATACACAGGAATTGGACATATTGTAAACACATGTAATAAATCACATTGACTATCCACTACTAGTATATTAAAATATATTTTTATGACAGGAATGCAACGCGAACATTTCAATTCCGTTTCCGACAGTTTTACCACCAAACGCACATCAAAAATCGATACTACAGTTGTTTTTCTAACAATCTAGAACATTATTGCCACTTATCATGTAATAAAAGTATGTTTTTCTGCTACTTTTGTGTTTGGAGTGAAGATTTTGTTTGTGCCGACTTCCATGCAATGACGTCATCCGAATGCAGTCTTGATTGTCTTCAACGCTTCAACGCTTAATTGTTTAATAACAATCTTGAAAACAAGCAAGCGTCGCAGATGATCGAGACTACCGAATGCAAGACTTGCACAGAATTCAAAATTAATAATAATAATAATAACTGTCAAAATAAAGACAACGATTTGGTAAGTAATTCATTATAATTTAATGTCAAACATGGCAATGTTTTAATATTCTTATTCAGCCGTTATATATTATTTAGCTAATTTAAAAGAAAAATGATTCACTGCGGAGAATGACGTCACCGCATGGAGCTCGGCACAAACAATGTATTCATTTCAAAAACGAAAGTTGCTGAAAAAGTACTTATATTACACGGTAAGTGGAAAGTCCCAGACAGATAGAAAAACATCCGAAGTATCGAATTATGACGTCCGTTCGGGGATAAAACCTCCAGAAACGAAAATTGAAAATTTCACGTTTCATTCCTGTCTATTTTTATATAAAATTATATACAAACGTGGACCTACATATGGGGATACTGTACTGTGTTTACAATACGTCCGATTCCTATGGTTTATATCGGGCGTGTGAAAGGTTTGGGAGCATGGCAAGTTTTTT
Source organism: Cyrtodaria siliqua (assembly GCA_037043455.1). Classification (NCBI taxonomy): domain Eukaryota; kingdom Metazoa; phylum Mollusca; class Bivalvia; order Adapedonta; family Hiatellidae; genus Cyrtodaria; species Cyrtodaria siliqua. The sequence continues at coordinate 105,039 of JAWPHD010004480.1, read as the reverse complement.
GTAATTAACATTTCATTAAAATTACTGTTGAGTTTGTCTTGTGACGTATATTTACCAAGTGATGTCATATAATGTGGCGCTTCCAACGGCTGAAATATACGCGGGGAATTAATGGAACAGCTGTATTTTATCGTAGAATGACATACATAGAATAACCAGTTTTTGAGATACGGGAAATATCTCCCGAGGTAGAGAAATGGACCCGATATAAGAACGAGTGCGGAGAACGAGTTCTTATATTGGGGACATTTCTCTACCGAGGGAGACATTTTCAGTATCTCAAAAAACACTGGTTATTAAACTATATATTACATAATTGAAAATGATATTTTATTAATATTTCTAATGATTCACGCCTTTTTACACTAGTTTGCATGAGAACGCCAAGACGACGTTACGTCATACAAGATGACGGTACGTCATACAAACAAAACAAGTAGAACCGGAACTCTTCTGTAATTTCCGTAGTCGTTATTTCCTAGTTGCGGAATCTGACGACGACGTCCGTAAAGCAATCTGAACGTCATTTGGCATTCCCGCCACTGACGGAAAAGGTTGAGCAATGTTCCGCAGACGAGTAGATATAGCTTTTCTATTCCCAGTATTTCCTATATAAATCACAGACAAATATGTAATATAGTGGTATCTGTTTTTTGTGTATATGAAAGACTGCTCAGGTCGTGTTAGAATTAATGTTAGAAATAGAAATAAATATGATAATCCAGCCAGGAGACAACAGTCAGAAAATACACTTGTACTCTGGTGAAAATGAGCATATATACAAATATCTTAAATAAACACAACTAAATGCATATCAGCTGGAATTATTGTAATGTATAAAATAAAAATAATAATGCGGTAAGAAACAAGACAGGAAAGAATACATACTTTAATAGAAATTTTCTAAGTTCAAGGCCTGAAACACAGATTAAAATGCACATGTTATACTTCATATTGACTAACCGATTATAACTGATGATTGATCGGTTACATCCAATCAATGGTAACCAATTATCCATTGTAAGTTTCAACCGATTGCCCATCACTAGTAACTGGCAGATGAATGATAATATAATTTGGATCTTGATACCTCGTTTTTGCAGGTTATTAGCATAATTTTGAAAAAAATATATACGCATCTAATTTCGAATACTTTTCAGTTTATGGAGCTAATTTAATTGCTTAATTTGGTGTGCCTGAAGGTGCAGCGCACCCATTGCAACACAGAAAGTGTCAGCCTGGGGTAGTCGCATAATGGCGTCAATAATCTCATTTCTTTTTGTAAAAAAAGGCATTTTCACTAATTTAAAGTGCTAATTTTGGTTTATATCACATTGTTGATCTATTTGTTACATTTTTCAAGCATTGTCATGTTAAAATTGTGAGTTTTTAATTTATTTTGCTTATATGGAAATGAGTGTATGAATATAATATTATGGCATATCAGTGTTTATGTTTTTAAAGGGACCATTCATTCATGAGACAAGTTCTTTCTTAGAAGATACATGACCCACATTTTTCTGTGGATTTTTTGGCAGCATATGTGTCATTTGGGATGAGAATGTAAGTTAATCATTTTTAATTTGGGCCTAGATATGAATGACAACATGGCATTTACATTTTAATTCACACACAACTCAATGCAACAATCAATGGGCGTGTTACACCTATAAGGCGGAATCTGTGAATTGTCATTTTCTCTCAGATTCTTACTTAACTGGCATTTTTTCCTTTTGGAATGATTATTTATCTTCCAAAAAACACTTTACACTCTTTTAATACCAGTTTTGATTTTTTTTTGTGCTATTTTTCGTCGCGGAAAGCCTTAATTTGGAGTTTCAGATGTTTTAAGTCTTTAAATGATGGTCTGGAGAAACATTTTCCACTAAAACTAGGCTTGTTTGGTCGCAACATGTAGATATGAGTATTTGTTATCATAATTTAGCACTACTATTTTTATAAACCTGCTTTTATAGGTATGACACCACAAAATCCTTCCCCTTACCCCCTAAAATTGGATTTACTGAGATAATGTCAGAGAGAACTGTAGCCAAAGTATGCTGCCCAATCATTAAGTCTTGGCTTTTCAGCACAAAGCTATTACCAGAATTGCATTTAGGAGTATTTGGGATGCCTATATATTCATGCAGTGTTACCAAATTAAGGTATGATGCCACCAAAAATGAAAAATTGCCTTGAAAATTGGATTCTGGCATGAAAGTCAGCACATTTTGCATACAAAGAGCAGTTTTGGTAGCTAAACCTTTTGATTTCTTCATGTTTATTGACTATATGAAGCATTTAATTCATTATATGAAGTATAGATAGGCCCAATGTCATTTTATAAAACAGTTAATGTAGGTTAAAACTGAAAAAAGTACGCTGATTTTTGTCGCTGTCGACCGTTCTGTTCTTTTTTGAAAGGCTATATCTTGATTGATTCTTGGTCGATTCGCGAAAAATTTTCTTTCTTTAATGCGTTATAGTCTAGGCTTTGTCAGAATAGCTGCTTTGATAATTCACTCATAGTTAAGTATTCTTATAGGTGTAGCACACCCATTGCAACACAGGAAGTGTCGGCCTGGGGTAGTCGCATAATGGCGCCAATAAATAATTCTCATTTCATTTTGTAAAAAAAGGCATTTTCACTAATTTAAAGTGCTATTTTTGGTTTATATCACATTGTTGATCTATTTGTTACATTTTTCAAGCATTGTCATGTTAAAATTGTGAGTTTTTAATTTATTTTGCTTATATGGAAATGAGTGTATGAATACAATATTATGGCATCTCAGTGTTTATGTTTTTAAAGGGACCATTCATTCATGAGACAAGTTCTTTCTTAGAAGATACATGAACCACATTTTTCTGTGGATTTTTTGGCAGCATATGTGTCATTTGCGATGAGAATGTAAGTTATTCATTTTTAATTTGGGCCTAGATATGAATGACAACATGGCATTTAAATTTTAATTCACACACAACTCAATGCAACAATCAATGGGCGTGTTACACCTGAATAGAAAATGGCTATTCTGTTGTCTAAACTGAATACACTGATATTTTATCTTTCTTGCACTATTTATGATTTTATCATTACCAACCTCCCTTCCTGGGGTTTTAACGATGGTAGTGGTTGGCAAATTTACTATAAACGCAAAGTGAATGGAAAATTTATCATGAAGCTATTGATGGTAAAAAAGAGTATGATAATGGACCTTTGGAAACGGCCGAGCACGACACGTACGAAATATTGCAGTCTCGGTTTGATTGAGACTGTTCATGAGCGGTAGTGAAATATGCTAGCTACCGCTCACGCCCGCTAGCCCCGGGTTGAGCAGAACTCAATATTCATAAAATCTATGGTACACAATTTTAACCATCCCGAAGATGGCATGCATACGGCGGTGGACATGGAGTTATATGCTTCCCCATGTCGTACGGCGTATGGTCCCAGTATCTAATAAAATTAAATGCCCCGAAGAGCGAAATAAACATAATGGAATTTAGTTGGGAGCAGCGGTTATGAAGCCTGCGTATCACAAGTAACAGCCAAAAGACTAAATTAAAAAGCAGACAACATATCCTGTAAGTAACCTACTCTTAGTCCACAAGTGTACCTTTTTGTGTTGACAAACGTGTAATGTAAATACACCCACTGAAAAGTACACCACGAACACTTGAACAGGAAGCAGTCTCTGACAGCAAGAACTCCACCACTTATTAAATTTGAATTGTGATCCGAAACTATATGCGCAGTTTTAGGGAATGTTAAAATGGGATTAGCCCTAGTCTTGAACACGAAAAGCAATATATTAGATCTCAAAATACGTTCAATGTTAGTTATACATGATTATATAATTTCTATGGTTGACAGATAAACTCCAAATATTCATAACTAACTTCAATACAAAAATAACTGAAATATGGCGTTGAGTCGTTCGCAATAAGGAAATGTTTTATACAAAGAGTTCATAATTTCATTCAAAGCTGGCATTCAAAGAAATCTAAAAGGGCAACATTTTTTATAAACAAACTGTCGATTATAATTTTGATAGTAATACAAACTGAAAAGGGGATCCTTTGGAATAAACAAACACAAACAATAGAGTAAAGTAGACACAGTTTTAAGGAGTCTGTTCATGAGAGGTAATATAATTTGCAACACCTGTGAGAGAATAGGATTAAGCGATATTCTACTTTAAAGGCAAACGATTGGGCTCGACGATCCGAAAGGACCACTAAAGAATAACACTACTGATTTGTAGTCGTGGCGACATTTTAAAGCCGCCACACAGCATTAAACAAAAGCTAGTGTGAAGGACAATAAATACTGAGAAAGGGAATCCCGGGGAAGCAACAAATACAAACAAAAGAGTAAAGAAGCAGGCTAGATTTTATTGAGCATGTAAAAGAATATGATAATGGACCTTTGGAAACGGCCGAGCACGACACATACGAAATATTGCAGTCTCGGTTTGATTGAGACTGTTCATGAGCGATAGTTAAATATGCTAGCTACCGCCCACGCCCTCTGGCCCCGGGTTGAGCAGAACTCAATATTCATAAAATCAATAGTACAACATTTTAACCATCCCGAAGATGGCATGCACACGGCGGTGGACATGGAGTGCACTACCTCCCCAATGTCGTACGGCGTATGGTCCCAGTATCTAATACAATTAAATGCCCCGAAGAGCGAAATAAACATAATGGAATTTAGTTGGGAGCAGCGGTTATGAAGCCTGCGTATCGAAAAGCAGACAACATATCTTATGAGTGGTTAAACAATACCCAGAGCCTTTTATCGGCCGGAGTAGTGGAACCACCGAATCAAAAATTAAGTAAGAAAACAAAAGAAATTGAAAATGTACCACCGATAACTAAATATAAAGTTGCCATTCACTACCACTGTTCTAACCGCAATATTTATATTTCTGTTGCATTGATCTTAAATGAAACACATGTGCTGCATTCCCAGTGAAATAACACCTTTACGTTTTGGGCAGAGCTAAAACAAACTTTTTAGGTATAGTTTATTAGTTTGATTAACTTGAGAACTGTCACCAAAGTACATAAAAGGATTAAATTCAATTTTTCGATATATATGAAAAACATAATCTAGTTTAAATTATGCGACAAGTGTCTCGGACTTCACACTATTTAAACTAGCCGAATATTTTGCATAGCCTGCCGAAAGATCTAAATATTGCATTAAATCCTTAAAACATCAATTCTTCAATGGATTCATCTACTTTTTCATTTGCCTGACTCCAGTTCATGCTTGTTAACATCCCTCTGCCAGGAAATATTTTCTTTTTTTGCAGTGTTAAACAGTAGCTTCTTGAACATATATATTTGTAATGGCTTATCGACACATTATCTAAGGTTATTTAGAGCCGCCCCAGATAGAGGAGAAAGATATATAGGAATCATATAACCTTCAATACACAGGACTGCCCTTTTTATGTCTGGCGCATACTTGGCCGGGATAGTAAAGAGGCTGCTTCTAAAACTTTCTCGTCTCTCACAGCTACGGGTTTGAATCCCACTGTAAGCTTGACTTGTCAAGTGAAAAAGTGTCGATAATCACGTACGGCTGGAGGTATATACAGTACTGGTTCTACCCGAGAAGAAAAATGGGTCTGCTTCTACCACCAAAAAATAGACCGTCATATATAGCCTAACATGTGCTGAAAATGATGCACACGTAAATGACAAAGCTAAGAAAATAAACGCTTTCCTATAGACACATTGAAACACTCAGTGGTGCAAGTAAGATCTCTAGATTCAAAGTCTACCATGCTGTGTCACAACCGTTTCAGAAATTAAGATGTTTTAGACAAATTAAGATGTTTTAGACAAATTAAGATGTTTTAGACAAATGCTTCAATAGCGTTTGCTGAATCAGTTATAAAACTGTGTTTTGAAAATATGTGTTGTTGTTTTTAATATCTTTTATGTTTTTCAGTGGCATTTCTGCCTTAAGCTGCACCCTTAGATGACCTGAATATAGTATGCGTCAGTCTTCCATTGTTTGTGATTGTTTATTGCTGCGTTCTGCTTTATGTAGAACTGGATGTACATGTACCATTAATGAGTCGCAGTTATCTGTGGTTGATGGATACAATAGTGAGAATAAGTGATGTGCCAAACAATCAATTGTGGCCAACGAACAGTTATGTAGTAATTGATATTAAGTTATGACATTCCGCAAGAGATCATTGCAAAACATAGAATTCTATTATCGCTGACAACAAAAAAACAACATATAAGCTACTTAGTCAAGAATCAGTCGGATTACCACCATCTCAAAATAGTACAAAATAAACTCCTTTTCTATATACAAAGAAAGTTACAATTTTTCGCGTACAATGCAGAAACGGGGAAGCGAACCCGAGCTGCATTCGTCTAATGACACTGGTGAGAAGTGAGTTAGTTCAAGTATGTTACCCAGACATGATTTGATATTTTGTAGCGCATCCGTGGTTGAAAGAGTAAAGACGCTGCATTGGAAAAAATCTCAACGCTGCGGGTTCGAATCCCACTGGGAGCTCGACTTGTAAGTGTCGATTCTTATGGACGACGGTAAGTATACAGTTTGTGTCTTGCATGTTCTACCCAGGAAAACGTGAGTGGTCTGCTTCCACCAATGAAAACTGTTGATCGTCATACATAGCCTAAAATGTGCTGGAAAATGACGTTACACGCCAAACAAACAAAAACGATTGAAGTTTTATTACAATTGTCCTTAAGAAAAATGTTCTGTCCGGTCCATGTGGTGAGTAGCATACACATCTATGTGTCCTTTATTCAAGGTCATGCAGTTTTCATGTCCAGTCATACTCCTAAACCCTTCTTCTTCTTCCGAGTAAAGAGGTAGGTGCTTCATAGATGATAATTAGCTCTGAAAATAATGAGACGCAACCTAATTTGCCTTGTGTTTTCAATAGACCGTGTGTTGCACATTAATGTTTACATGTTCAAGGTCAGTGTGAATACTGATGTACATGTACTTTTGGTGTTCATTCCAATAAGCTGTCCAACAATTTCAGATAATGAGATGAAACTTTTACCCTATCATTAATAAATTGGGCGTGAACATCACTTAATTTCAAGGTCAAGTATCTTGCGCAAGACATTTCCCCTTGGCTTTGTCCGTCTGATGGGGATGGTAAATAGAAGGTCCAAACTACCAAAGGCTATCCTGTATGCATGTTAAATAATTATTACAATCTTTCTGACAGTAAGAGTAGGGCAGAGTTTCATGATTATTTTTTATTCTTCACCTCTCACTGAGGTGGCTCTAATAACCATAATGTGCTGATGATTATTTTCATTTGCATTCCAGTGTTTTTTTTTAATGAGTTGAGCTCGCTATGAGGCAGTGCCTTATTCATATTAGTTAAGGATATTTCGTTAAACATAAAATCTCTTAAATTGTTAACAAAATCATTACTAAATACGGTTCACTATGTAATTTGACGTCCTCGACATAGGTCAAATTTAAAATAATATGTTTAAAGCACTCACTCTTACAATTGTTTTGAAGATATACACCCACATTTTGTTTTTAAAGTACAATTCATAGAAAATACGCTAGATTTATTAAATGGTTAGCATCATCATATTAATCCATTTCAAAATAATATATTCCGTTCATTGTCTAATCCGCAATATTGACACTATTCGAGGTTTTAAATTATATACTAAAGTAAAAAGGAAACGCAACTTGGGATTTACGCTATATATTGTATGTATAATATGCTGCAGTTAATCAAGGCTACATTTCACCTTTCCTTCAGAAAAAAGACTAAAACTACACATAACACACCAACTGTTATCCTTTCAAGTTTCGTTATTGATAGAATACGCGTTTTGCTCAAACTGTTTCCCTCAATGGTTTATTCTCTTGTTGCTCCGGCTTCTGCCAAGCCATTGAGTACCTTTTTTGTGGCTTTCTAGGCTATTTTGTTTTTGTATTTATATATACGCGAGCTTCTTTGTGTTTTACTTATATTGCCAATTAAAGCTGCCTTCTTGGTTAGAGGATAGTTCATGGCGGGAATTTCTTTATTTACACTGTCCCGTTTTATAGGGATAACAGTAAGGTAAGTGTGAGGTTTCGTGCACCCTAGAACCTGGTTTAAACCCCCAGCGTACTTTTTGAGAATGACCGTTCAAAGAAGGTAGCCCTATTGTCAACCCTTTTTGTGTTTGTGACGTGTTATGATTTTATTCTTTATTAGTCCCCTACCAGTCCGGACCGGAGGGGACTTTATGTTTGCCCCCCGTCCGTCCGTCAGTCCGTCAGTCCTTTAGTCAGTCCTCAGTCTGTTTTATTGTCCGCACTGTAACTTTGTCATACATTGTTGGATTTTTTAATAACTTGCCACAAATGTTCACCATAATGAGACGGCGTGTCGAGCGCAAGACCCAGGTCCGTACCTTAAAGGTCAAGGTCACACTTGGAGGTTAAAGGTCAGAAATATGCTTGTACGGTCTGTAACTTTATCAGGCATCATGCGAATTTTAAAATAACTTGGCACATATGTTCACCATAATAAGACGGCGTGAAATGAAAAAGATATAGGGTCCTATAGAAACCACAGGGTACAAACGCAATGGCATCGTATGTCCGCACTGTACTACAAACAAGGAGCAATATTTAATTATACAATGAAAAAGACTAAATACAACAGAAAGGCTGGTAAAGATTTGCAACGTTCAGTAGGCAATAAGGCCTACATGTTAGCTGGAATCGATTTAATGTGTACACAGTCCTCGCTATTATCCTGTCCTCAGCGCCCAAATGGACAAGACAGTGTAAAATAAACTACATACCTTCAAAAGGAATTCTCCAGCAATAAAGTCAACATCCAGAGAAACTAACAAAACAAATACTAATATGTTGTTGTAAAGCTATATAAAATACAAAATAATAAACATCTCAGGATGAATCCAGAAGTGTGCTGAACAACTACATCAGTTGCAACCAAAGAGAAAACCAATCTAGGGTACGACCAGAAAACCCGAAGGACGAAAGCTCATGTACCTATCTCCTTTGGTCGGGGTTTCAGTAGGTGTAGTCATAGAGTCCCAATAGGTTGTTCAGTCATCGCACAAGGGAAAAGTGAAGCGCAGTGACGAACAGTAGAGGGGTCAATCACTAAACATGCAGTGCGTTGTAATACTAAAGGGTCGTACCCTTTTCTGACGAACTTCTTGATTAATTTTGTAAAGTGGTCAGGAAACTAGCCAGATCCCTGTAGCTTCCGAGGTTTATAGACCACATCTCCATAAAACCATCAGTCTAGGCTTTTGTTGCTTATGGGTACATTAAATCTGTCCTAATGCTTAGTCCGGTGGATTAATTGTTCATAAACATGTTTGGTATGAAAACCTTGCAAACTCGACTAGTATGTGTTAGATGAATCATATGCATTAATTCATTTGGAGCTTTCGGCTTTGTAAAGTAGTGTCTGTCATCAAAAACCATTTGTTAAATATATTTACAAATGATAGGAACAATTAATAACGATAACGAATATGTTGGGTATTTCAAAATATTAGATAGTTGGTGTAGATAATTTGTTATTGCGTCAATTTATGAAAACAACATGCTCAGTTAATGCTCAATTTATCAAGCCTTTACACGGATAACACATAAAAACCTTTCAGACTCGACTAGTATTTGTTGGATGAATCATATGTATTACTTCATTTGGGGCTTTAGGCTTTGGAAAGTCTAGCAAGAAAGGTCTGAATTACGTTGGTATGAATTATTTCACAAGCTTTGAAAAGTAACTTAAAACGGCAAAAGTCCATCGTAATAACAAGACAGGACTCATTCCATAGCTGCCTTTTATTTATAATGATATTAATAGATTTTTTAATACCTAAATGATTGAAATAATAAAAACATGGCTTAACAAAATTTAACATGTTCGTTATCGGCGTTAGATTTATAAACATACTTATTAAAGGACCCACAATGATACCATCTCGTCTCGTATATTGAACTATAAATACGGGCGGTGTTTTGCGCAAAACACAACACATAATACAAATCACACAGCACCGCATTCTAATCAACAAGTTGTTTTCTGACGAAACTATGCAGTCGTATATTCATATTGGAATTATGCTATCTTTGACGTTTATGCCGTCATGTCTTCCCATATCGTTACAGGAGCCGAAATGTTCATCAAAGTTTGATTTTGAAGAAAAACTGCTTGAAAAGGCTGTGAAGATGGACCATCAAATGCAGATTCTTCAAACGAATGTGGGACTGGAAGAATTGGCAATTAGAAACTTTTCTCACTTCTCGATGAAATTAAAATATGTTATTCACTCCAAAACAACAAATATCCTCTATTTATTGCATGTCCTGATATTATTATTATCATTATTGCATATAACTGTTATCAACTAACATTGAATGTAAATGATGCCAACTAATAAATGTTTAACTGATATCAATTAATATACGGAGGATATTTGTTGTTTTGTAGTTAATAACATGTTGTATTCATCTAGAAGTGATTAACTTTATATTTTCACAAATGCATGTTCTTTTTATTTAATGTTATGCCGTATATTCAAAGTTAATGCAAACAGAAGTAGTTTTGGTGACTAGTAGGTTCAGTATAGTGATTTTTCTATTTATTTTATAACTTTCAGATCAACTGTCTGAATTTCTTTTTTCCAAAAACTACAGGTCACTATCTTTATAACATTAGCAGCTATTTCCTACCACACATGTTTTGTATATAGAAATAAAGAAATTTTGAAATAAAATGCTGCTGGCACAGTAATGAAAATAAAATTATATTGCAGTATGAAATAACACTTATTTCATGTTAACATACAATATTCAATTGCTTATCATCAATCATCAAATTAAAGGTAATATGACACAACTATCTACTTCTGTTGAGGTCAATGGTTAAAACTATTCATCCAAGGGAGTGACTATTGATCCGAATCAGTAAACTATTGACCGAGACGAAGTCGAGATCGATAGTATACTGCTGAGGGTCAATAGTCGTTCCTGAGGGCTAGTATACAACTATCTACTTCTGTTGAGGTCAATGGTTAAAACTATTCATCCAAGAGAATGACTATTAACCCGAAGCAGTAAACTATTAACCGAGACGAAGTCGAGGTCAATAGTAAAGCTGAGGGTCTATTACTATTTTGAATCGTATAAACTGCATTAGTTTGCTTACTTTTTGCTTACTTGTTTACATGCATGACGTAGCGTAGTGTCATTCTCAGGCTATTGACCTGCAAAAAATATACTATTGACCGCAAACCCAGATTGAACCGGATAGGAAACGTTTTAAAGACAATAGTTCATACTAATGACTTACACGTGACTGCTATTCAGCCAATAAAAACTACGTATATAAAATGATATATAATAATTAATATTGTACTTTACAATATTTAAAATTTTGCTTAAAACAATTTTTTTTAGAATACATATTTATAATAAAACAAATCACGTTCTTTAAACCATGGATGACCCATGAAAAGCTAAGGTTTATTTCCAAATTTGATAACGCTAAAGTGCTTTAGGATGTATAGAATCATTGGTAGTAAAGAATCATTCTCTGTTTAAATTCAATTTCCTAAGCTGATGGATTTTAAAATATTTAAAAATTTGACAGGCTTGAAGTTATATCATATAAGCATAACATTGTTATGTGTTTTAGGTAAATTATTTACAAGAATATTAAATAATCGATTGAACGATTGGGCCGAAAATTACAATGTTTATTTGGAAGCACAGGCCGGATTTCGAAGGGGTATGGGTACCACAGATAATATATTCGTACTGCATGGTTTGATTACACACATTATTAACACTGGTAAAAAAATATATTGTAGTTTTATAGATTTAGCAAAGCTTTCGATTATGTAGAAAGGAACACTTTATGGACTAAGTTAATTAAATTAGGTGTAAGAGGTAAGATCCTTACAGTCATCAAAAGTATGTATGTAAATATTAAAACACGTGTAAAATTTGATAATATGTCAAGCAATGATTTTTCATGTATGTTAGGTGTGAGGCAAGGCAAATATTTATCGCCGTTTCTGTTTTCAATGTTTCTAAATGACATTGAAGAACATTTTATATTGAACAATTTGGATGGTGTTGATACTTATATGACCAAACTGTTTTTGCTGTTATACGCTGACGATATTGTGATATTTTCAGAATCATCAATTGGTTTACAGAAAGGGTTAGATATTTTAGCTATTTACAGTACAAAATGGAAACTTTAAAGTTAATGTTAACAAAAAAACAAAAATAATTATATCTAGAAAAGCTTGACTTTTACCCAGAAATCTTGTTTTCATGTTCAATAACTCTCCAGTTTAAATCGTTAACACTTTGACCTATCTTGGCATTGTCTTTAGTCAAGGTGGCTCCTTTAATGAAACACAGTTAATAAATACTGATAAAGGTGATCCTTTGAGAGCAACAAACACAATTGAGACAATAAAGCAGCAGACTCGGTTTTATTGAGTCTGCAGTATTTAGTAAGTTTAGCTGGTAAAGCACAGCAAGCAGTATTTAAGTTAAACAAATGTTTAATGAAATTTACAGATATTTCTGTGTAACACAGATTAGATTTATTCGATAAACTTGTGTTACCCATTTTATGTCATGGCTCCGAAGTTTTGGGATTTCAAAGTTCAGATAATATTGAGAGAATACACACTATTTATTGTAAAACTGTTTTTCCGTGTTAAACGTTCTACACAAAATGACTTTGTATATGGTATTCGTGGCAGATTTAGTCTTAAGGATATAAGATACATTAGAATAATTAAATTTTGGTTGAAAATTGTTAACACTAATGACCAAGAGTATTGTAAACTTATATATAATATGCTTAAAATAGATGCTGATTTATACCCAAATAAAGTATCTTGGGTTACACGTGTTCAAGATTTATTATCAAGGTTAGGGTTTCATGATGTTTGGCTCCAACAAAATGTTGGCAATAAATATTTAAACAACGTTTATATGATAATAGCTTACAAACGTGGCAAACTCGCATAGACAATTCAACAAGAGCTGTAATTTTTTAGAGAAGTTGTTATATTTGGTACTCAGTTTCTTAGTACTCTTAATATACGTAAATTTAGAATCGCTATGACGAGACTTATTGTTTCTTCCCACACTTTGTGTATAGAATCTGGCAGTTGGTAAAGACTGAGAGTGCAGGTCGAAAACAGATTATGTACTGTTTGTCAAAAAGTAGAGGACGAATATCATTTTTTATTAGAATGTGTACTGTATAATGATTTGCGTAAAACGTATATAAACCGCTCCTTCTGGGCTAGACCAAGCATGTATAAATTAAAATTACTGTTCGAAAACTCAAAATCAAAATGTAACAAAGAAGTTAAGTGTTTACATCTTCAAAGCATATGAACTCAGAAAAATACAACATTCATAGTATCATTTGAATAATAATCTTATATTGTTACATGTCTTTATACACGGTTAAAACGTTTGACCTTTTACTTTTGTACACTGATCATTTTATTTTTGTCTTTCTTTTTGTTTTTGTAGCACTTTGGAAATCAAATAAATAGTAAAGAGAATTGTGGTATTTACAAACAAAAACGGCTATCACTTACCGTTGATTATATTGTATTACTACATCTGATAGCATAGATAGTAGAATATCAATACAGATTATTTTCACAGTGGCGATATAATTTGATCGAAAGTCTGTTTCTCACCTTCTCCGCTTATTTCTTATTGGTTTAAAATAACCTATTAAATAATTCCCAGTTATAGGACAATAAATTCAGAAATTTTGTCATCCAATTAAAAGTGTAAATTTAAATCAGAAACTAAATAGATATTTTCCTTTCATTTTAAATTTAGACATTTTACCTCCCTGTACTATATTAGTCCAGATATTATTTTCTGTGATATGTAAGATGTGTATTTTATACGACATATATTCTCAAAAAACAATAAAAAAAGAGAAATAAATATCAATAAAAAATCCTATAGCTAATATTTTGTTAAAAAAAAGCACCGAAATGTGTTTTGGTATTACATATTTTTTTATATTTTTAATAAATGATCCCGGATTAAAAGTTACAAATCCCATTGATGCAACTTTCCTATAAAAGAAAATAACAGATTAAGAAAACTCTGCTGAAGGCAAGGACTAATTCCTGTAAAAACCGATAAACTGAGCCTGAACTGTGTTCAAATGAAACTGAGTTATTTGTGACAGTATGGTTTTGAAGAAGAACAAAGTGTGACGATAGAGTTTAAAGTTTAACTGGAGGCATTCAAAATTGTGCAAGGCATTTTAGAAAAAGAGAAAAATAAAGATAGAGAAAAAAATAAAGAAACATCAGTATATGATATGATTCGGTAGAGAGGCATATACAGTAATTTGCAATTTCTTCTTCTTTTTTTTTGCAATAATTTGTTTCTTTTTAAATATTATTTTTTTATTTCAGACACAATTAATTTTCATGTTCTACGTATATTTGTTATTCAGAAATGTCATTAAAAACAACGATATAAAATCGAGTTATCCAATGTTTTAAAAAGATATCTACTACGTTGACATAAAGTACAACTATTCGAAAAAATCATGCCAGAAGAAAATAATATTACTAAACTGAGTACGAAACGTCCAATGACCCGTGTACGAAACGTCCAATTGCCAGAGTACGATTTGTGTACAGAGTACACAATTGGGTACGAAACGTCCAGGGTATAAACGGCCATAATCAGTGTCAGACTGTGCACTATATTTTTCACAGTCCAACTCTACAAAGCGCTTTATAACGTACGTTGTAATAATGAGCGTCTAAAGAATATAGATCGACGATTTGTGAAGCGTTGGTAGAATGATTTTTTGTCAATTCTGTGTTTAATCAATTATTCTTCTCATAAACTATCGGAATTTGTATCTGCTAATTTTTTAAACTATGAATAAAATATTAACGAGGAATAATTAATTACAAATACAATTGTATCTTCTCGTCGATTCTTGAGGCCGATTTAGTTTAAAACAAAATAAGCACCATTTTTTGGGTGATGAAGGATGTTTTTTGGTTAGTATAATCAATGAATTAATTTTTTTCTTACATGTTAGGTTTACTTTTGATGTTTAGTCTTCGTGTACATGTTATCTATAGTTGTGCACACACGACCTGCTTTCGGCAGGTCGTGTTTTTCCCGTTTTAGTTCTTTCGTATAATTATATATTGATATAAATGTATATTGATATATACTCCTCAATATAAGAAGCAAGAATATTTATGCTTATGCTTACTAGTGAAATTGACTACATACCATTTTCAAACGGTTACACAGAATGTGTAAGCAATGTTGCATTAAACTGGACATTGTCAGGTATTCTACTCTAGATGAAAGATACATTTTCCGTTAATTAAAAAAGAGTCAGATTTTTTTGATTATTTCTAAAAATCATTAATTTGCCCCAAAACAAAAACGCTAAAAGTTATAACATGTTTCCAATTTATTCATTACGTTTAATCACTACCAATGGAAGTATGGACGCGAAATTTAAATTTTACCCGAAATTGACTTGCATTTTGACAGTTTAATTGCATACACCGAACAGTTTGTAAAAACTCTGATTTTTTTTATCTATTCTAAAATCAAGTACAGTTTCAAGACCTAGTTGCATATTTGGCACTGCACGATTGTCTGTAGAGTTATTCTCAATAAAATGGTGACAGATGTTTGTTAATAATCATGAAAATATACGAAATAGCATTTGGATGAAATAAAGCAATTTATTGAAAATGTCAAAATCTGAATTTTCAAATTAATATTTGTTGGTGTAAAATGTTCCTAAAGAATACAGAAACACGGAACAGTTTCCATTTTTGGAATGCAATGTTCATTTAAACGTGTGCGATGATGCAAACTTTAATTTTATTGAAATAAAAAGGTATACTCCTCCAACTTATTTGGAGGAGTATACAATAACGTCATAATTCAGGAGTAATTAAAGAGGAGTAAAGTCATTCGTCAATCCCATAGCTGCCTCATTTTCATTTAGGGGCACAAAGGATTATTGTTAATTTCAGATCCCAACTCACAGGTACGATCTATTTAAGATCATGCATAGATAGGCATTAGTTATTGTTAAATGTTATACACGGAGTCTCAAAACGCCGCATGAAAATCTACTGAAAGGTGATCCATGTTGAAGCATCAAAGCAAATCAAACGCCTCCGTATGTGTATTTGTTCGTTCTTCCTAACACATAAATCATCGGTAGCGCCGTGGTGCAATGGTGTAATGATTAGCATCGCGGTTTAGAAATCCAGGGATCGTTCAATCCCAACCAGGACCGAACTTGAGTTAATTGTTGAAATATTAAAAAAACTATGTCCTACCTTACCAGTCCTTCGGATGAGAATTTAAACCGAGGTCTTCTCGCTAAAATGTCATGTGCGAATTAGAAAAGATAAAGAAACGGTTATACGCACACACCCATATATCAATAATGTAATGCGTGTTTCGATAAATAATAAAAAAAACTCACTTATTGTAACATTTTCGTTGAAGGAAAACTATCCCAGTCAAAAATTGTAGTATGCCATTCTGTTGTTACATGAAGATATAGATAAATAAAATAAGAAACATGTAAACAGTTAAGCAAATTATATTTTGACTAGATATAATTCCCTTTACTAACACAAATAAAGAGCTGATATAATCTCTATCGGGTTTAACTTAAATTAAAACAGAATGGACAGATATTGCTTGCATAATAAAAACAGTAAGATTGTCTTGTGTTCCGGTAACATGTCGAAGTTATGCTCTGTCATGACATGAGATGTTATTTTAATTTTCGTCCAATGTTATTTCTTCCCTTATCATTGGTAAACGCTCCCTCGTCGTTACAGTTAAAAAACATACACATTACGACATATATTCCTCAAAATAATCTAAGGACCATGTTTAGTTATGGGTAATTTTTAAAAGTATTATAATTGAAATTTACTGTCTTTTTGCAATATTTAAGTTTAGTTGTATTATTTTACAAATGTTACGTTACACACATGTATTAACCTTTCATATCAATAAGAAATTCATAATATTAAAGATTAAGTAATTATTACTGTTCTATTTTGTGTTCCTTAATTTATTTTGAGAAGTATATTAAAGGTTATTATGTGTTTCAATCCAATTTATATTTCAGATAAACAAGTTGCATTCTCCGTCACCAGCCCAAGTAAAACGCTGTTCAATGAAGTTCCCATCTTCACCAACGTTATAACAAACGTTGGCGGCGGATACAACGCCGAAACTGGGAAGTTCACGTGTACTGTGGCCGGACTGTATCTATTCTCGTTCACTGTGATGTCTACCACATCGTCAACAGACGTGTACTGTGTCATCAGACAGAACGGTTCAAACAAAGTGTACATCCAAAGCTATACCCAATATAAAATGTTTGGTATGAAAACATTGCAGACTCGACTAGTATTTGTTGGATGAATCATGTGTATTACTTCATTTTGGGCTTTAGGCTTTGGAAAGTAGTGTCTGTCACCAAAAAACATTTGTTAAATTAATTTACAAATGATAGGAACATTAATAACTATAACGATAAGTTGGGTATTTCAAAATATTAAATAGTTGGGGTAGATAATTCGTTATTACGTCAATTTAAGAAAAAGATATGCTCAGTTAATGCTCAATTTACCACGCATACTCAGTTAATGCCCAATTTACCAAGCAATTACACGGATAACACATGAAAGCTTCCTACGTAATAACATTGTGCATCTGTTTCCTTATTTATCGTCTTGTTATCGCTTCGACTAATGTTTTCTAACAATTTGCCAGCAACGGAGTTATATGAAGGTATTTTTGAACATTTGAATAATAAATATAAAATTAACGATATATCGGTCGCACGTAAGCAAATAAGTGCCTTAATGTCTGAGGAGCATTGAACAGGAACTATTACATTTCTGGGTGTAGGAGAATCTTTCACCAAAATGTACAAGAGTGACTGTGTATTATTGACTTTAAATTAAAGTAAGTTGGATAAAAATATATAAATACTGGAAAGTATGATACGATTCCCTGCTTAGTAAAGTGTTTATTTTGTCATAGATGTATGCAGATTCTTTGAGTTTAGAGAATTCCAGATCAAACCTTCCATAAACAATAAATACACCGGACGGAACATCAGGTGCAAGTAAATGTACGTTCATCTCGAAAAAATGGGGCAAATTATGACAGCTTTATTTATATGTAGATATACATTTACCTTTTTTAGATTGCTTCATGCCATTTAATGCCCACGTTTTTACAAGTTAATTTAATAAACGATCACATGCACATATTTAAAAGAATAAAACAAACAAAAGTCAACTGTTGGTTTGGCGTTCATTGTTCGGTGAATATGCGTCATGGTATCCCGAATGCCTTGGTAACAAAGGATCACCAATCAGTTAAGGTCTGAATTACGTTGGTATGAATTATTTCACAAGCTTTGAAAAGTAACTTAAAACGCCAAAAGTCCATCGTAATAACAAGACAGGACTCATTCCATAGCTGCCTTTGATTTATAATGATATTAATAGATTTTTTAATACCTGAATGATGAAATAATACAAAAGACAACAGAAAAAATAAACATGTTCATTATTGGCGTTAGATTCATAAACATACTTATTAAAGGCCCCTCAAAGGTACCATCTCGTATATTGAACTATAAATACGAGCAGTGTTTGCGCAAAACACATACTACAGCTCACACCGTATTCTAATCAACAAGTTGTTTTCAGACGAAACTATGCAGTCGTATATTCATATTGGATTTATACTATCTTTGGCGTTTATGCCGTCATGTCTTCTCATGTCGTTACAGGAGCCTAAATGTTCATCAAGATTTGATTTTGAAGAAAAGCTGCTTGAAAAAGCTGTGAAGATGGATCATCAAATGCAGATTCTTCAAACCAATGTGGACACGAGACTGGAGGAAATGCAATTAGAAAAGGTCGCCATGAATTTAGATTTATCAACAATGTCAGCACAGTTACAAGATCTTTCAACACAGTTAACGAATGAACAACAGATAAAGAACGACGAATTAACAACTCTCGCTAAAACATTAAGCGATTCAATTGAGTTAAAATTAGAAGAAACCGTCTCAAAAATGAAAGCCGAAACGACGAAAAAGGTCGAAGAAATGAACAACCTAATGAAGTTGTATGAGTCGCAAATGGCAAGAATGTCTAGCGATTTGCTTACACTGACAAACGAAACATTGGATAAAATGAAAGGTAACTAATACACATTTTGTTTTGGATCAAGTATTGAACAGTTGACTTAACAGAGGCAGTGTTGATCATGGCCGTCTACACTGATCGGTTTGCAGTATTATGCATTGATGCTGCAACCGTAATGTTCTTATTATAAAAAATAACTTTATTACATTTTTGGTTTATAAATACTGCATTGAACACTGTGTTATCAATGGTTTCAGTTATTCTCCGAAAAATATACTTATATTACATGTTTCTGTATTATCATTGAAAAACATTTCTAGTATTCGAATTATACCACTGATTAGTGACGTAATAGTTTCGGTAGTAGTGTTTAATTGTGCATTTTGATAAGTAAACGTGCTCTTGTAGTTAAGTATGTACTTTATAAGAATGGAAACTTTGCCTAATGCCGCATCAATTGAATAAATCCGCGATTTAATAATTTAAATGCAGAAAAGGTCGTTAGTTGGATTTACTGTCATGTGAATATACGACACTATTTTGTTATGACAAAACATGGTACGGACAGTACTGTATTATCCGTCTTGAAGTTCTAGTTTCGTTAGGTCTTTTATTAGAATAATAAAAACTGATATAATCTTATATTGTATTTAACTAATATCAACCTTTATTGCATGTGATGATATTATTATTAGTAGTATTATTATTAGTAGTATTGTATATAACTGATATCAACAAACATTGCAAGTAAATGATGTCGACTAATAAATGTATAACTGATATCAATTAATATACGGAGGATATTTGGTGTTTTGGAATTAATAACATGTTGTCTTCATCGAGAAGTGAGCAAACCTTATACTTTCACAAATGCAAATTTTCTTTTTTCTTTTATTTTATGCCTTATAATCAAAGTTAATGCAAACAAAAAGTATGTTTAGTGACATCATAGGTTCATTATGGTGATGTTTTTATTTATTTTATAACTTTCAGATCAACTGTCTGCAAAAGATGGTTCTCAAAAATATTTTACCCGGCAAACTGTACTATACTTTGCAATTTTGTAAATGCCAACAATTCCTAAATACTTGAACGATTTAGAACTACAGCTCATTTTCTTACATAGGCCTATAACATTAGCAGTTATTTTCTACCACACTTTTTTTTTATATAGAAATAAAGTATTTTTGAATAAAATACTGCTGGCACAGCTGTGGAAATGAAACTATATTTCAATATGAAATAACACTTTTTTCATGTTAACATACAATATTCAATTGCTTATCATCAAATTAAAGGTAAGATTACACAACTATCTACTTCTGTTGAGGTCAATGGTTAAAACTATTCATCCAAGGGAGTGACTATTGACTCGAAGCAGTAAACTATTGACCGAGACGAAGTCGAGGTCAAGAGTATACTGCTGAGGGTCAATAATCATTCCCGAGGACGACTAGTATACAACTATCTACTTATGTTGAGGGCAATGGTTAAAGATATTCATCCAAGGGAGTGACTATTGACCCGAAGCAGTAAACTATTGACCGAGACGAAGTCGAGGTCAATAGTATACTGCTGAGGGTCAATAATCATTCCCGAGGACGACTAGTATACAATTATCTACTTCTGTTGAGGTCAATGTTTAAAACCATTCATCCAAGAGAGTGACTATTGACCCGAAGCAGTAAACTATTGACCAAGACGAAGTCGAGGTCAATAGTAAAGCTGAGGGTCAATAGTCATTCCCGAGGATGAATATTTTTTAACTATATACTGAAATAGAAGGAGATAGTTGATTTTCTATATTGAATCGTAAAAACTCCATTAGTTAGCTTACTTTTTTACATGCATGACGTAGCGTTACGTCATTCTCAGACTATTGACCTGCAGAAAAAGACTATTGACCTCAAAACCAAATTGAACCGGATAGGAAACGTTCTACAGTCAATAGTTCATACTAATGACTTGCACGTGACTGCCTTTTAGCCAATGAAAACTACGTGTTTAAAATGATATATAATATTTTAACTATTTACTGAAACAGAAGTAGATAGTTGTTTTGTTATATTGAATCGTATAAACTTCATTAGTTTGCTTACCTTTTGCTTAAAAAAAGACTATTGACCGCAAAACCAGATTGAACCGGATAGGAAACGTTTTAAAGTCGATAGTTCATACTAATGACTTACACGTGACTGTGTTTCAGCCAATAAAAACTACGTATATAAAATGATATATAATAAAAACTAATATTATATATGACTGATATCAGCCATTAACTGATATCAAATAATATTAGTTAAAACTGATGGCAAATAATATTGTATGTTGCTAATATCAACTAATATGTAATAAAGCTGATATAATATAATAGTGTATACAATTAATGTTAACTAATAGTATATCCCCGCATTCACAAAAAATGAAGTGGGGGCTATATAGGAATCACGCTGTCTGTAACTTCCCGTCGCGTAACATATTTTTGTCGAGTCGCGTAACACATTCTTATCACTTGCATTCCTCAAACAGTTTTGAATGGGTTGTTCCCAAACTTCTTATACAAATAACAACTGTTCAAAACAAAAAGTGGGTGTGGGGTGCGGTGGGGATTTGGGGTATTCATCACATTCAGTGCTAGTTCTAGTTGTATATAGGGCATATCTTCTAATAGTGTACATATCTGACTAACTCATATTGTATATAACTGTCATAAACGAATACTGTATATACCTGATATATTTTTATATTGTATATCCTTTTGTTTAACAACTGTTGTGGAATTATGTTAATCATTGCTGTTGTTGAAAGGTGTTTTACTAATAAATTGAAGACTTACACACTCGTATATTTATCTCCGATTTACAATTAGGAATAGAAAATGACTTTATAAAAATTGGTGGACGAAGCATTCGATATAAAGAAATAGTTTTTTATCCGATGTATAATAAATATGTGCAATCATCGCATGGCTAACACTAATGTCTTATTGATGGAATTTCACCTTGGTAGACTCGAATTTGGACCGTAATATAAGTCATTTTGCCATCGAATTGCACTCGAAGCCATTTTTTCCTTCTTATAATCATATATAATTGCGGTATTCTTCGTTTGTGTGTGTATATATATATTAGTTCTTTCGTATAATTATATATTGATATATACTCCTCAAAATAAGCAAGAACATTTCTCCATATGCTTACTAGTGATTTGACTACATACCATTTTCAAACGGTTACACAGGATGTGTAAGCAATGTTGCATTAAACTGGACAGTGTCAGGTCTTCTGTATTAGATGAAAGAACAAAATTTTGATATTCATTTTCTGTTAATTACATTTTTTGATAATTTCTAAAAATCATTAATTTCCCCCAAAACAAAAATGCTAAAACTTATAATATGTTTTTCAATTTATTCATTACGTTTAATCACTACCAATGGAACTATGGACGCGAAATTTTAATTTTCCGCGAAATTGACTAACCTTTTGACAGTTGCAAAGACTGAAATGTTTTGAAAAACTCTGATTTCTTTACCTCATCCAAAAATAAAGTATATTTTCAAGACCTAGTTACATATTTAGCATTGCACGATTGCCCGTAGAGTTATTCTAAATAAAATGGTGACAGATGTTTGTTAAGGATTGAGTCATGAATATATACGAAATAAAAAAAAATTGGTGAAATAAAGCATTTTATTTAAATGTCAAAATCTGAATCTTCAAATTATTTTGATTTGGTTAAAATGTTCCTAAAGAATACAGAAACACGAAACATTCCATTTTTGGAATGCAATGCATATTTAAACGTGTGCGATGATGCAAATTTTACTCTTATCGAAATAAAAAAGGATGGTCCTTAACTTATTTTGAGGAGTATACAATAACGTCATAGTTCAAGAGTAATTAAAGAGGAGTAAAGCCATTCGGTAATCCCATAGCGGACTCATTTTCATTTAGGGGCACAAAGTATTATTGTTAAGTTCCAACTTACAGGTACGGTCTATTTAAGATCATGCATAGATAGGGAGTATTTATTGTTAAATGATATACAGTGAGTCTCAGGACGCGGCATGAACATTTACTGAAATGGGATCCATGTTGAAACATCAAAGCAAATCAAACGTCTCCGTAGGTGTATTTGTTCGTTCTTCTTAACACATAAATCATCGGTAGCGCCGTGGAGCAATGGGGTAATGATAGCGTCGCGGTTTAGTAATCCAGGGATCGTTCAATCCCAACCAGGACCGAACTTGAGTTAATTGTTGAAATATTACAAAACTATGTCCTACCAGTCCTTCGGATGAGAATTTAAACCGAGGTCTTCTCGCTAAAATGTCACGTGCAAAATAGAAAAGATAAAGAAACACTTATACGCACACACCCATGTATCAATAATGTAATACGTGTTTCGATAAATAATAAAAAAAAACATCACTTATTGTAACATTTTCGTTAAGGGAAAACTATCCCAGTCAAAAATTGTAGTATGCCATTCTGTTGTCACATATAGATATAGATAAATAAAATAAGAAACATGTGAACAGTTAAGCAAATTATATTTTGGCTAGATATAATTCCCTTTGCTAACCGAAATAAAGACCTGATATAATCTCTATCGGGTTTAACTTACATTAAAACAGCAGGGACAGATATTGCCTGCGTAATAAAAATAGTAAGATTGTCTTGTGTTCCTGTAACATGTCGAAGTTATGCTCTGTCATGACATGAGATGTTATTTTAATATTCGTCCAATGTTATTTCATCCCTTACCCCCTCGTCGCTAGAGTTAAAAAACATACACATTACGACATATATTCCTCAAAATAATTGAAGGACCATGTCTAGATTTGGGTAATTCTTTAAAGTATTGTAATTGAAGATTTACTTACTTCTGTCATTTTTAAGTTTAGTTGTATTATTTTACAAGTGTTACGTTACACACATGTATTAACCTTTCATATCAATAAGAAATTCATAATATTAAAGATTAAGTAATTATTACTGTTCTTTTTTGTGTTCCTTAATTTATTTTGAGAAGTATATTAAAAGGTGTTTATGTGTTTCAATCCGATTTATATTACAGATAAACAAGTTGCATTCTCCGTCACCAACCCAGATACAACGCTTGTCATGGGAGTTCCTGTCTTCACCAACGTTATAACAAACGTTGGCGGTGGATACAACGCCGGAACTGGGAAGTTCACGTGTACTGTGGCTGGACTGTATCTGTTCTCGTTCACTATGGTGTCTAGGTCAACGTCGTCGCATGTGTATTGTTACATCAGACAGAATGGTTCAGACAAAGTGTACATCCAAAGCTATACCAAATATTCATCTGCTACAGGGATTGCAATGTTGTCATTACAATCAGGAGATGTCGTGGACCTAGGATCATGCAACAACTGGCATCGCGTCTATACGGGCACCGTGTTTAATGGTATACTTGTAACTGAAAGCTAAATGTCGGCTAGAGAGCTTATGACTAAATGTCGGCTGGAGAGCGAAATGACTAAATGTCGGCTAGAGAGTGAAATGACTAAATGTCGGCTAGAGAGCGAAATGACTAAATCCCAATAATAAGAAGAAGCACGTAATTTCAAAATCAGTAAGTCATAGGCCCATGCGATTATACAGTATATACAACATCAGTAAGTCATAGGCCCATGCGATTATACAGTATATACAAAATCAGTAAGTCATAGGCCCATGCGATTATACAGTATATACAAAATCAGTAAGCCATAGGCCCATGCGATTATACAGTATATACATATTCATTTTAACAGACGTAGCAAGATTCGTACATACATGTATTAACAAATATCAAATGCAAAAAAAACATAAACGAAAATTGGCACACACATGAACACGTCAGCATTTTTATTTCAAATTTCAAGGAGAATGTGACAAACATATAGAACAATAGGAATGGTATGGTTGATGTATTATATATAATAATTCAGGACAAAGCATTTAATTTTGAAACTGGCCTGATTACTACGATCGGACGGTAATTGAAACAAAATAAGGTATTTCTAATGTGTGTACACCTACCGTGTACTGCAGATACACAGTAGTCGACAATAATGCAGAGGATGTATTGAGAACAATTCCTTTTAGTAAAGACGATTCTGTAAGCAGGTACATAGTTCACTATTATAATACACACACATCGCGGAATTACTCCGCAAGATTATATGTGTACAAAATACTTTATAGGCTCGTTTGCTTACATAGAATTCTTACAGCAATTGCTCTATTGTTTTTATTTAATTTTTTCCTACATATAAATACAATACATTCACATCGTAAATGTATATACAATATATAATTATCCCCCACCGAAGGCGGAGGAATATTAATGTGGCGTTGTCCTACGTCCGTCCGTCCGTCCGTCTGTCTGGAGCCATATCTTCATAAATGCAGGTTGGATTTTCATTACACTTGGTAATAATGTTTATCTTGATAATGGAATGGGACGCTGCATTTTTTTTCCGGAATCGCCCCAATAACGCGGGATTTATTGCCTTTTAATAGATAAAAAATGCTTAATTCTGTACGTCCACAGACATATCTTGATAACCGCTTGTTTGATTTCAATTAAACTTCACTATAATGTTTATCCCTGTAATGGGATGTGACGCAGCAAATTTATTTCTGAATCGTCCTAGTAACGCCGGAGTTATTGCCATTAACTTGAAAAATGTCCCCTTCAATTATTTAGGTCGTGGGTTCAAATCTCACTGGAGAAATATTTTTCTTCTTCTTTTTTTTTTTTTTAATTATTTCCTTTTTTCATGATAAACCTTTGTTCATGGGTTATTTTTTTCTTTTAAGTAGGAGCTTAGGAGCACTTGTTGGATTAGTTTTACATAGAGATATTTTTATTCATTTTTTCTTTAATGGGCAGCTTAGGGGCCCTTGTTGGATCAGTTTTACATAGAGTTATAGGGAAGAACTTCTTTTTTTATTTATTATCAGCTTATGGATCCGCTACCAGTTTTGTTCAAATGGTGACCCTGGAGTCAAATTTGGCCCCGCTCCAGGGGTCGCCGTTTGACATAGACTTACATATAGGGAAACACTTTAAAAATCTTCTTTTCTGAAACTAAAAGAGTCGAAGGTTTAACATTTTGTATTTACACTCAACTTATGGCCCTCTACCAAGTTTGTTTGAATGGTGACCTTGTGGTCAAATTTGGCCCCATCCCATTGGTCACGTGTTTAACATAGACCTATATGGAAAAACTTAAAAAATCTTCTTCTCTGAAACTGCAAGAGCTTACAGTTTAATATTTTGTATTTACACTCAGCTTATGGTTCTCTACCAAGTTTGTTCAAATGGTGACACTAGGGTCAAATTTGGCTCTGCCCCTGGGTCACATGTCAAACTCGGTTTGAGTGTTTATATTAATGAAAGTTTGATTTATTTTAAAGCTGGCTAAACTTGAGCCAAATACATCCCTCTGTCTGAAATAACAAGATCATCTTATAGTAGCCGTAGTAATGAGATGAAGTAATCAGATTGATAAATATCACATGGCCAGGTAATTAAAAAGTAATCATTGATATACAATTCTACAGTTCTTGTATATTACATTTATTACTATAGTATACACACCTGCTAATATTACACCCAGTCCAGCCCTTTTGTTCCACTATAAAAGCCAATGCCTTAAAATGGTACATCTTTTTTCAAATCTACTATGGTGATGAATTTCAGAAATACCTATATCTAGTAGATATTCGAATTTATGAAAGCTCAAGGTCATGATTTATACTAATAAAAACAAATCCGAACACATTTCTTCTACTCGAGGATAATACATCATTCGGCGGGGATATCAATTCATCGAATTTGTTTGTTATGTATAGAAAATGATTCTTTATAAATACATCAACACGTACACATGATCCGTATGCGTTTCCATATAGTGTTACGATGTGACGTCAGATATTCGACTACATTTCATATTTTAAACTAGCTATCCCGCATGTTACATCATATGTACACCGTTTCTAAACCTACTGACGACGAGGTATATATATATATATGACTTACATATTTTGAGAATCCGAACTCTATATACACAATATAAACAGTTTTAACCAGCCAAGCCGAAACTCGAAACCGGAGCGTCGAATTAAAGAGTTACCACTCATAATTCATTGTACGGGTATTTTAGAACCCGTGAATAAACTTTTACTTTTAATCGGCACATATACACTATTATATGACCTGAACACCTGGACAGAGTTTTGATACACGGTTGTGATGTTTTGCCACTCTTTGGTGGGTTTGTTTCTTTAAGTACTCTGTAAGCATTTAGAATATCAAATTATTTATAGGTCAGAACCATCATATTAAACCATTTCAAACACAATATATTCAGTTCATTGTCAAATCTGTAAAATTGACGCTATTTAAGGTATTAGGTAATATTATCTTTAGTTTTAACCCCGAAATATCTCTATTATTCAGTGTAACGTGCCAGTAACATCGAGAAAAGAGTTCCGACGTAAACACCTTGTTTTGTCGAGTACACGCAAAACGATGACGTTATCAGCAATGGTACTTAAAAGGTAACACGTGTAATAAAACGGTTATAGACGAATTAAAAAAGCCCATGAAATACATTTGAGAATAGCAGATAATAAATAAAAAGGAGAATATGAAAGTAGCAATTTTGTTTAATTGTTCAACAAAGTTTACATTTCCTTCTATTTTACTTTTTCCAATGGTTTGGTCACACTCACTGTTTTGACGAAATTAAATAGAAGAAAAAGCAAAGTTTTGATCGTGTTTTTCAAATAGCGTTTGTTTTATGAGATAAGATAATTATTTCCCAAATTATTACCAATAACCTTTGATCAACAGTAAAGTCACACACGTGGTTTTTGACGACAAACGTTATTTAACGCTATGCGCGCTGAGGTTTTGTCATTTGAGTTGACGTAACGCAAATTTATAGGAACATATGACATGACGTGACGTCAATGAAGCAAATCTAACATAGTTTATTAAAATACTCAATGCTGATTGGTCGCTGAACAAGTTTTAAAATTCCTATCAAGACATCTGACGTCTCGTCCTTCAACAGTTACACGTCTTTGTAAACGATTTTAAACGTCAGAAAACATCCAAAACTACCATTACGTTACTTTAAAGCAATATTACGGTCAAACAAATTGAAATTGTTTAAAACGGGATAAAGCTGTATATTCTCTTCGCTTGGTGTTGAGAGATGGGCATACAATATAAGTTTTGAGAATTTGTTTGGATTATGTTCAATCTCTCGAAAATGTGTGTATTAAATACATAAAAATCCATGTCAGATAAGAAATAAAATAGTTCTACGAGTATATTTAACGAGATCACAACCTGGTGTTTGGGACTTGAAACACATCGAAACCGCGGACGTACGACCCTTGGCATCGATGATATTCATAAGCATATGGAAAATCATAAACTGTTATGGGATATACAATTTAAAGTAGTCTGTATCAAACATTTTGCGAACTGTTTTGTTGTGAATACATGAAGCCAATTTTCAATTGTAAACAGTGAGTATTATTGGCTGATACAAATGTACTACACATGTTGTTTTCATTATTTTTATTGATTTGAAAAGACGACAAAAGGCATCAATTTGAAACAATGATAGCATGTAATAATTTGCATAACTGAGGGCTTTATTTTTTGTTGAACGAAAACTCAACAGAATGAATTCAAGGTAAACCCTATAGAATTCATTTTGTTGATTTTCAATGAAAATGTTGAATTTTATAATTGGTTAAATCGAAACGTTATTTTCTACTTTCAGAATCGATTAAGTCATTTTGTTTAAAATCACACACGCACACATACACACAGGCACGCACGCACGCACTCACACACACACACTGACAATATATACAGCTATCGTTCGTTTGTACCAATCAACAATATCGTATAATTACATTGACAATTGGAGTAAAATCGGACGTGGAGCGTGATCAGTTTTGTTGAGTATAGATAAATTATCAATAAGTGTAGATAAAGTGCCAATAAGTATAGACAAATTGCCAATAAGTGTAGATAAATTACCAATAAGTGTGGATAAGGTGCCAATAAGTATAGATAAATTGCCAATAAGTGTAGATAAATTGCCAAGTGTAGATAACTTGCCAATAAGTGTAGATATATTGCAAATAAGTGTAGATCAATTGCCAATAAGTGTAGATACATTGCTAATAAGTATAGATAAATTGTCAATAAGTATAGATAAATTGCAAATAATAGTAGATACATTGCCAGCAAATAATTTAGATACATTGCTAATAAGTGTAGATACATTGCCAATAAGCGTAGATAAATTGTCAATAAGTGTAGATAAATTGCCAGTAAGTATAGATACATTGTCAAAAAGTATAGATAAATTGCCAGTAAGCGTAGATACATTGCCAATAGGTGCAGATACATTGCCAATAAGTATAGATAAAGTGCCAAAAAGCGTAGATAAATTGCCCATAAGGGTAGATAAATTGCCAGTAAGTACAGATACATTGCCAAAAAGTATAGATACATTGTCAATAAGCTTAGATACATTGCAAATATCTGTAGATAACTTGCCAGTAAGCGTAGATACATTGCCAATTAGTATAGATAAATTGCCTATAAGTATAGACAAAATGCCAGTAAGCGTAGATACATTGCTACTAAGTATAGATAAATTGCCAATAAGTATATGGATAAATTGCCAATAAACGTAGATAAATTACCAATAAGGGTAGATACATTGACAACAAGCCTAGAAACATTGTCAATAAGTATAGATAAATTGCCAATAAGTGTCGATAAATTGTCAATAAGTATAGATAAATTGTCAATAAGTATAGATACATTTCCCATAAGTATAGATAAATTGCCAATAAGCATGATGATAAGTATATATAAATTTCCAATAAGTATAGATATATTGTCAATAAGTGCAGATAATTGCCAATAAGAGTAGATAAATTATCAATAAGTATAGATAAATTGCCAATAAGTGTAGATACATTGCCAGTCAATAAGTGTAGATAAATTGCCAATAAGTAAAGATAAATCGCCAAAAAGCGTAGATAAATTGCCCATAAGGGTAGATAAATTGCCAGTAAGTACAGATACATTGCCAAAAAGTATAGATACATTGTCAATAAGCTTAGATACATTGCAAATAAGTGCAGATACATTGCCAATAAATAAAGATAAATTGCTAATAAACGTAGATAAATTACCAATAAGAGTAGAAAAATTGCCAACAAGTCTAGATACATTGCCAATAAGTATAGATAAATTGCCAATAAGTGTAGATTAATTGTCAATAGGTATAGATAAATTGTCAATAAGTATAAATTGTCAATAAGTATAGATAAATTGCCAGTAAGTATAGATAAATTGCCAATAAGTGTAGATAAATTGTGAATAAGTGTAGATAAATTGTCAATTAATATAGATAAATTGCCAATAAACGTAGATAAATTACCAATAAGGGTAGATAAATTGCCATTAAGTCTAGATAAATTGCCAATAAGTCTAGATAAATTGCCAATAAGTGTAAATACAAAATTGCCAATAAGTGTAGATAAATTGCCAATAAGTGTAAATAAATTGCCAATAAATGTAGATAGATTGTCAATAAGTATAAATAAATTATCAATAAGTATAGATAAATTGTCAATATAAATAAATTGCGAATAAGTGTAGATAAGTAATTGCCAATAAGTATAGATAAATTGCCAATAAGCGTAGATAAATTACCAATATGTGTAGATAAATTGCCAATAAGTATAGATATATTGCCAATAAGTACAAAAAGATTGCCAATAAGTGTAGATAAATTGCCAATAAATGTAGATAAATTGCCAATGCGTGTAGATATATTGTCAATAAGTATAGATAAATTGTCAATAAGTATAGATAAATTGCCATTAAGTATAGATAAATTGTCATTAAGTATAGATAAATTGTCAATAAGTATAGATAAATTGCCAATAGGTGTAGATCAATTGTCAATAAGTGTAGATAAATTGCCATTAAGTATAGATATATTGTCAATAAGTATAGATAAATTGCCAATACGTATAGATAAATTGTCAATAAGTATAGATTAATTTCCAATAAGTATAGATATATTGTCAATACGTATAGATAAATTGCCAATATGTATAGATAAATCGCCAATACGTGTAGATAATTTGACAATTAGTGTAAATAAATAAGCAATAAGTGTAAATAAATTGCCAATAAGTATAGATAAATTGCCAATAAGTATAGATAAATTGCAAATATCAAATGGTCTGCAAATAACATCGTAAACACTTATGTCAGCTTTATAATGCAAATGTATACATCTATTTCACACATTAACAGTCCGAGGTTTCGAATGTACTAATGCTTTCAAAAAGTTAGGCCGGTTGAAGTCTATTTTGCAAATTTTGAAAGGGAATGTTTATGTACAGTCTAATTTTAATTTGATTAGAAAAATCTTTGTAAAGTCATGCTAATTTCGGATAGGACAGTCTATGTAAACTCTTTGATAATTAGCATATGAAAGTCTATTCAAAAGCAACGCTAAATTTACATGGTAATCTACGCTACAATGTTATCATTTTCAACTATAACTCATTGAAACATAAATTCTTACATAACTCAGAACCGGGAAAAACGTTTTTCTGTACAAAACATCATTATAACACAGCATCGGAATTTAGTATGCAATACTGTTTAAGAGAATAGTATAATAATTGCATATGTAACGGTGGATAGAAAAATAATCTTACGTTACGTACCAGTACAGTTTCTCTGATTATCTATCTGTTTGAAATTATTATAACTTTAAGTAAATCAACAGAATCAACAAAATACACATGTTATATGCATACTTCCTCCTACGAGGATTGCTGGAACCTACTCTTAGTCCACACGTGTACTATTGTGTTGTCAAAGCGTAAACGTGTTATGTAAATGCACTCACTGAAATGAACACCACGAACACTTGAATTAAATTGCATTGGGTTTTAAGGCGCACCAACACATGAAAGGTTATATGGCGCCTAACAGGCATGAACATGCCAGGCTCATCCTCCATGTACATCGAGATAAAATATGGAAAATGGGCCTAGAACACGAACACTTGAACAGGAAGCATTCCCTGACAACAAGATCCCCCACTACTTATCAATTGAATTGTGAACCCAAACTACGTGCGCAGTTTTATGGATTGTTAAAATGGAATTAGCTCCAATATTGGACAAGAAAATCAATACACCACTGATCTCAAAATATGTTGAAAGTAATTACATAATTATTACATTTCTATGGGTGAAAGATCGGGATTTTTCAATGAAGCAAACAAAACTAAATATGCATTACTAACTGCAACAAAAAAATAACTAAGTAAAATGTGGCGTTGAATCGTTCATGACAATGTTTTTATTCTATGTCAAAAAAAGAATAAATGATAATTTCATCCAAAATTGGTAATCAAGGTTAGAGAATTCTTTTTATGAACTGATTGTTGATTTATAATTTTGATAGAAATAAATACTGAAAAGGGGATCCTTGGAATCAACAAACACAAACAAAACAGTAAAGTGGCAGACTCGGTTTTACTGAGTCTGTTCATAAGAGGTAATATAATTTGCCACACCTCTCACGCCCACTAACAACGGCTTAAGCGGTATTCCAATTTAAAGCCAAATATTGGGCTTGATGTTCCCAAAGGACCATTAATTAATAATAATACTGATTTGTAGTCGGGCGACTTTTTACAGCCGCCACACAGAACTAAACAATCGCTTGTGTGAATGTCAATAAATACTGATAATGGGATCTCTTGGAAGCAACAAACACAAACAAGAGATACAATTAGCAGACTGTTTTTTTGAGACTGAACGCCATATTAAAACACGTAAATATACCAAAGTTTGGACAAGCAATGTCAAATATACGTGTTTCCTCGCATACACTTGAAATAGAAGCCGAAATATGGCAAAAACCAGTCAGCAAAGGAATGCATGTGAGAATATAACACATATGCAATACAGTTGCAGACAAATACCATTTTGTTATTGAATGTAACATGTTTAACATGTTTAATGGAATAAGAAAATAGTACATAAGTAAATATTTTTGAAAATACATAACATGATCAATGTTTTAAAACTATTCAAATGGGAAAGCAATAATACACTGAAAAGCATACGCACATGCGTTTTTATCAACACAGCCTTTAAAATAAAATATAAGTAAATACATTTCATAAGTAAATACATTTACAATCGCCGTTTTCTGTTGCTATTGTTCTAAAGGGGTCAATGAAAAAGTGGTATAGATACGACAATTAACAATGCTACAAAGTCATTTGTAAACAAAGTCAGTGATAAAAATAAAGCAATTATGTTGGGAACATACTTTTATAGGATATCGAAAATCGTTCTCATTTCAACGAAAAGGAAGGTAATTTAATAATTACGAAATTTGGAACGTGTTTTGTTTGAGAATAACAATGTTTTGTGAACATATTTTAGCGTTTTTAAACAATGACAAAATGGGCAATTATTCAAAAATTATTGTCAATGCCAAACATGAAATTTTGTTAATTTAAAAGCAATACGTTTGTATAATGAAATAAGATATTTTTTTATTAATGGGAGGTAATTCTGATACTTCGCTTAGAAAATAATAAAACAACAATTTTGTTTTTGGAAAATCACATCCTTATCTCGCATTTCTAAAACTACCAATGTTTATATGTTTAATCAGGGTCGATGTATAAATATATCGACCCTGATCTATGCCCCTTAAAAGTAATGCAGAACGTTTTTTGTTCAGTATATGTATGTGTATCCATGTATACTAGCTGGTTTAATATGGTATTAGCTCAGTGTAATAATGAATTTAAATTAATATGAATATGTCCATGGAAGTATTAGTGAATTAATACAAAGGTTCTCTCACCTGCTCTGCATATTTGCGGTGAAGCCAAAAACAACAACACAAAACAACAACAACAAAACAACAAACAACAACACAAAATATTAAAGTGTTACCTGAAATCTTATACATATGGATGCATTTTCTGTTTTATTATGTTATTTGTTGGTGTAGGTTAGTCACGTTCATCGTCAGGACATGATTCGACTGGAAGTGTGAATGAAAACCATACTTTGCATGTCGCATGGAACCTTCTCTTCTAACACCAATAGAGACATATTTGCAATGTTCCGGAGCAATGATATAAAACAATATCAAGTTCATAAACCACCAATTTCCCGTATCATGACAACAATGTTATTAAGCTATATAATTATTATATATTCTGTGATGAATTTCTTTCCAATCGTCTGCTGACACACGTATTCCTTCTTCTGTCACTCCTTTGGTGACAGCGTGGAGTAATACATACATATCGTGACGTCAATCGCGCTGTGTGACGTCACGATATTGCTGCACATTCACATTCCGTCCTGTATAAGATGATGGCTGGGGTTCAGTGGGCATTTCAAGCATTTTTAGGTTGTATAGGCATTTCAGGACCACTTACTTCTTCAATTTCAGAAGTTTTTAACAGTTCTTCAACCTGCTAAGAAAGTAGTTCCTAAAATCTGGCTACTGTGCTATCTTGCACACTAGGCGAGATAGCACAGTAGAGGAAGAGATATGTTAGCCTATAGATTTTCTCAAACTGGGAAATTTCTATAATTCATCACAGAATATATAATATACGAGGGGGGTTCAATATATTCTGTCACTGGTATTCGGAACTAACAGATACTGGAAATATAAAAAAACTTCTTATAACAATCCTTCAAAGTATTCCCCCTGAACAGATAGATACACACTTTCGGAGTCGCGCTATCCATGACGTAAACGCAGCAAAATAGTCTTCCCTTGGTATACTGTTGAGACACTGAAATATTCCGGCACCAAGGGCACTTCTCGAAGCATAGGGTCTTGCCTGATGTTTACCCAACCATTGTTTATTGTTTATCCGCCGCTGGGGCTCAAAATAGTACACACACGTTTCATCTCCAGTGAGCAACTCAAAACAATTTCTAGGATGACACATTTTATATTTTTTAAGAAGATGCTTAGCACATTTTAAGCGTTAGGCCTTTTGTTCAATTGACAGCAAATGAGGGACCCATCTAGCACAAAGCTTCTTTAATTTCAAACAGTTGGTCAAAATGTGATGAGTTGTGCCTTCTGAGATGCCAAGACTATTAGCTATCTTAGAAACTGTATACCGCCCATCTTTGTCTACCATGGCCTTCACAGCATCCATGTTCTCCTTTGTTGCTGCAACAACAGGCCTGCCAGGACGGTTCCGGTCTTCAATGCTAAGTTTACCCCCTTTAAATGTCTTAGCCCAACGAAAAACCGTTCTCAATGACACGGCAGAACTGCCATGTACACGGCACAGTTCAGCATAAATCTCTTTTGCAGGTACTTTTAAAGCAACCATGGCTTTAATGTAAGCCCTAATTTCAATTTTTTCTTCACTTTTCATGATAGCATTGAAATATAACCACTATACATGAGTGCGCATAATTCAACAATGTATATCTCCGTCAATTGTTATCGGATTAAACCGCTATTTTGCATGAACGTAGTAAGTGAAATCGCCTTCAAATGCACGAGTTTTCAGTGCGTTAATGTACGGTGGTTTCTACGGAAGCGCATTAGTGACAGAATATATTGAATGCCCCTCGTTTCACAATCTTGACCGCGAAAGTTAAAGTATTGAAATTACCATCTCTTTGCACTTATTCGGTATCATGTTGACTTCCAACTTGCTTGCATATAATAAATAAAAGTTTGAGTGTTCAGTTTTCTTTATTATTGTACCAATTTGTTTTAAATTATTCTGGTTATTAATATTAATGGTTGAACAAATGTAAGTTATGCAGAAAAACTAACAGGACGCCGTGAGTCAAGAAAAATCAAGAATGCCATGTGTCCCTTTAAACTACACAGGGTTTATTTTCTGTTGGTCATCTGATTAATCACGATGTTCAATTTTATTTGACTTCATCACTGGTCTCATCCGACAATGCCAGCGCGTCCATTTTCTTTCCCGTCTGCCACAACTCCAATTCTGCTAGTCCATCTTCAGTGTCTTCTTCTTCAGGAATATGACTAGAATATATTGGAATCCGAGGGGGTAATGGCGGCAGGTCAGTAGTTGTGCAATCTGGTTTCGTACCTGATGGTGGTGGCGGTGGTGTATTTGGTAAGTCTGGATTTAAATGCATTGCTGCTCCGGATTCGGGTACAGCTTTCTCCATGAGATCAGTGTCTGATCCACGTGTGTCACTTGATGGTTCAACTGATTGCTCCTGATATTTTATTTCACTACTTGATATTTTATCACTGGGTATTTTATTCGGCAATGACTGCGAATTCATTCTCTGTCCTGTCTGTAATAATCCCGTTTTAGTAAGATCTGTTTAAGCTGTTATATTGTCCTTTTGATCGTATTTGGAGGTGAAACGTTCCGAAGTACAAACTAATTGGACCTTTTCACATATTCAACGTACATCATCTTTTATAAGTTCAAACTTGGCGTGTAAACTAATTTTCTTTCTGCAATAGATAAATAGTCCGTCTCATTGATATGCGTTATAATAACGCCTTACTATCTAGCATGGTTATACGTTCAGGGTGGCGAAACCACGTGATTTTTGATCAGTTTCAGGGCAAAACATCATCGTAAACAAAACGCTCGACTCAGGTAGGTGTTCTCTTCCTAACTATTTTAATATTTTTCTGAATTTTATTCTATTAAAGTGAACATACCCCATCCAAAGTGAACGCAAAAGGTAATTATATTTATCTAGTATTTTCTGAGATTAAGCCTCCTAAAGTCTTGAAAGCGGAAGAAATATATGACCGGTTATGAAGGGCTAATCTCAGAAAGTACTGAATAAACCAAATTGTTTTTTGCGGCATTGTAATGGTTTGTGCGCTTTATTTGAACAAAACTCGTCAACTATTATGGAAGTTATGAAGAAAAGCAATACCAGAATCGAGCGCTTTGTTTACATGTTTTGCCGTGAAACTACATGTTTTGCCGTGAAACCGATCAAAAAGTCACGTTATTTTGCCACCCTGACATCTGCTTATAAAAAGCCTTCCATTAGGAAATCAAAGAAACAATATTTGATTCTGATTTTGAATATTGTACTTACAATTTTGATTCATACTTAAAACGTCTATAAAGGAAACACAAACATTTCAGCCTATGAAAGTGAGCTATCTTCGACATAGTGTTTCATAAAAAAAAAGTAAAAAAAAAGTATGGCACCAACTGGCAAAAGTTGCGCTCAATGTCTAACGACCTGATATATTAAATGATACATATTTGATCAAGACAAACCTATCCAATTATCGCTATGTAACACTCACATCCACAAACACACATAGATACAGCAATAAAGCGTGTACTTACATGTAGGTTTATTTGCTCTAATTTTCATTAAAATATATATCTTCCTTTACTGTGAACAAATACGAATTTTATCTTTTAGACTTCCTCCTTAGGAGTATCGTGAAGTCACACTGAGATACAGTAATATAATAAGTGAGTTACATATCAAATAAAATTGTTAACACTTGAACACAAATTATTTCATAGTATATAGTCAAGTAACTAAGTGTAAGTGAAGTACTTCAAAACAAATCCCTCTAACGGAAACAAGGTTCAATTTCATTGAGACACATCCTTGTCAACGCATTGCGTTGGAGAAAATGGAGGAAAATAAAAAACAAAATGGCCGACAATCTATTAAATTGATATAGAAAAATCGTAATGTTAAAAACATCTTAATGTCTAAAAAAAAGAACTTACCACATTTTAAAAGTATTATCCACTCATTCAGGCACAATTGTTTGTCCAAAAATTGTAATAAAGAAAGCAATATATCGTTCAAAAAACGCCAATCCGCCATTTTGAATTCAGTTACAACAAATATAACCTACATTTTAACGTACTCTGCAAAACACTGATTGGAATATTACGACTATTAAATTATGCATTACCCGTCGCAAACCAATAATGTGGCGCTATACCTCGTGTGATGCCGTTTAGTGTATCTTAATAATATACTGAGACAAACTAAATTACGTCAGGTTTTTAACGGTTTAGCTGTTTTTGACGGATTTTGCCAGTAAAACTGTCAAAAACAATTAAAAATCATTATTGGACTTTAAAGTAAACCAATCGTTTAACGGTTACCATTACTGTAATTATCCAAACTCCTAAAAGGTTACTAATTATGAATGGAATCATTACTCTGCGTACTCTTTTTGCTCAAATTTGCTCCAGGAGTAGTTAGTACATCGCTGCTGTCTTGTGACGATGTTAGGCCGACTTTCACTGAAAGAAGAAACGCAGTGACGAGTAGCCTGGTATATAGTAATGGTATAGTTGCTTGACTGGAGTACCATGGAGTACTATGGGGAGGCTGCTTCACGATAGACAATAACATATTCAATGTTTCAGAAACAGTCCGCTCTAATGGACTAACAGCGAGAGTCGACGTAGAAACAGAATATACAGCGAGGTTTCAATAAAATATATTTCACGACAGATAGCCTTCCAGTAAGAGAGACAATAGCAGAGCTGGCGGAAGACGGAGTGAGGGAAAGCAAAAGAAAGGAGCAGATAAAAAGGCTTGTAAAGGTGGTGGGGAAAAAAGGACAAAAAATGACTAGTCAACACCCTGGATCACTAAGGCTAGGCTACGCCTTGGATCATTATGGCTCGGCTACAGTCCAAATGACAAAGGCTAGGCTAAACCTCGGATAACTACGGCTAAGTTACACTCCGGATCACTAAAGCTAGACTACACCACGGATCACTAAAGCTAGGCTACACCAGGATCACTAAGGCTAGGTTAAACCCGGATCACTAAGGCTAGGCTACACCCGGATCAGTAAGGCCAGGCTACACCCGGATCACTTAGACTAGGTTACACCCGGATCACCAATGCTAGGTTACACTCCAGATCACTAAGGCTAGGTTACACTCCGGATCATTAAGGGTAGGCTACACCACGGATCACTAAGGCTAGGCTACACTCCAAATCACTAAGGCTACACCTAGGATCACTAAAGCTAGGTTACATTCCGGATCATTGCTAGGCTACACCCTGGATCACTAAGGCTAGGTTACACCCGGATCACTTAGGCTAGGCTACACCCGGATCACTAAGGTTAGGCTACACATCGGATCACTAAGGCTAGGCTACACGCGGATCACTAAGGCTGGGCTACACACCTGACCTGGAATTCACCAACCATTCTTCAAACTGTTTTTAGATTTGAGCTCAAGTACTGAAAATTCGTTCATAAATATTTCCATGACCTTCAAATATAAACAATCGTAATAAGTTGCTATTTATTAGTATGCATCATAATTATACATAGCAGCTCGTTTTGAACGTTTATTCTGTAAACTTATAGAAATATTTTTGATTGGAATGTGCATACTTGAGCTCAAGTCTAAGAATATTCTCAAGAATGGTTGGTGAATTCATGGCCAGATCACTTAGACTAG
Organism: Cyrtodaria siliqua; assembly: GCA_037043455.1. Taxonomy (NCBI): domain Eukaryota; kingdom Metazoa; phylum Mollusca; class Bivalvia; order Adapedonta; family Hiatellidae; genus Cyrtodaria; species Cyrtodaria siliqua. Next base: position 65,174 of record JAWPHD010004480.1, on the reverse strand, counting down.
CTACTCCCCAGATCACTAAGACTAGGCTACACCCAATGTCCGTATTCATAAAGCTTCTTAGCAAAATATTAACTTAAGTCAAATTTTATCATTTATTTTAAACACATTTTTCTATCGATTGAAGACGTTGTCTTCATATTGTTAATAAGGTTATACATAAACCTACAATTAAATATTTAAATCTTAAATTTTTACCTAAGTAATATTTTCCACTTAATTTGCTTTATAGGCAGGGAGCCAAGCCTGAAAAAAACGAAAACGTTTACCCGGAAAGATATGCTCCTGATTTTTTAAATATTAACAGATGGGGATCTTGTACATATGAAACCACTGTATGGACTTCTGGCATACTTTGCATTTCGTAACAGCATCGCGATTTCTACGGTAACGCATTCGTACCAAACCATTATATGAAAATCGCTCAACAAACAGTCAAAGGAAAATAAATAAATTTGCACACGTCCTTTTAGGCAAATACAGGTCCAGGGTTTGAAACCTACATGTGTATATGAAAAATCAAACTACAGAATGAAGACTTGATTACGTTACGTAACACGTTAACAAGAGTTATGGATATTGCATGAAGTTTGTTCTGTTCTGATCCAGAGATAATGCGAATTTCTTGTGTTTACAATAACTTCAGTAAACGGTTTCCGATTTCCACTAAATGTTGTATGGTGTTAAGCCTTATACCTACAAGGCCTTTGACAAGTTCGTTACTGAGCCTTAAAGAGTTATTGCCCTTGAATATTTAAAGAATATGCATATTTCAGCTTGAGTACACACATTACTTTAGTAAACGGATTCCGATCTTCACATTATTTAGTATGAGACTTTATATGAATATGAACTTTGACAAGATGACAATGAGCAGAATTGACATCTGCCTTACTATGTTATTGCCCTTGATAATTGAGAAAATGTAAATGTCAGCTTTCGTACACACTACATTAAGTAAGTTGGTTTCGATCTTCACACAGTTTGGCGTGTAATTTATATCAAACGGATTTCAGACAGGTTAGATAATTATCAAGTTATTGCTCTAAATTGTCAAAAAGTACGATCGTCTGATTGTTTCCTACTTTCGTTTGAAATGTCATTAATTACTGTGTAACATTCTAATTTAAACAAAGATGATATCGTCCTCTGACTAAGGAGCGTGATTGTTTTCACGATGATTGTAATAAATAGGATTTTATTTTCCATGCTTTTTTAGTGTAATATTATTAATATCTCGGTTTTGTTTGACGATGAGAACAATTGAGGAGTGGTTTACAAGGTTATCGCCCTTGATGTTTGCAAATATTTATTATTTCAGACTGAGTACACAGTAACTTAAGTAAATGAGTTCTGATAATCACCAATATTTAGTTGATTTTTTTTTTGACAATTAAAAGCATTTATTTTTATATCAGATAATTTTTTTGTACACATATGGAACTAGTTAGGTATGGCACACTGTTTATAGACAAATTGTTGGAATCCCAAATGAGAATGAAATGTGCACCTCTTGTTGCTGATTTGTTTTTGTTTTGTTATGATAGGTTTCATATTTAGTATTTTACCCGATACGCCTAGGCAGATGTAATCGAAGCCTTTTATTATACCTCTTTGTATATGGATGATATATTGGGCAATTACAACCCTTTCTTTTTTACTATGTTTACTACATGATTGTACGTTCTTTCTCAACAAAGCTAATATTTCTCATAGTTGCTATATTTTCTTTACTCGATTTACATCTCGCGATTTAAACTAAGAAATAATAAGCAAACTCTATGACAAGAGAGATCATTTCAATTTTGACGTTGTTAATTATCCCGACCTAATCGGGACTGTTCTCCGATCAGTGTCTGATGGAGTCCTTGCTTCTCAACTTATTTTTTTCTAGAGTTTGTAATCGAGATGAGGACTTCAATATTCGTAGCCAGGACAGCAAGAGAATAAACCACTAAGGGTACGACAAGACAATATTGAAGACAAACATCAAACGTTACCGGCCTTTCGGGATTTAGGTAGACGTCATCATAGGTCCTCAATCTTTCCGACGATCGCACAATCAAGTGGAAAGCAAAGCGGCAAATGTGTCAACCACTAAACATGCAGTGCGTTTCAAAATAGTAAGGTGACAACCTCCTTTGATAAGCCTTTTAACAAACTAAGTAAAGATTGTATGAAAGAGATCATTACCTAATCTTTACCAGGGTCAGCATGTGACTCTGTCAACTTCTTAGAGAATAGTTTGCGATTACGCCGTAATTTGACACATGACCATAGCTAAAACATCAAAATGGTGATCAGAAATCAACTCCGCGACCTGACACCACTAATGCTATGGGGTGCTACTGAGTGGTAAACACTTGAACGGAACTCGGCTTACTTTGGACATTTTTGATGAATGTAGGTTAATATTTTAATTTTAGGTAGGCAGTTAAGAGCTATGAGATTTTAGAAAGTGATAGTAAGAACCAACGCTATACTGCAACCCTATGTGAAACGCAATTGTGGAGTCCATTTCGATTGTTTTAACGGCGGAGTGATATTCCAAAAAAAACATTTTATTCTACAGCAGTATAATGCTGAGCAAGCGTTACTGTTTACGCGACGAAGGACAACATTTTCAGGTAATAGATGAAAAACACAAAGGGCGATGAAGAAGAAGCGCTTAAAACTTTACGTTTGTTTACATTATGAAACATGACCAAATCTCTACAGTATGCTCAAAGAAGTATGTAAAGCCCTGTGCAAACAATCCCTGAAAAAAAATAATATCCTTCGTCTGGGTTGGTCGGAGCCTAAGATTTCCTCAGCGTGGCAAAACAACCGAATTATATTAAATACTTACTCATTTAGTCTGCAAGATACTCATTTAGTCTGCAAGATAGATAATTCGTCTGCAGAAAGATAAAAAGTATACTTTTTTCACAATTATATCCAAAAAAGCATACTGTAGAGATTTGGTCATGTTTCATAATGTAAACAAACGTAAAGTTTTAAGCGCTTCTTCTTCATCGCCCTTTGTGTTTTTCATCTATTACCTGAAAATGTTGTCCTTCGTCGCGTCGTACTCTAACGACCCATTCCTTTCTTCTTGCATCATCAGCCGGAAAGCTATGAAATGACACCTCTTTGGTGTTATATCGCGAATCATTCGTGCACATCGGCACGCAACAGTGATACGCTGCCATGTTTTGTTTGCGTTAGTAGCCTCGTTTTGAAATCAAAATGGCCGACGCGTGAAATAAGAGTATTGTCAACCTTTTGTGTTTGTGATGTCGTTTGCTTTTATTATTGCGTTTGCCTTCTTGTTTGTCTGTTTGCGTGTTTGTGTCTGCGTTTTGTGGTTGACTGTCCACCTTGAATGCTACTTTCCCTGTCCGATCTTTTTATATTTCTTTCCAACTATGTACTACGTAAAAACAAAAGCCTAATAAAACGCACTTCATTCCTATTTCTAAAGCTTATGACAACTCTTGGATTAATATATTTTGGTCGTTATTACTTTCTTGCAAAAAAAATGCAATAAGCGTCACAAAAACCTTTTCAAAGACAAGCTTATTGCTCTTATTCAGTATTTATTTTAGTGAATAAACAGTAACGCTTGCTCAGCATTATACTGCTGTAGAATAAAATGTTTTTTTTGGAATATCACTCAGCCGTTTAAACAATCGAAATGGACTCCACAATTGCGTTTCACATAGGGTTGCAGTATAGCGTTGGTTCTTACTATCACTTTCTAAAATCTCATAGCTCTTAACTGCCTACCTAAAATTAAAATATTAACCTACATTCATCAAAAATGTCCAAAGTAAGCCGAGTTCCGTTCAAGTGTTTACCACTCAGTAGCACCCCATAGCATTAGTGGTGTCAGGTCGCGGAGTTGATTTCTGATCACCATTTTGATGTTTTAGCTATGGTCATGTGTCAAATTACGGCGTAATCGCAAACTATTCTCTAACTATTTTTCTAACTTTTCTCTAACTATTTTTCACAATGGCACAGGCACAGGCTGCATTCACAAAACACATAAAAAAAACACTGAGTGTATTTCCTGATTAACTGAGTCTCCTGGATGTTCATGATTATTTCTATTTTCAACATTAATTTAAGAGTATTTTTACAATTTACAGATGATTGATTGTAAACGTTCATAATTGAATGCCTTGGCCTTGAAGTTATCGATGATTGATTACAATCGATTAATCACTAGTGTTGTGCATTTAAAATATATGGAAAGATAATTACCGATTGATTTATTTCCTTTTTTTCTCAACTCAATTCAAGAGACGTATATATCAAAATATATCAAATGTTGAGAAACAGTTTATCGCCTATGCCTCTTTAATAACTGTATCATCCAATTATTTGCAGCATTGATGACACATATATTGAGCCATCCCCATTGACACACACTGTAGTGACACCACAACCAATGTTCCATGACTACCTACAACATGAGAAGTCAGAAAATGAGAAATTGGAGGAAGCGTGTGCACATATAGATGAACTTGAGCAAAAGATAGAAAAAATGTCAATGAATAGCTTTGGAACGGTTTTCAACTGATCCACAAATGTTACTATTTTATACTGGGTTTTCATCATATTCTTTACTTATAAACTTATTCAACCTGCTGAAACCATCCGCTGAGAGAATGACACGATGGACACAGATTCAAAGACAGAGGTATATTGGCAGCGATGTCATACAGCCATCTTTTCGCATAGAAAGTTTAAGTTTGATTGATCAATTTTTTATATTTTTAGTTAAAGTAAGGTTAGGGCTGTTCCAACAGGATTTGGCTGTTAGGTGCAACATTTCACAAGCAACTGTGAGTCGCATTATCATAACGTGGAGCAACTTTTTGTACTTTCAACTTGGATCTCTTCCAATATGGCCTAGCAGAGAGCAAATTGACCGCCATATGCCAGAGTGCTTTAAGGAAATGTACCCATCTACTCGTGTCATATTAGACTATACTGAAATTAAAATTCAAACACCATCTCCGTTAAGTTTGAATTCAGAATTTTATTCACATTACAAGAGCGCAACAACATTCAAAAGTCTTATTGGCATTTCACCATCTGGTTGCATAATATTTGTATCATCACTTTTTGCGGGTTCGATATCCGATAAGGAAATTACCAGGCAGAGTAACATTGTCAGTTTGCTGGAAGAAGGCGACAGTGTTATGGCCGGCAAGGGTTTTTTGATCCAAGATCTTCTAGATGCTAAAGGGGCAAAACTCAATATACCACCTTTCCTCACATGCAACAGGAATCGGTTCACCACAGAAGAGGTTGAAGAAACACAGGAGATTGCCAGACTTCGAATACATGTAGAGAGAGCTATTCGGCGAATCAAAGAATACCATATTTTTGACTCTGTGATTCCTATTAGCTTAGCTGGTTCAGCAACTCAGCTGTGGACAGTTTGTTGTCTAATGACATTATTTAAAGGACCTTTATTCTAGAATAAAATGGATAGGCAATTGCCAATTATTTAACCTGAACTGTGTTGTAGGGCAGTTCTATTGTATTGTATTATTGTTCTTAAATCATCAATATTATATATACATGTATGTGGTTCATATTGCTAGCAGTTGCACATGTATATACTTAAATTTAAGTTCGATCACAAAACTAGAATTAGAATAGCCTTAAAGCATCATGACTTAATATTAATGAATTATGCTCCAAAAACTAGCAGTATGTCCCCTGTTCTGCCCGATTGAATTGTTTTTCATGAAGTAGTTAAATAGTCTTGAAAATTTGACGACAAAGGTAGTTTTTGTTGTACAAATCATTATTATTGTATTGTATTATTGTTCTTAAATCATCAATATTATATATACATGTATGTGGTTCATATTGCTAGCAGTTGCACATGTATATAATTAAATTTAAGTTCGATCACAAAACTAGAATTAGAATAGCCTTAAAGCATCATGACTTAATATTAATGAATTATGCTCCAAAAACTAGCAGTATGTCCCCTGTTCTGCCCGATTGAATTGTTTTTCATGAAGTAGTTAAATAGTCTTGAAAATTTGACGACAAAGGTAGTTTTTGTTGTACAAATCATTATTATTAATTCATATGATGCTTAATGGCTTTTAAAGTTTTATAAATTCTGTTTTGTAATCGACGTACACTTTATTTAAATTATATGCACACCTATATTAGCAATGTAACCCCCCCCCCCCCCCCACCCCATATTAATAAACTAGCCGAGTCGTGCTTTCCAGATCAGATATTTTCATAAACAATAATAACATGTGTCATATTTTAATGTGTTTTAAGACTCCTTCTTATTAGTATATTCATTCATATATCCATTATTTAAAATGGTATATGAGATGCTCAAAGTAAAAAACGCTCAATTTGTCCAGCATATCTGACCACAACTGCTCATTAAAGTTAATTCGTTCAACATGCATATCATTTACTGTCCATACGACAAAGTCACACCACTTAAGCCCAGTGATTGTCATCTGGCCCATGATCTGATGGTAGTACTGATGAACTGGTTTAAGTTTAAACACATCATTTTGATTACTCAAGTAAGGGCAATCCTTGAATGAGGCCTTCTGTGGACACTTTATCTCTAGTACTCCGAATGGCAATTCTTCTGAAGGGTCATAGACAAGTCGATCTGGTGATGCGCCAAGAAATGGCACTTTTGGGTTAACGACAAACCCACACAAGGTGACATTAACGTTCTCATGGTTTGAATATTCAAGTGCAGCCTCAGCCTCGTGCTCAATGCCATACTTCATGGCGGCAGTTTGAATTGTCCTCTTGCTCACTATTCGTTCGCATAAGGTGTCAAAGTCTTTTTGTCGACTGACAACATCCTTAAATATAGAGGAAGTAATCCTATTTCTTCTTAATTTATGCCATTCAGGACATTCGCTTTGTTTCCGTGTAATTTCCTCAATCTCGTGACATTGTTCAAGGGACACTTTAATACCATCCATAAACTGAGACTCATTCAATGTAAGAACTGAACAGTATGTTGTTTCAAACAAACATTCATCCGTAGGTAATGATGGGAAGCGAACTGTCATAGGTAATTTGATGATCTTTCCATCATTCCCAAGTTTCGGCAACTGATGAGAAAGAATACTTTCAGCTAAAACATTTCCAAATGTGGTGGTTACAGTATCAATATTGTCAAACTGTTTTGGCAGAACTTGATAGAGTTGCGCAGTTTTATGATTGTGTTCTAAGCATGCCTGTAGGTTAGTCATAAGTTCCAGATCCGGAAATTCACCATTAATTGGGTTGTACAATGTATTGCGTACACACCCCTTTGACTCTGTTGCCTTTGGTTTCACAAATTTAACTGTTAACAGATCACGTGGTTTTATTCCGTGTGTTCTTGGAGGTACATGCCACTGCTGTGGAGAAGATGTCTTGGATACAAAGTCTGGTACAGATTTGAAACCTAGAGTCTTATAATGTGCAATCTGGTACAAAAACCCAGCTATATGGTTACATGTACCCTGTCCAGCTGTGCAAGAACACTTATGATCTCTCACTGTCTTGTCATGCATGATGGTTATCTGGTGGGAAAATAAATATATAGTACAGAGTATACATATTGTATAATAAACATGAAGTTAAATATTTTTTTAAAGTTAAAAGAACTTCGATTTAAAGCTCTATCGACGATCATATTATTTTTGTGCAAACAATTTATAACAGAAGAACATATCTGAGGTCATTAAAACAATGCTGTCATGATTTCACTTAAAATTGACATCATCTAATTGGTTAATTGACATGACTAAAGATAAATGTTCTCGTCTTATAGGCGTGATAAATAGTAATTTTCATACATGCATTTGTTTTGTATTAAACTTGTTGGCTAAATTAATTGTTGGTTAATTTATTATATATCTATCAATACTTAGCATTGATTTGAAAATGATATAATTTAAGTATTGCACCAAAAAAGCTATATTACATCACTAGTGATAATATAGTGATGATATCACTTTGCCAGAACTATTTTTTACCTTTAGTTACTGGTAATCCTCATTCGCAACACCTCAATCACTTTTTTGAAGCATAACTCGAATGTATCTAGAAGGTTTCCACATTGGTTGCTTCATAATAGCATGGTGGGAATTAATTCCCAAAAGGAATTTGCATTCAAAATCCAAAGTTTTGCAATGTCAGTTACATGTAGGCGATTGCACCATCTATTGTTTATTTATATGAAAGCATTGATAAAAAGGTCATCTGTATTGTAAATAATAAACATGAAACGCAAATCAAACATCAACACATCTATATATATATCTATCAATACTTAGCATTGATTTGAAAATGATATAATTTAAGTATTGCACCAAAAAAGCTATATTACATCACTAGTGATAATATAGTGATGATATCACTTTGCCAGAACTATTTTTTACCTTTAGTTACTGGTAATCCTCATTCGCAACACCTCAATCACTTTTTTGAAGCATAACTCGAATGTATCTAGAAGGTTTCCACATTGGTTGCTTCATAATAGCATGGTGGGAATTAATTCCCAAAAGGAATTTGCATTCAAAATCCAAAGTTTTGCAATGTCAGTTACATGTAGGCGATTGCACCATCTATTGTTTATTTATATGAAAGCATTGATAAAAAGGTCATCTGTATTGTAAATAATAAACATGAAACGCAAATCAAACATCAACACACGTGGGTAACGTCCATATTGTTCATGTAGCATATGAACGTACCAACCTGTCGATATGTGCGGTATGATCCCGAAGAATGACAGGATTGGCTGGGTGTTCGTGAATTCCTTTTCCTCCTCATTCATTTTTGTCGAGCCCGTCTACAAATCAAGATTTAGCAATCACAATGTCATCCGGGTGTAAGTGCGCTTTCACCAAACTTCACCAAAATGCTTCTTTTATGCATCTAACATCATGTGCAAAATTGCGGGTCGCTGTGACTTACTTAAGACAAAATATAGGTCACGTCCAGTCTTCGCAGCTATGAATGCTTATTCCTTGCGGGATTTTCACCACACTTCATCAGAATGTTCCCTATATGCATCTAATATCATGTGACCTCTTGCTCCTAATGATATTGACATTGGTGTTGGGCAAATCAATCTGGACTTCTTAAACATAGGGCTCGATATGTCGACCGTGGCCTTCTAGTTGTTTTCATAATTACAAACAGCTGAATCCTCCATTTTGATGAATTGCAAAACCATTATATGTTCTTTATCGGAACTGATCTTGTAAAAACCACAGATCAGGCACTGATAAAAGTTGCAAGAATATATAATGGTCTGCTACTTCTCCGGAAAAACTGCAAGAACTTCCTACTGATATGGTCATTACTCATATTGAACAGCATAAAGCTTCTGTTTCTTCTGTGTCATTAACTGTTGTTTCATGCAAAATTCTCGTTGAACAAGAACATCACATATAAACATGATAAAGAACTAATGTGGTGGAACTGCTCTGAAAATATAAAACGATATATATTACCTATTTTCTCAGAATTGGGCGATGACACTTTGTTTTTGTAATCCCATATGTAGACGGTGTTGATTCTTATGGATGGCAGGAGATATACAGTACTGGTTCTACCCAGGAATAAGTGGGTGGTCTGCCTCCACCACAAACAATTGACCTCCATGCATAGCCTAAAATGGGCTGAACAATGACATTAAGACGATTAAGGGAAGTACATCAGGCTTTGGGGCTAAAATGGATTAAGGCTTTGGGGCTAAAATGGATTAATAGAAAATAAATGGCTGAATGACTATGAAATGATTTAAATTGTGAAATGGTTCTACAATATAGATAGAACATTAGCAGTTTCTTAAAATAGTCACAGTGCAATAATTAATAATTGTTAATTAATTACAACCAGTATTTTTAGTTCACAAGAATAATCACCAGATTATAAATAGCGGTCACGCGTGATCACCTCGGCAATATTTACACAGGACGTTCGCTTTGCCAGACAATGCAATTTGTTACTGCCAAGATTAAAATAGCTATCCTTGGCACGTAACCATAGTTAGGAAATACCTTATTTGGGTATTTTATTTTATATTCATTTGAATAATTCTAAAAGCAATACCAATCGTGATGTACTCCCTTTATAAACCAAACAAAACAAAAACCATGTGTACCAGTAAACATTTAACAAACTGGTGTAAGGCTAAATTATTACATTAAAACAACTCTTACCGACAGTTTATGAGGCAGTTCATTCTTTTTCATTGACCGAAAGCACAAACACATCATATGGCACCCTTCTTCCAACACTTTCACTGAAAGAAATAATTGGTTAACTAAAAATGAAGCTAAAATCAGACATTTTTTTTAGTAATATGCCAATAGAATTGTTCGTCACTGAGCTAAAAGTATCTTAATATCTACAAAAATATCATCTAATTTATCTAATTTAATATAAATTAAGGTTTAACATCATTTTTCAGCACATTTTAGGCTATGTATGATCATCTATATTTAGTGTAGACCACCCACTTATTCCTGGGTAGGTCCAGTACTGTATACCGCCCAAGATCTGTAAGAATCAACACTTCATCACTTACAAGTCACCCACATATCCCGGTGGGATTCAAACCCAACGGTGAGAGACGAGAAGGTGAACATATCATCAATCAAGAGTCAAAATGTCTTTCCACTAGACCACACAGTCGGCACTAGTTAAATTAAAATTGTAAACAGACAAGAAAAAAGTAGTACTCTGCCGGATTTGATCTCAAAACTCTTGCATGCACAGCGGACACTCTGCCATTTGATCGCCACAAAAGCTAGATCTATGGCGAGACAGTTGTAACGTGCTTAGGCCAAAAAAAGAAATAGGTGTGTTTCCTATTGCATGCTCTAAGAAAATAGGGTCGGTAGGTAGGCATTTATTTTTTCTTCTTTTTTTTTTTTTGGAGCAAGATATTATGAGATTCTACATGTATTTATCTCATAAACCCATACAAGTTGATGATACAACTGAAAGTTTCTCTGGGATGTCAGTTTACCTCGATATATTGTTGATAAATCATTGTTCAGAACAAATTAATATATTTACTTTTTGAAATTTGTATTCATGTATGAAAGTCGAAAAGGAAATGCAGCTTTCACATTTACCTCTACATGTGTACGTTGAACTGTCATCTTTGACCATAACTCAACGGAAATGACTTCACTAGTAATGCTAAGAAGATGAAATAAAGGAGATTATAGATAGACAGAACAGCGTAAAGCCCGGGGCAAGTAAACGGTCATTCGGGCTAGTGAGATTTGTTTTTATTTATTTTATGTAGACGGGCTAAAGGAAAATGAACGGGTTTTCACTGAGTATATAAGAAGTCATGCTAGTGACACAAAAAATTTAATTCAAAGACTGACAGAAGTAAAATAAAGAAATAAATAAGACCTAATACACGGACCATATAGACGGTTTAACAAATTTATAATAAATTCAATGATAAATACGGTTAAATCCATAATAAAAAGAAAGAGTGTTCACAATCGCCTTTCGCCCATCGAGTACTCAGTACTAAACCAATCCGGCTTCCATGGCGGTACCAGGGCCCATATGTCCCCACCGGCATAGCTCTAGATCGATGGCCGCAGAAACCCACAAAAGACAAAAATAAATTGCAATGTTAATACGGAATAAAGGCATATGGCATCACAAACAAACAAAAAGCGGGGTTGACAATAGCTGAAGTGTAACGGTCAGTCACTGACAGGGGCAAAAATGCCACTCAATAATGACAATATCCTGCCGGTCACAACACCCATGTAAAGGGACGAGGAAAAGTCAGTACACTCTTAAGTCTTAACACTCACTCTAAATTCTGTTTGCAAAAATGGTAAACTAAACTCTAAGTATATGGTCGCGAGCCAGTGCACACTAGACAACTCGTGGGTGGGGAACAGTTTTATTCGGTACTGTAGGTGTATCCAACAGGTATATTATCACTGAATATGCTGTTCGAACATGTTTTATTCATGTGTATGCATTAGCAGATATGTGCGTTAAACTAGCATCAACATGGTTTCATTCTAATTGAGATTATCATCATATTTCATTTACTTTTTTTTGAGATTGAGACTGACCTTCGACATCGTGGATATAGGACCCAGCGAAAAACTTGTATCCTTTACACAGGTTGTTCTTAGGGGCTTTTGATAAACTTTCGATAATAGTTGTTACATCTCCCATCGATATATCAGGCACATTTAGCAAGCTTCTCGTCCACGAAGGGACACCGAGGCCTTTACACCTTTTACTTGTCAACATTTCCTGGTTTGGTGAGTCACAAACAGATTTCCGGTGCGTTATTAGCCTCGTTTTAAAAAATTCGCAAACGAGGCGTGAATAAAGAGTATAGGGCTACCGCCTTGGAACGGTCAGTGGCAAAGTAGGCCACTGGGGCAGTGGCAAAGTAGGCCACTGGGGGTTTAAACCGGTTCTAGGGTGCACCAAACCTCACACTTACCACACTGTCATCCCATTAAAACAGGACAGTGTAAATAAAGAAATCCCCGCCATAATCTAATCTCTAACCAACAAGGCAGCATCAATAGGCAATATAAGTAAAACACAAATATGCTCGTGTAAATATAATACAAAAAAACTATAGCATAAAAAGCCACAATGAAGGTACCCAGTGACTTGGCAGAAGCCAGAGCAGTAAGAGAATAAACCATTAAGGGCACGACAAGAAAGATCATGGACAAACATCAAATGCCACCGTCCCAAAGGGCTTTAGGTAGGCGTCATCATAGGGTCCACAGCCTGTCCGGTCATCGTACAATTTAAGAGGAAAGCATAGTGGCGAATTGTAAAAGGTTCCACCACCAAGCATGCAGTAAGTTGCAAAATGATAGGGTCATAACCTCTTTTGATAAACTTTTTAACAAGTTAAACAAAGATAGTATGAAAGTGATCATGACCAAGAATCTTACGAAGTTTATAAATTACATCGAACGTTTGTTTTGCTTTTCACCTACTCCAGCTTTAATAGTGCTTCATTGAGTTTATAGATCATTTGTCATTCATACAATCTGTGTTAAACTTGTTAACAAACATAAGAAAAGAGGTTATGACCCTATCATTTTTCAACGCACTGCATGTTTACTTGTTGACCCATTTACAGTTCGCCACAATGCTTTACAATTAATGTTACGATGACCCGACCTATTATATATAATATAGTTAGAGTATATGTATATAGTAAAGGGCCTTCTTCTTCTTCTCTCCTCTGTCTATATCCTTCTATACTATATATCGTAATGAATGCATGTGCTTCTACCTAAATCCGACAAGGGATGGTAACGCCTAATGTTTTACTTTAATATTGTCTTATCGTCCTCTTAATGGTTCATTATTTTCTTGTCCTGGCTTCTGACAAGTATATTGTTTGTGGCTTTCTAGGCATTTTATTTTCATATATATATGATCAGTTTGTGTTATAATTATATTGCCTACTAATTGCTATTAATACTGCCTAGTTTGTAAGGGCATATAGCCTGGCTGGTCCCATTTTATTGGAATGAAAATAGGGTAAGAGTGAGGTATGGTGCACTCCAGAACCTGGTTTAACCCCAGTGGCCTTTATGTCACTGACCATTCCAGGGAGGTACCCATATTGTCACTGACCATTCCAAGGACATACCCATATGTCCATCCCGTTTAAGTTTGCTATTTCATTTCGCAAACTTAGCTCTTTTCTATTCCTGTGATTTATGTTTGTTTCAAATACGTGTGTTTGGTTGACTGACTGTGTTCTGTGAATGTTACATTTCCTTCTCGACTTGTATACCATAATTTCTCGAAATCACTCGAAATAGGATATGGATCACATTTAGGGATAATTCTAGTTTTAAACTGTAAACATGACTCTATTACACTATTTAATATATTGGGTCTCATGGATCAAGGCGACACAATCCGTAGGACAGTATTCAAACGTATCAAGACCTAGAATTGAAGCTCAAGGTCACAGAAACACCAATGTTCGTTAAACAGTTACTGATCATACGTAACAAAAGTGCAAATTTCAAATCAATCATTTAGATGGTATTCAAGATGTTTTAGAGAAACTCTTTCAAACGTCATACCCAAACATTGCCGTCGCTCACTCGCCTTCCAACGAAACTCGTCATCAAAAAAACCGTTAATTTTCTGATAATATAAAATCATCTAACTATGACAAATATAATGAACCAATTTGGAAATTTACAATTTGACAAGACAGTAATTGCAGTAACTACTATTCTATTTTCAAGGTAAATTAAAGGTCCTTAACTGTATTAAGAAATCCAGAAGCTACCATTATCGAACGGATTCTAAATATCCGCCAGTATCCAAACGCAACCTATATGTAAATGTTATTAAGACTTCACACTAAAAGATATGGTTTAAACCCTACACAATTAAAGATAGATGTTGAAGGGCCATATCTCTGTTCCAAAATGGCAAATCAATTTGATGTATCATCAACATTATTAAAATTTCCACCCAAAATGTTCTTTAATTTTTAACAAAATTTGATTAATCAACATAAACTCAACACAAAAATGTATTTTCGTAGATAATCAGGGGCCATAACTCTATTTAGAAACGGAAAAAATCCACATTGATCGTAAGGAAGTGATGTCTGTTTGATATAAAGCTTCACAGCAATTTTAGCTAAAATCCGAAATAAGTTAAAGAAGTTAGCAAAACCTTGCACCTAAGCTTTACCCGAAACGACGTTTGTGTTAAGTAACTCTGGCGTCATAACTTTATTCTGAAAAGGAGAAAATCGGCCTTGATCGTCAGAAAGTGGCATCTTAATGATATAACGTTTCACAGTAAAGTTGGTTTTAACCGAAAACTATTACAGAATATATTAACAACCTGCATATAAGCGTAAGCCAAAATGTGGATGCCCGTCCACCCTACCCACTTCCACCCATCTGCCCGCCATCTTCAATCCTTAAAAGAATATGTTGAAAATTGCAGTCTGCATAAACAGAATATAATCAGGCGTGCTTCCGTCTTCTTTATGTATAAAACGAAATCAATTCGCTAAAATGTAAACTTGTACACATTTTTTCTTTGAATATCAATATTTTCTTATCACATACGGGCTTCCGTAGAAAATGCGTTGGTGTTACGAAATGCAAAGAATACCATTAATCCATACAATGGTTTCGTATATAGCACAGTTTCTGCTATTGATATGCCAAAAATCACGAGTATATCTTTCCGGGTAAACCAAAAGTGTTTTTTGCACGATACGAGAAGTTGGGTCCCTGCCTATTATGAATACGGACACAGATCACTAAGTCTGGGCTTCATCCCGGATGGTAGTACTACGTCTAAGTTACCCCGGATCAAGCAAAATGAGATTCTACTACAAACACATCCGTCGTGGATAATAGTGCAATCCTGAAGATAATATAATATAAGGCGTTATGTTGTCTTCAACATAACTACTTCTTCTAGCATCCACAAATCTTATGAATACACACATACACTCTTCTATGTTCTGAAACTGAAATTCAGATGGAATAGTTCATAGAGAATCTATACTTTTGCCAGAAAAAAAGAGTACGAAGAGTAATGATTCCAATCATAATTAGTAACCTTTAAGGAGTTTGGATAATTACAGTAATGGTAACTAGCACGGGGGTATTTTCTACAGTCGCCACATACTTATGATCCCCCAGACTGCTTAGCCTTGTGTTTGTTGATGTTAAGGACCTGAAGTGCTGACGGAGAGTTATGGTTTCCTTGTCAATAGTACTTCTTATACCTTGGATTATATACACATATGTGTGCTCTGCATGTGCGATCCAGGATTTGAGTATAGGAATGGGGGCGTGTAATCTTGAGATTAGCGGAGTCAGGAGCAGGTCCCCAAATATTTGGTTTTCTATAGCGGGATGGGGTAATCCATCCTTAGGCTAATCCATAACCGTTGCTGTAATTAAAGGTTATCTACATAATTAGTATGATTACGTTGTTATGTTGATATCATGTATTCATTACTGCTTTTAGCTGGATTTGTTCAAGGAAACAAGAGGCCCAAGAGGGCCTGTAGACGCTCTACTGTGTAAAAATGTCATATTTAGCCTTTTCCTATATAAACTTTGGGTCGCCATGGCGGCCATTTTGATTATTGCAAGAAAACAAAAGACACAAACCTAATAGACGCCAACCATTGTGATAAAGTTTCAACAAAATCCTTCAAGGTTTCAGAGAAGATTTCATATTTAACCTTTTCCTATATAACTCTATGTAAACCTTGGGTCACCATGGCAACCATTGTGATTATTCGATGATAACAAAAAACACAAATTTGATAGAGGCCAACCCAAGGAACATGTATATGATATTTCACTGGAATGGAATAAGTGGTTTCGGGGGAGATGTTGTTTGAAATTTACTTAAGTTTGACTTAGTTTTAGCCATGGTGGCCATCTTGGACAACTTGCGGCTGCGTAAAACACAAATCTGAGGCGAACTATCCCAAAAATCATTGTGATAAAGTTTCAACAAAATCCTTCAATAGGTTTCAGAGAAGAGGTCATTTTTAGCCTTTTCCTATATAACTCTATGTAAACTTTGGGTCCTCGTGGCGGCCATTTTAATTATTCGACGATAACAAAAAACACAAATTTTATAGAGGCCAACCCAAGGAACATGTATACGATATCTAACTGGAATGGAATAGAGATGTTGTTTGAAATTTCCTTAAATTTGACGTAGATTTAGATATGGCGGCCATTTTAGATGACTGACGGCCGCAAAAAAAAAAAATCTGAGAAGGACTATCCCAAAGATCATTGTGATTAAATTTCATCAAAATCCTTCAACCGGTTTCAGAGAAGATGTCAGTTTTAGCATTTTCCTATATAACTCTATGTAAACTTTGGGTTGACGTGGTGGCCATTTTGATTATTCGACAATAACGAAAAACACAAACTTGATAGAGGCCAAACCAAGGAACACGTTTATGATATTTCACAAGAATGGAATAAGTATTTTCGGAGGACATGTTGTTTAAAATTTCTTTAAATTTGACCTAGTTTTAGACATGGCGGCCATCTTGGATGACTGGCGGCAGCGAAAAACACAAATATGAGAGGGACTATCATCAAAATCCTTCGAGCGGTTTCAGAGAAAATGTCACTTTCAACCTTTTCCTATATAACTCTATGTAAAATTTGGGTCGCCGTGGTGGCCATTTTGATTATTCGACGATAACGAAAAACACAAACTTGATAGAGGCCAACCCAAGGAACATGTATATGATATTTCACAAGAATGGAATAAGTGGGTTTGGAGGAGATGTCGTTTGAAATTTCCTTAACTTTGACCTAGTTTTAGCCATGGTGGCCATCTTGGATGACTGGCAGTCACAAAAAACACAAATCTGAGAGGAAGTATCCCAAAGATCATTGTGATGTAAGTTTCATCAAAATCCTTCAAGCGGTTTCAGAGAAGATGTCATTTTTAACGTTTACCTATATAACTCTATGTAAACTTTGGGTTGACGTGGTGGCCATGGTGGCCATTTTGGATGACTGCCGGCCGCGAAAAACACAAATCTGAGGGGGACTATCCTAAAGATCATTGTAATGAAGTTACATCAAAATCCTTCAAGCAGTTTCAAAAAATATGTCATTTTTAGCCTTTTCCTATAAAACTCTATGTAAACTTTGAGTCGTCATTTTTATTATTCGACGATAACGAAAAACACAAACTTAATAGAGGCCAACCCAAGCAACATATTTATGGTATTTCACAATAATGGAATAAGTGGTTTCGGAGGAGATGTCGTTTGAAATTTCCTTAAATTTGACCTAGTTTTAACCATGGTGGCCATCTTGGATGACTGGCGGCCATGAGAAACAAAAATCTGAGAGGTGTCCTCCCAAGTAACATTGGGATTAAGTTTCATCAAAATCCTTCAAGCGGTTTCAGAGGAGATGTCGATTTTATAAAATTGCTAACAGACAGACGGACAGACAGACGGACAGACGGACGACGGACGAAAAGTGATCGCATAAGCTCGACTGGCCTTTGGCCGGTAGAGATAAAAAAAATAGCTAGATCGTTAACTGCGTCGACGTCTGCGTCGTTGTCTGTGTTAGTCTCGTTGTCTGTGTTAGCGTCGTCGTCTACGTTAGCGTCGATAACTGCGTCATTGTCTGCGTCGTCGTCTGCGTTAGCGTCGTTGTCTGCGTCGTCATCTGCGTTATCGTCATTTACTGCGTCGTTGTCTACGGTAGCGTCGTTAAATGTGTCGTCTTATGCGTTAGCGTCGTTAGCATCGTTGACTACGTCGTTGTCTGCGTCGTTGTCTGCGTTAGCGTCGTTGTCTGCGTTAGCGTCTTCGTCTGCGTTTGCGTCGTTGTCTGCGTCGTCGTCTGCGTTAGCATCGTTGTCTGCGTTAGCGTCGTTGTCTGCGCCATCGTCTGCGTTAGCGTCGTTGTCTGAGTCGTCGTCTGAGTTAGCATAGTCGTCTGCGTTGGCGTTGTCGTCTGCGTTGCGTCGTTGTCTGCGTCGTCGTCTGCGTTAGCTTCGTTAACTGCGTCCGGGTTAAAGCTTGCTGGTAAGCTTGTATCTCCGAAACCTCACACATGTATTTGGCATCATTACACAATATCATACAGCCAGGTAGTATAACTCATGCTTTAATATTAACAAAAGTATGGCCCATTTTATAATAACATAATTTGATTAACAGTTGCGATAATTCTGTTATGCAATTAAGCAAAAGTATTCCTTTCAACATAGTTTCCCAGTAAATAAACAAGGCATTGAAAGCCGTTAATAATATAAGTGTTGTTTAGTTAAGTGTGAACTATCTTGGTGGACTAGTTCCAGAAAATGTTAATTCAATAAAATATGTACACTAGAACCATCGGCATATTATTTTCTACATACGCTTGGATTATTAGTAATAGTTCTAAACACTAACAAATAAATTAAATTCTCTTAATTGTAAATTATAAAAAAGCACCACCCATAACATCATTATCCTCATAGTACACATACAGGTAAGGCGGAGAGTACATCGTGGTGAATCAGTCGATTCATTACGTGGTCCGAGTATTAACTTTCATACCCCATCCAACCCCTTATCCAGGAAGCGAAAACGGGGTTAGCTGTGGTATGAAATAAAACTTAATTTCGACCTAAAACATTAACCGGTAATTTTAAAACAGGTTATCGCATTTTTTCAGCAAAAACTGTTTTTAAACGTGTTTTATTGTCAAAATATCCATTATAAACTCTTGCTAATATAAGCTTTCCCATCGCTTAATGGAATTAAGGCGGGATGACGTAATGTGTTTCGTGGTAAAGGAAGACCCCGCAGTTATTCCTGGGTAAAACTATAGTATGCATTCCCCCATCCGTAAGAATCGACACTTTTTAACTTACAAGATGAGCTTCTAGACTAGCTGTACGTCTCTGTGGTTTTAATTGTTTTTAATATTTTGCAATCAGAATCAAAATAAAATCTTAAAATCTTAAAATCCCAAACATTTCTGAATAGCTCTGAACCACATATGTTTGAAGCCAATAATTCAAAGGAGACTTAATCATGTTAATGCAAACCATTTTATTAGTAGATAGGTTGAGTTGTTTCAAATAGTATAAACATTAACACACATAAGGAGATGAGCTCCCGGTAGGATTCGAACCCGCAGCGATGAGGCGCAAGAATGTTTCACCTACAAGATGAGCTTCTAGACTAGCTGTCGTCTCAGCGGTTATATTTTGCAATCAGAACCAAAATAAAAGCTTAAAATTCCAAACATTTGGAATAGCTACTAACCTCTTATGTTTGAAGCCAAAAATTCAAAGGGGACTTAATGCAAACCATTTTATTAGTTGAAAGCTTGAGTTGTCTCAAATAGTATAAACATTAACTTAACATAAGGGCTTAGCCCGTCTAGATGAGCTCCCGGTGGGATTCGAACCCGCAGCGATGAGAGGCGAGAATGTTCCAGAGACAGCGTCTTTACCCTCCCGATCACAATAAACATTCTAATTATTACAGATAGATATAAAGAGATAGCTACAGATACCTAAGTCAGTTGGAACTTGGATACGACAGTAGATTATATCTAACAAAGAACCGGTATGTAATCGGTATTACTCTGACATACTGATATGAATACACGTAAGACGGATAGGTTTATCATAACTGTTAAGATTTTAAAGAAACTAAGCCGCCAAAAAACGGCAAAAAGTACACTACAAAACCGTTTATCAAAACTTGATTCAGGTGTTCAGGTCATATAATAATGCATATGTGCCGATTAAAAGTGTAGGTTTATTCACGATTTCTTAAAATACCCGTGATTTAATATGCGTAAAAGGAGTTAGTAACTCTTAATTCGACGCTCCAGTTTTGGGGTTTGGTCTTGCTGGTTAAAGCCCTTCATATTTCGTTTTCAGAGTTTGGATTCTCAAAATATGTAAGTTATATATACACCTCATCGTCAGTATTTTTATATAGAAACGGTGTGCATATGTTGTACAATTTGGTTGCCATTGGTAGGATAGCTACTTTAAATATTCATCGTCGTTACTTTCATGTAATTACACTTCCGGAATGTCGTTCGTGTTTACTTTACCACGAGGCAACGTTTGTTAGTTCCTTGGTCATAATCACTTTCATACAATCTTTGTTAAACTTATCAAAAGAGGTTACCAGCAAGGTTTTACGCAAGCGTAATCTAGCTGCCGAGAGACAAAACTTTAACATAATAACAGATCAAGTCACGGTTGTTAAAACAATATTGAAAAACAAATGTTGTCACGGAGTCATAAACACGCCAAGACCGTATTTTTTATTGCCAGACACATTCTTCCTGAATTTTACCATCAGGTCTTCCTACCGAGCATTTTGAATCAATGAGAGAGACCTCGCTTCTTTCTGTTCAATTACCATTCAAGGTTTTTAGACGAGTTCACTAGGAATTGAAGTTGTAATACATACTTATCGTCAGCTACATGATTCACAGTATGTTAACCATAGACAAACACAAACACCATAAAAGGATCAGCTGCCTTCGGTAGTTGAACCACTTTATAATTTTGCATCGCACTGCATGTTTAGTGGTTGACCCATTTACAGTTCCCCACTATGCTTTCCTCTTTGATTGTACAATGACCAGACCGATTGTGGACCCTATGATGACCTCTATCTAAATCCTCAAAGGACGGTAGCGTTTGATGCTTGTGTTAAATCTTGTCCTGCCGTACCCATAACGGCTTGTTCTCTTATTGCTCTGGCTTCTACTGTCCCGTTTTACTGGATTGACAGTAGAGTAAGAGTGAGGTTTTGTGCACCCTAGAATCTGATTAAACCCCAGTGACATGTTTAGCCACTGACCGCTCCAAGTCAACAATTTTATGTTCTTGATGTTACATCTTGCCTTTTATTCATCTTTGCAATTATTATTTGTTCCTGTGCGTGGTTTTGGTTGACTGCTGTCCTAGAATGCTACATTCCCTGTTTCACTTTTCTACTTTTTAAGTCACCCTCCAGTGTTCATCGATGTTGCATAACAACACACTAAGTTGTTGGTACATTAATCGACCTTGAAAGAACTTCGCCAATAACAGCATCGCATTTCGAATGACAGCATCGCCAACTTAACCTGGGGGCGAAGTTCGAAATTGATTACGCCACACAGGAGTAGCATTTTACGAGTATGTACTGTTTAACATTTTAAAAGTAACTTATAACATCAAACTAGAAAGGAATACACATATACAAGTATATACTGTATGCTGTACTGTAAGACTGTATGTTACAGACTGTATGTTACAGACTGTAAGGATGTATGTTACAGACTGCAAGACAGTATGTTACAGACTGTATGTTACAGACAGTTTGTTACAGACTGTATGTCTGTATGTTACAGACTGTATGTTACAGACTGTAAGGATGTCTGTTACAGACTGCAAGACAGTATGTTACAGACTGTATGTTACAGACTGTATGTTACAGACTGTAAGAATGTATGTTACAGACTGTAAGGATGTATGTTACAGACTATAAGACTGTATGTTACAGACTGTATGTTACAGACTGTAAGGATGTATGTTACAGATTGTAAGACTGTATGTTACAGACTGTATGTTACATACTGTATGTTACCATAGGAATCGGACGTATTGTAAACACAGTACAGTATCCCCATATGTAGGTCCACGTTTGTATATAATTTTATATAAAAATATATTTTAATATACTAGTAGTGGATAGTCAATCTGGTTTATTACATGCAAATACAATATGTCCGATTCCTATGATGTTACAGACTGTATGTTACATACTGTATGTCTGTATGTTACAGACTGTATGTTACAGACTGTTTGTTTACAGACTGTATGTTACAGACTGTATGATACAGACTGTAAGAATGTAAATGTTGCTAATCTATCTATAACATATGCACTAAGAATGAATATTGTAAGATTTGAAAAAAATAAACAAAGCACCATTAGAAAATAAAATCATGTATCCCCTTTGATCAGATCAACTGATTAGCATCATTTACATAGAAGGCAATGGGGAAAAAAAAGTCATGACATGATAAAACAAATTGACATTATTTTCATATAAAACATTGACAGATTTGGCATATTTAAATGCAGAACCTACAAGTGATACAAAAACGACGTTTTAAATAGTAGGATTTTGCACATATAATAAATCCGCGGTGGTGAATAAATATGCCAATTTTTGTTATTGCTTTATCGTATCAGTTAACTCTAATATCAATATAATAATTATAAAGGATAAGTTATCAAAACATGTATATCACATTACGTGGTCCCGCCTTTAAGCGATGGGAAAGCTTATATTAGCAGGATTTTATAACGGATATTTCGATAATAAAACACGTTTAAAAACATTTTTTTGCTGAAAAAATGCGATAACCTGTTTAAAAGTACCTTCATTTACAATATGCAAACTTGTTAAGTCGTAATTGAGGTTTTATTTCATACCACAGCCAACCCGGTTTTCCCTTCTAGGAGATGGGGTATGAAAGTTAATACTCGGACCACGTAATGATCTAGGAACTAATCTAATGCGTTCGTAAACTAATATCCGTAAACTGTCGTAAATGGGAAGAAGTGTTAAAGGAAGTACATCCGGATTGGTGTTATTTTAAGAATTGTTCAAATACATTATTTATGTATTTAATTGATAAAAATAAACTAAATGACCCTTAAAACACCAAAATAAATTACGCTGAACATATAAAATAAACGAGCCGAAGAAGTATTTCCTATCTATGTTGACGCGCCAGGGATAGCTATTTTAAACTGGGCGGTAAAATAAATCGCAATGTATTGCATAGCGAGCGTCATGCGTAGATATAGCTGATTTGCTCCGCTTGACAGCTATTTATAACTTGGGGGTTTCTCTATGGACTTTTAAGACTTGTTGTAAATTATAGTTTTTAATTATATCGCTGTATTATAGGAAACTGTTAATGTTCCATCTATATCCATGAACTATTTAACGTTTTAAATCGGCCATATCATATTTGTATGTTTTTAAATAAATTAGGCCCCAAAGCCTGATGTACTCCCTTTAAAACGTATTGTTAAACTGAACTAACGATACAGCTGTCTATACAGCGTCTATTGCCAAGTCATATCAATTTAAATCACTAATGTTTGGGATTATCCGAGTTATTCTCATGCACGGAAACATTACAGGTAAAACGTATTTGTCTATGTCATTTTCTTTGTAAACATATATTTAAAGACACAGAAAACATCATCATGTTCAAGACACATGTTGTCAGTTATAAAACAAAAGTCAGAAGATGCCGTTTGAGTATAGGATCGGTGTTGAAAAAGAGATCGTAACGCCACGTTTAATAATCATTCAATGTGTAATTATTTTAGTCTGTACTTAAACACTTCTGTTATTTTTGGTTTGGTATACAGAATGCAATATCTCTTAACTGTATTTGATCGAAATGAATCATTTCTTTATTTTTTATAATTTAATACTTTATTTCTCAAGAAAACATTTGTTAGTTATATCATACAATAATGCATAACGATATTATACAGCAACTAAGAAATATTTTTCCTGGGCCTAATCCTGAGATATGTTGTCATTTTGTAGTAAATACAACTTGATTTGTACAGCACATCATAAGGCAGGGTTAGTTTCTAGGGCAATGTACATGTCATGTATTCCGTCATGCAGTATATTTTTCATGATTTGTTCATAGACTTAACCAACAAAAGTTTCCCGTGAAACAGTTTAGTTATGTAGAGAGTAGATGAAGAAATGGTGTATAGAAGAAATGAAGGGAAGAAAGACAAGCAACAATACAAATAGAAGAAGTTATATGGTACGGTGAAAGAAGAATGGAGAGTTTCGGTTTGTCTAACTTGGTGATAGCTCAGTTGATACAGTTTCGCCATTTTTGCTCATATGTCTCTAATTTGTCGTCCGCAAGGCCTTTACATGTTTCAATTTCGATTCGTCTATATAGATAAGTCTTGAAAGAAAGAAATTTAGGAATGGTGTTTGTGCATTTATTTCTAAAAATAAAACACTTTCCACTAATAATCAAGAAGTTTTTTATTGTGTTATTGATAGAAACATCTGTTATGCAAAAAGATATAGTGTCAATATTCAAATTTATCCTTAAGTTTAAGTCGGAAATGTATGTTTTTATCTCCGACCAGCACGTTTGAGCAATATTACATTCCCAGAACAAATGATTTACAGATTCAATACGCATACTGCAAAAGTCGCAGATGTTGGACTGAACAATATTACATTTAAATAAAAAACTATTTGTCCGCACTATGCGCATTAAATATTTATATTGAAATTCTCGGAGTTTCATATCTATAGTTGCTTTCATTGGCAGGATATATATCTTTTTCCAGGTTAATGTAGTATTTGTAAAAGCTTCCCATTTTTGCTCAGATTTAATTTCTAATTTTCTGTCAGTATTCATTTAATATTAATATAAAAAAATATTAGCCTGTTTAGTCTTTAACAATTTGTTTAGGAGTGTCTTGTCTCTTCTTATATTTATATTTTCTAACTTTAATTTTGATTTCCAATCTTTTGGTATACTTGATTGTATAGACATATACAATAAGAAATCATGTTTATAGATCTCATATATATCAGTTAGATCTTTAAAAGTGAAAAACTCGATTTGTCTATAATCATATAATTATTCGATAAATTGTATTCCTGTATCAAACCAGGACTTTTTGAAAATTGTTCTATTTTCGACTTTTATGTTTGTTATTCCAAATGATTTCTTTACCTATTACGCTTGTTGATTTTGACAGTGAATGTCTTGACATGCAATCACAATATCTTGTAAAAAAACATTATTTGGAAATAACACTTTCGTATCTGATTTATTTAAATATAACATTCAAATAACAATTTACTACCATAATTTGAAATTTTATCGGCATAAAAAATCTTCCATTTGCCGTTATTTTCAGTTCATTCGTTTTGTCCAGCCAGCTTTTAGAGATTTCAGAAATGTATTTAAATGTATTTAAATCGATAATTTTCAGGCCTCCATCTTCATACCCTCGAGTAATTACCTCTTTTAATTTGATCAGTTTTGTTATCCCATACAAAATTAAATGGTGTCGTTTATATGTTTTATATATTCTTTTGAAGGGTTTAAATGTACTGTCAAGGGGTAAATCAATTTGGGTAAAGGATTTTAGCACAGTAATTTTCCCAAGGAGTGTCAGATTTCTGTGCTGCCATTGTTTCAAACAGTTACAAAAAGCATTTATTTTATATATTAAATATGACTGGAGATTTTTAGATTTGTCAGCATGGAACACCATTCCTAATGATTTTGTATTATCAGAGCACCAGTGAAACTTTTTGTTCGCACAGTAGATTGTATCATTATGTTTTAGACGGCCTGCTCTTAGTACGGTACATTTGGATGTATTTAACTAAAGACCAGAAATAAAGCTTAAATTATCTAGTAAATCAATTTAAGTTGTAAACGATTTTTTTGATCCGTCTGTGATGAATGTTGCATCGTCTGCAGATAATAATTGTTTGACCTGATGTCAATTGCTGTTAACACCTTTTATGTCTGTATTAGAATTTATTGCATATGATAAAAGTTCTACGCATAAAACAAACAGATAAGGGGACAATGGACATCGCTGACGTAAGTAAAGAAAACTGACACGTGTCCATTATTAATAATACAGCTTTTTGAATCAGAGTAAAATGGTTGTAAATGATTTTAACCGAAAATACAATCGTTCTTTGCGAAAGTATCTTACTTGCTATTAATAAACCTTGATTTTGGTGAAATACTTTGAATGTTGCATAAACGTATGCTCCTCTATGAACTTTGTTTATAATGGCTGCGAGCATGAGGTCAACCCAAGGTCACATGTTTTACATATAATTATATAGAGAAAAACTAAAAATGTCTTCTTCTCTAAAAGCACAAGGTACAAAGCGCTCATATATTGCATGCAGTATAAGCTTATAGTTCTTTACAAAGTTTGTTCAAATGATGACCCTGGGTTCAAAGCTAGCCCCACACCTAAGTCACGGGAAAACACTTTACAATCTTATTTTCGAAAACTACAAGAGCTAGATGTCTAATAATTTGCATATTCTATTTGATTATAGTCTTCTACCAAGTAGATATAAAAGTCGAACAAGAAATGTAGTATTCACGGACCTCAGTCAAATGGCGAACCTGGTTTCAAAATTGGCCTCGTCCCGGAGTCACACGTTTTACATAGACTTTTCTGGCAATGTTGAGCATTGAAAAAGCTGCACAACCATTGAGTTCCACCAAATGACCATACATTTTCAATACAGATGACTGAATACATTATGGGATTCACTTTTGGACTCTGTTATTTTGAGCCTCTATTATTTTGAACCATTCCCTTGATTTCTTTTTCATTTTTACATAAAACTGTGATATTTTGCGTATAGCTTTATATTATGGAGCTTCTAAAGTTGTACACATAGTGATCCTGGTGTACATTCTAACCAGAAGGCAGGTGATGTTATACATCGATGTACAAAATATTATTCTTAAATAAATAAATAAAGAAATTTAAATAAATAAATCAATCAATAAATAATAAAATAAATAAACAATAAATAAATAAATAAATAAATAAATAAATGAATGAATTTATCAATAAATATAAAATAAATAAATAAATAAATAATCAAAATAAATAAATAAATAAATAAATAAAAAATAAATAAATAAATAAAAAATAAATAAAAAATCGTGTACCAGTACCTTATATCAGCAGAGCGTCCAAGTAGAAGACCTATAGTTCTGATACTATTCATGTAGATTCATCTCATGGCACTTCACCAAAAGTTTACAAAAAAATGGCCCTGGGGTCAAAATTGGCCTGACTCTTCAGGTCACATTTTTACATAGAGTTACATAGGAAAAAACATCTTCTCTGAAAGTACTGTGCATAGGACTCTGACATGATGCATGTAGATCCATCTCATGGTACTTCCCCCAAAGTCGTACCAACCATGAACTTTGTGTTAAAATTGCTCACCCCACCCACACCACAGGGACACTGTTTTACATAGAGTTAAGTAGAACAACCTTTAAAAAAATCTTCTCAGAAAGAAGAAGGCCTAAAAGTGGTGGTGGTGCATTAATAATTCAACAAATCTCTATGGCTTTGTGCAAGCCACTTCTACCTAACACAATTAATATTTACACTTTGCATAATCTTGCACCATTAGCCCAGTTCGGTAATTACTTAAAAACATTATGTCCCTTTAAAATCTCTTCAGCTTTTAGCACAATTTGCTCACAGGAAGTTGGATATTACAACTCTGCATGTCTAAGAGTAATAATTTATAATTTATTTGCATACTCAATAGTATGAACTCTTACTGTAAATTACTGTTATACATGCATTGCTTTAGCAAATTATGTTATTCAATTAAATATCAGATGACGAGGCCCGAGCAATAAAGCTTTTGTATGAAGGAAACATATAAAGCATGTTTTACATTAATTGTGTTTTGGTTGTTTTTTTGTTCCAAAATAATAAAAAATTACCAGAAAAGTTATGTATTTAGTACAGCTAAATTATTAACTTATATTTTCCTTCATTGAAGTCAAGTACATTCTATTCTTTTAGCTATAACCTAGTAATATTCAATATAGCAATGCTAAACAAAAAAAATAACTTTAATCTGGCCTCAACTTATATACCTGAACTGCTCGGTCATGTAGCATGTCAGCAGTAAATAAGTAAGCTGTCCATGCTTTTTAAATGACCAGTTAGCGTTGGCAAATATGTCTTTTCAGGCTCTTCGGTTTTGAGATAAGAAAAAGAATTTGCTAACAGGAAGTTGCAAATATGACAACTCATTAAAGAGAAGCAAACCATGTTACCGAACTGGGCTATAGTCTTGCACCAAGCCGTCCATAAACATTATCTTCACCTCTACACTTATGTCAAGTGAGAGCTTTTAGGCCCATGTGCCTCTTTTTTTTTTTTTAACTATTTGTAGACTGCAGAGAGAACCACATCACGCCGTCTTCTGACCTAGTGGATGTTGTATATTTGATAGTGCGTATACAAAAGTGAAAGTAAAAAATAAATAGTAAAATGTTGTAAATTTTGGGATTTTCAACAAATATATTGACCGACGTTATTGAATAACAAAGTTTAGAAATGCGATTAGTTGGTTGTATTGTTTATATTATTATGCTGAAATATCAGCAACCGACTCCTAGTACCGCTATGGACAGCAACGTTGGTTGCAGGTAACGAATAACATACATTCTGTTCATGTTAGATGTAATCTACATTGACATGCAGTGGTACGATCAACCAGGATACTATATTTACGAGACAGAATATAAATTTACAGTGACAGGAGATATAATACAACCAATAAGAACAATTACAAATGCAGTGATATCAGATGAAGTGAATGATTCTAATACGCATGCAAATAATATAGAAAGGAGAATGTGTCTAAGTCGGTAAAACATATAAAACATAAACTATACTTATATTTGCACATGATAAATGGTTTTAAAAACACAATTTAAAAGACCTTTTAGAAAATGTATAACTAGCTGTTACCATAATTTTACAGCCACTTTTCTCTGGTGTGTGTGTGTGAGGTTAGGTGGGGGTGTGTGTAACAGTTCATTTGAAAATAGTTATAGGTTATTTGAATTTCATTGGGAGATATTCACGATTAATTTTTTCACGAACCCCCAATATATACATCGAAGAACCTTTTTATTGCATATGTATTTATAATAATAAAAAAGAAGAGAATGATTTAATTTTATTTTCATCGAAAACCTCTATTTGAAACAAGCATATTTTCCACAATGCATGTAATTTGAGGCGTTAAGACCATGCCAACACTGTCGTACGCGCCATTGAGAATGATTTGTATAAGCTGTGTAACTTCTTTATAGACGTAAAATAAAAAAAAGTTTGTACTTTATATTGAGGGAAGCAGAATTAAACGCAAAATAGTCGAAGTGGACCTCAATACCAACATGAACTGAATGCTTGTCACAATTAAATATGTTCGGTTTTATATTGGATTTGAATCACAATGGTTTCTAACAGTTACTCAGGTGACTTAAACGCCAAACTTGAATGTTTAAATCACGTAGGTATATATTGCATGCAGGGTTAAGGTCACGCCCTATATTGATATGTCACATGACTGCCCAAGATACCACTACATGTGCAACGAAGTTTGATGTATATTATGCATACTAAGGAAGTCAATTAAATGCACACCGTAATGTAAAACTTAGTGAGTTATCTGCCCTTCGCCTGTAGTGTTAAGGCCGCCAATAGTTGATTTGAAATACCCAATATACTACGGAATCCTGTTAGTGCCATCAACTTTTCGCCCTGAAGATTTCACACGACAACTAGAACACTAGAAGTTTTAGCTCGATAATTATCAAACTCATCTGACAATTATCATAATAATTATCGCGTTAATTTCAACTTTTCGGACTACAATTTACACGAAAAGTCGACATTTTAATTTAAATTGTTCGACTTTTCGCGTGGTAGTGCGAAACCTATAGTGTTATACTGTTAACGGCTAAATAATACCACGGTGTATTAACTATACATACTATACAACTAGGTGCATACGACTTTTGAGAAAGTAACCTAAACGAAAACAGTTAACAATATTCCCATATCTTTCAAATGATTCACACAAAGTGGTAATTAAATGTTGACGCGGCCATCGCCGTCTCCGGAAAAGTGAGACTTATGTCTTTTTTTTCTTCGAGAAAGGCGAGACAAACATGTCATTATATATATAAATCAAGAATAGACAACAATAGCGTGTCGTAAGTATATCAAGATTATCGTGTGTCCCTTTTAGACAGACTCACTATGGAATTCCCGGAGATTGTATAGTCAAGCTGAAAATGCAATTGACTGCAAAGAGATCTACTACTCTTCCACTGCAGTACGTTCTTTAGCGGGTTCGAATCCCACTGGGAGCTCGGCTTGCAAGGGAGAAGTCTGGATTCTTACGGATGGCGGGAGGTATACAGTACTGCTTCTTCCCAGGAAAATGGGATGGTCTGCCTCTATATAAATACAAAAATAATAGTTTTTGTTTTGTTAGTTGTAAAGAAACTGACATGGACTATGATATATCGCAGAAGTATGATAATTTGAGTAGTACATTTTACTGCGATTCTATTGAATTATTAAATGTTCATACTCCAAAACCAGCTAAGTTGTCAGTATCTGGGCACTGTGCCCTGTGAAGTTGTATCTGGGCACTGTGCCCTGTGAAGTTGTATCTGGGCACTGTGCCCTGTGAAGTTGTATCTGGGCACTGTGCCCTGTGAAGTTGTATCTGGGCACTGTACCATGTGAAGTTGTATCTGGGCACTGTACCCTGTGAAGTTGTATCTGGGCACTGTACCCTGTGAAGTTGTATCTGGGCACTGTACCCTGTGAAGTTGTATCTGGGCACTGTGCCCTGTGAAGTTGTATCTGGGCACTGTACCATGTGAAGTTGTATCTGGGCACTGTACCCTGTGAAGTTGTATCTGAGCACTGTACCCTGTGAAGTTGTATCTCGGCACTGTACCCTGTGAAGTTGTATCTGGGCACTGTACCCTGTGAAGTTGTATCTGGGCACTGTACCCTGTGAAGTTGTATCTGGGCACTGTACCATGTGAAGCTGCATCTGGGCACTGAACCCTGTGAACCATGGTCACATATGTTTACCAAGACAATTATTTTTGCTTTGTAAGATGAAAAAGTGTCGATTCTTACGGATGGCTGGAGGTATAGATTATACTAGCGTAAATGAGTCTCCGTGCCCATTCCATAGTAAAGTTAGAATGTTGACAACCTGTTAAAAACTCAAACCTGATTAGAATTCTGGGAAACTTACTTTAACATGCAAATAAACATGTCTGTTATTAAACATCAACACAGAAATAGGGTGTTGAATATCTTCTAAGAAACATTTCTTCAGCTGTATATTAACGGGTCAAAGGTCAAAGCTATTATTACGCCTTGCAATTTCGTACCCGGTCTACTTTTACTTCTGAAATTTATATCAAAACTGTCAAACACATGATGAGCTCCATCTTTAAATATCAACAACATGTCTAGAATACAGTTACAAACAAATAATAACAGGAAACTGCACTAAAAAATGTTTTTAAAGACAAAAAAGATTTAGACTCTTTTAATACAGAACTACTTTCGATGCACCAGGCGAGCACATCCGGCTGATTTAGTGTAATTAAACCTATGTAGTACTGGTTCTACAAAAGAATAAGTGGATGGTCTACCACCACTATTAAAAATCGACCGTCATAATAGCCTAAACTGTGCTCAAAAAGGCCTTACAAACAAAAGCAATGTAAGATGTGAATCTTCTGTGACTGTAACACAATTACAGTTTATCACGTATTCCGCCACTATGGATGTGGATAACTAACAATATCCGTATCTTTCATTGTCCACAGAAACAGCATTGTGCAACATAATTAATTGTTTAGTGAGAACATAGTTTCAGAAAGCCAGCGCTGTGCAGAAACCTTTCTCCATAGCAGACGAATCAACATGGAGGTGATAGCAGACGAATGAACATGGCGGGGAATACTAATTGATGGAAACAGTACAGGTAAACGCCGCGATACTGATGAAGCTAGAGTCCAATTGGCAGTGATAGCCCGTCTTGTAGACTAGGACTTATACAAATTAATGAGGATAATGCGATAAAATACGCGTTTATGAAAGTTCTACAGGATTATTTTGTTTTTGATAATCAATCTCTAGTGGGAGGATTGTTTTCGACTGTGTTGAAGTTATATATATTGAGTGTTAATAATTTTTAATTTTATAGTATTTTATTTGATGAAATAAATGAAATGGTTGCTTGAAGAAAGAAACACATTTATGTCAATAGAAAAATAAGAATACACAGTCTATTAAAATAATTAAGAAAAAAACTAAAACATAACTCCGAACTCCAATTATGTTTAAAAAAAAAAAACATATGAATAATCATGTTCATTTAATGATGTGACAATTGAATAACGGAGAGTTATTCCTTATTTTCATTCTGCAGACATTGGCATGTGGAAATTAAAACTGACGTGTTAAAATAACATTTCAGGTTTTCTGCATATATGAATCTCGCGTATTTGAAGAAAATAGTTAAAGCTTGGCGACTGTGACAACAATGAGAAGTGGAGGAGTGGATGTGGATTTTTCGCGACGATCGTTGATTGCGCCGAAATGTTCAATTTTGCCAAGGGCGTCCGGACCGAGCTCGAGACGCAACGAAAACCGGATTATTATAAACGTGGGAGGAATACGATATGAAACTTACAAATCAACACTCAAAAATATTCCCGATACTCGATTGTCATGGCTGACCAACACGAAAGGTCATAACCCCGATTTTGACACGGAGTCGGGAGAGTACTTTTTTGATCGACACCCGGGTGTTTTTAACATGATCATGAACTATTACCGCACGGGCAAGCTGCACGCGCCCACGGATGTATGTGGTCCACTATTTGAAGAGGAACTTGCATTCTGGGGTCTTGATGAGAAACAAATAGAGCCATGTTGCTGGTCAAGTTACCGAGCCCATCGCGATGCTCAAGAAACGTTGAAGGAAATGGACGGAGGTAACATATTTTGTCAAATACATTTTTGGGTCATGGTTTAGAATGAAATGGGGGATAATGAAGGATAAAGCTTCCCATCACACATGCCTCCATCAGGGAGCGAACCCACGCGGGGCAGTGATCTGTAGCCCTTAAGCCAAGGTCCTATCCCTGAGCTCTCGAGGAGACAACCATTAGGAAAATTCATTAATACTGACTGTTGGTTAGAGTCTTATTTAGCCATGTTCTTGATTAAACATGACCATTCTAATTGGCGAAGATTTTAACGCTTCTACTGATTAAATTGAAGACATATAAGGCAAATTTATACTTATTAAACCATATTTAATTTGCATATTATACAACGTGCATCTGTAAATAGTACGAAGTTAATAAGACTGGAACGAAAGAAAACAAACTTATAAAGTTTCTCTATTTCCTCTACTTAACAAATGCAATTGATATTGGTGGTTAATAGAGTCTAACATTATGTTTTATTACATATCTTATTTTGCGTGTCAGTTTGTTGTAAACTATAACACATTCTCTACCCTTCTCCACTTCGTCACTCAAGAGTTCCATGTTGTTTTTTTCCCGCGTTTTTTTCTCTAAGACATGTTTGTATCGAGTTGTTTTTCTTCCTTTTATCGCAACATAAACATTTTTTTCATACTGGCCTTTTGTCCTTTCCGACAGTTTAAAGGTAACGATATCATACATTATATTTCAGACCAATTAAATGCTTCAGAGTTATTCTTTATTAGTACTTGTAGCTGTGTATTTTTTCTTACATACACACATTATTGACACTAACTATATAAAACAACGCCTGTATCGTTGTTTTACCTAATACATAGGCCGAGTTTCTTTTTACTATAAAGATCGTCAAGCCTCTGATAATGTATTTAATCATCAAGCCTGTGATGATGTCTTGAATCACCACCAAGATAATATAATATATTTAATCATCAAACGTCTGATGCTGTAATCATCAAGCCTCTGATGATGTATTTCATCAATGTGTATTTAATCATCAAGCCTTTGGTAATGTATTTAATCATCAAGCCTTTGTTAATGTATTTTATCATCAAGCCGCTGGTGATGTATTTCATCAATGTGTACTTAATCATCAAGCCTTTGGTAATGTTTTTAATCATCAGGTCTATGGTGATGTATTTAATCATCAAGCCGCTGGTGATGTATTTCATCAATGTGTATTTAATCATCAAGCCTTTGGTAATGTATTTAATCATCAGGCCTATGGTGATGTATTTAATCATCAAGCCGCTGGTGATGTAGTTAATAATCAAGCCGCTGGTGATGTATTTAATCATCAAGCCGCTGGTGATGTATTTAATCATCAAGCAGCTGGAGATGTATTTAATCATCAGGTCTATGGTGATGTATTTAATCATCAAGCCGCTGGTGATGTATTTCATCAATGTGTATTTAATCATCAAGCCTTTGGTAATGTATTTAATCATCAGGCCTATGGTGATGTATTTAATCATCAAGCCGCTGGTGATGTATTTAATCATCAAGCCGCTGGTGATGTATTTAATCATCAAGCCGCTGGAGATGTATTTAATCATCAAGCCGCTGGTGATGTATTTAATCATCAAGCCGCTGGTGATGTATTTAATCATCAAGCAGCTGGAGATGTATTTAATCATCAAGCCGCTGGAGATGTATTTAATCAAGATGAATTTAATCACCAAGCCTCTTATAAAGATGCCGCCTCTCACCGTTGCGACTTCGAATCCCACCAAAAGCTCGACTTGTCGTGCGAGGGTGTTCGATTCTTACGGATGACGGGAGTTATACAGTACTGGTTCTACTAAAATAACGGACTCTACCAACAAATATAAAATAAATCGAACGTCATGTTATGGCCTCCTAACATGTGCTAAAAATGACATAAAACACCATTCAATCAAAAAAAACATTATAGTGTATTTAACCATTAAGCCTCGAATGGTTCATTAAATCATCAAACATTATTATGCTGCAGTTGTTTGTCAAGCCTCCGGTGAAATATTTGATATTTAGTGCTGAACTCAACTAATACTGCCAGAAAACGTTGGCTCAAACAAATTCCCACAACAATAGTCTTGGCATATGCTTACCATAATGGATAGATTTTGACTGAAAACATAAACCTTTGAAGTGGTATTTATTTATGTATATTGTCGGATGTTTAAAGAAACAACATTTTATTAGAAAGCGATGTTGATACTTAAAACTCGATAAAGCTGGCCCGTGCCTAATTTTGCAACTAGTATTTCAGGGAGAACTTGTTTTATATATTTGTATCGTATATATTGACGTATGCTCTATTTGTTAGGTAATTTGAATGCCTTTTAATATCAACATATAAAAGACGTTTAAAGCATTAGGTAGGTAACACATTTGACAGTTTGCAGTAAGCGTCGTAAACACATTTCTTATAGCTCGTTAATATTTAATATAACTCGTTCGTAAATTGTTTCAGTCGCTTGTACATGTACATAGCACAACATTATTGAACGATGTCATTCTACATTTCTCAATCGTTTTGCAACAATATGCACGAACGATGGCTTTATACACGTCTCAAGTGTATGTAAAAGTATGCGTAATCGATGTAGTTTTAACCGATTCCAATCGTGTCCATGTCATCACGTTTTTCGCGTATTAACTTGCATACCCCATCCAACCCCTTCTCCAAGAAGGGAATATAGGTTGGCTGGGGTATGAAATAAAACCTTAATTTCAGCTTAAAATGTGTTCATGTTGTAAAATTAAATTATTTAATAGGTAATTGTAAACAGGCTATCGTATTTGTTCAGTAAAATATGTTTTTAAAAGTGTTTTATTGTCAAAATGTCCGTTAAAAATCCTGTTTAATAATCGCTTAATGGAATTAAGGCAGTAACACGTAATGCATGCATTTCTTAAAATAACTCCGGCTTTCGTTTATTCTGTTTATTTCTAAGAGTTTTTGATGCAAACCATGCACATTTTTAAGTAGTATATAATGCATAATATATGTTACTGAATCATTTTATATATAGTATTCCGTTATCATAATTTATAGTTTGACTGATATGTTATTATGTTATAAATCAAATGTTATGCCTGGAACACCAATCAATGCATTCCCTTAGTCTTCATTATTAAGGTAGATCATCGGCATATAGCAGGAGAATACCTTTTTATATTATAGGCCTAACACTATCTACATCATTAGATAAGAAATCTACATGCATGATAACGAAGACAGTCCGCAGACAGAATTATGAATAGGCATCACCAATTGGAAAATGCACATTTCTTCGTAATAACATTCTCTCATTATATCAGATTAGACAATGCTATATATATTGTACCTAAACGGTTAATTATCTTATTGCTCCGGATTCTTCTGATTCTTCTAGGTCATTTAGTACATTATTGGTTTCGTTCCGTGATTTTTGCTTTCCTTATTAATGAATATGCATGAATTTGCTTTTCCTTATTAATGAATATGCATGAGTTTGCTTATTAATGAATATGCATGAGTTTGCTGTCCTTATTAATGAATATGCATGAGTTTGCTTTCCTTATTAATGCATATGCTTGATCATCTTTGTGGTAAGTGCTTACAGTGCATATTAATGCATTCTAGTTGATTATAGTATAGTCTGGTGGTGATTCCCTTATTTTATTAGTAAGACAATAGGTTAAGCCTGAGGGTTGGTGCACCGGAGAAACCCGTTTAAACCCGCATCCACCCATTTTACAACTGACCGTTCCAAGGCGTTCAACTATTATCAACCTGTTAATGAGTTTGATGTTTTACGTTCTTGTTTGAAGTGTGTGTTTTTGGATGGCTGTGTTTTGCTGAAACACTTACTGTTCGACTGAGTATATTATCGTTATCAATTAAGACAGGAACAGACTTACCATTACATGGTCCGAGTATTAACTTTCATACCCCATCCAAACCCTTCTCAAAGAAGCGAAAATGGGGTTGGCTGGGGTATGAAATGAAACCTTAATTTCGGCTGAAACAGTTTTCCTATTGTAAAAATAGAATATTTAATAGGTAATTTTTAACAGATTATCGGATTTCTTCAGTACAAAATGTTTTTAAACGTGTTTTATTGTCGAAATATCTGTTATAAAATCCTGTTAATATAAGCTTTCCCATTACTTAATGGAATTAAGGCGGGACCACGTAATGGAATTAAGGCGGGACCACGTAATGGAATTAAGGCGGGACCAGGTAATGGTATTAAGACGGGACCACGTAATGCACACTAAAATGGCGAATTAAATAAAACAATCTGCATTATGATATTTTAATTGCTAGGAAAGGTTTCGTATAATGATACTGCATCGCTTTTCACATCTCCTCATTAGTAGTACTCAATGTGATCAAAGGTAAATTGCAGTTATAAGCATATTATTAAGACAGTTCCAATATATTAGCTTTGAAATGTCTAATTATCAGCACAAGAAAACATCATCGACAAGAATAGTTTTGACTCTTTACAAACCGGATATAGTAAAATTGCTTTCATGAATTACAGTTTGACTTTTATGTTATTATGTTATAAATCAAATGTTATACATCGAACATCAATCAATGTATTCCCTTAGTCTTTATTATTAACATTACGTGGTCCCGCCTTAATTCCATTATTAGCAAAAAAAATTATAACGGATTTTTCGACAATAAAACACGTTTAAAACATGTTTTACCGAAAAAATGTGACAACCTGTTTAAAATTTCCTGTTAAATGTTTTAGTTTTGCAATATGCAAATTTTTAAAGCCGCAATTAAGGTTTTATTAAGGTTTTATTTCAAACCCCAGCCAACCCCGTTTTTGCTTCTTGGAGAAGGGGTTGGATGGGGTATGGAAGTTAATATTCGGGCCACGTAATGGGTAGATCGATCATCGGCATAGAAATGCTTCCTAGTTTGTTAGAGTATAGCCTGGTCAGGGGTCCTCCTATCAGAAAGAGGGTTCGTAGGACCTTCACCCTTTTTTGTTTGTTCGTCTTAAGACAAAAATGGTGCTCTTACAAGCGATATTTGTCAAGAGTATAGACATTTCATGCTCACAAAAATTGGTAATTTTACACCCTTATTCCCCCATGCCACTCCGATTTGTTTTGTTGTATTTTCCAACTTTTTAGACATTTTTTTTTAAATATTTTTTTAAATTATTTTTTCAAGTTACTGGACACGCTACGCCCCTGGTAAGACAATATGTTAGCAGTGAGGATTATGCATCGGAGAAACCGGTTTAAACCGGCAGCCGCCATTTTACCACTGACCGTTCCAAGGCGTTCAACTATTATCAACCTGTTAATGTGTTTGATGTTTTACGTTCTTGTTTGAAGTGTGTGTCCTGGGATGGCTGTGTTTGCTGAAACACTTACTGTTCGACTGCGTATATTATAATTATCAATTAAGACAGGAACAGACTTACACACTAAAAAACGCATTAAATAAAACAATCCCGTTATGACATTTTAATTGCTAGGAAAAGTTTTCGTGTAATGATACTGCATCGATATTCACATCTCATCATTAGCAGCACTAAATGTTAATCGCAGTTGTAAGCACATTATCAATACAGTTCCAATACATTAACGTTGAAATGTCTAATTATCAGTACAAGAAAACGTCATTGACAAAAAGTATTTGTTTTTACTCTGTACCATACAAACCGTATATGCTTAAAACAACGAAATATTATTAAGCTACTGCATGACTGTGAAGCTTATCTGGTTTAACGCTGGTCAATCTTATTAAAATCAGACACTTTATCACGCTATGATACTCTTCGCTACTAGGATCTGACTACTTCGCATTACAGGTCACGTCAGATTGACCTTACGATTAGCCAATCAGATTGTATATGGCTTAGTAGCTATTCCGACAAATACACACTGGAGTGAACTATTACAAATATTCCTTTTTTTCCTTTAGCCATAGTGCAGTGGAATGCTCTGCCAGAAGAAGTTGTCCTGATGCATGACTTGAATAAGTTTAAGCATGCTGTCAGCCGCATCAACCACACCAATCCATAAGTGCTGTAGTGCTGTTTTTACCCTGATTTTATCTTTTTCAAACCTTAATTTTAACACACCTTTCGCACTATTTCCTCACCCTTTCTTACTTTTAAACTTTTTATCTTGTCTACTAACAGACACAGGCGCGCAACCTGCTCAAACTTACCCGTGAGGGTGTGCAGCAGTATACAGAGATAGATAGATAGATAGATTTGAGCCTACAAAATTGTTCGGTATTGACAGCTTCACTGCGCATGTCGCATTTCATTAAAAATCTGTGGAGTAAAAAGCTGTGGAGTAAAAAGCTGTGGAGCAGTCTACACTTGGTATTGAAAGAGTTTTTTACCTATTCGTGGAATTGAACCCACACTAAAATGACACTCGTGGTTCAGCGGTCGAGTACGCTATCAATTGAGCTAATGGGGCCACCTGTACTATGGCGTATTATTTAAGTTATCTAATGTCGTACTAATTTCGGTGGAATATATATTTTCAAAATACACGACAGCGCCCATGATTTTCTTCGTATCTTGATGTAAAACATGCCATTTAGTGCATTTCTTTGAATTTATCGTGCAATAACACAGCAATAACACACAAAGACTTTATCTTTATTCGGATATCAATCTGTTTTATGTAGATTTTCGTTTGTTTATTTCACTCGAATGTCATCTGAAGTGCATGTGAAGCGCGCAATTTCATTGGTTGAATTTAGTTGATCTTCTCGTGAATATTGATTAGATGAAAGTTCGATCTGATGTGACCTCAAAGGCAATGTGGTCAGATCCAATAGCGGAGAGTATCAAAGCGTAATTAGGATATGATTTTAATGAGATTAAACGGTGGTCACCTCGTCATTTTGTTGTTTATTATATGTGTGTTAAAAGTAGATATAAAAGAAGAACAGGAAATGTAGCATTCAACGACCACAGAATTGACAATAGGGCTACCGCATTAGAAGCGTCAGTGTCAAAAATGCCGATTGGGGTTTAAACCAGGCTCTAGGGTGCGCCAAACCTTTCACTTACCCTATTGTCATCATAATAAAACGGTACAGTGTCATAAAGAAAGTAAGTATACACAATTTGAAGGTTGTAGGGAAAGTAATATGTTAGAAAATGTACTAAATGCAAACGTGAGCAGTTTCTTTTCTTCTTTTTTTTTGGTCATAGTTGGCAAGTGATATGTATTTGTTTATTTCTTTAAAAGCAAACGTTTTTTTTTCATATTTGACAAATTTGCGTTTAGTATGAACACTAAGGATGTATGTCCCATCGTCCATTTTAGGACATTGATACACATTTGTGTACTTATTCCAAACATCCCCCTTTCTTTCAATACGGCATATTATGGAAAACCGCAGGGGACCCTGTGATTATAATTATTTTTTACTATATGTTTAACTGAATTATTATAATCACCACATTTCTACGATTTCGGTAGGTTATGATTATATTAAAATCTCTGCAGGCGCGTTATTATTTTAACCATACATTATTATTATAATCCCATCAAAATAATAAAACATCCCTACGAATTTATTTATTAAAACCCGCACATGTTTACATTATTATTATAACCTGTCCAAAATAATAACAACCTCCCTACGATTTTATTTATTAAACCCCACACGTGTAATCTCCCTTAGCTCTCTGAAAATGTATTCAGTCTGAAAATCGAATTTAGCTGCGTCGGTTATAATTCTAAATCTCGCGAGACAATTTATGTCCGGGAGACTTGGCAAAATGTTGTGATTAGGTATGAAACCACTAATTATTTTCCCCATATACACCAATGTTAAAGTGACATATATTAATGATTTGCTGCAAATTCAACTCAAGTATGGATAATGCAGCAGTGTAATGTTCATATAGAAAACAAATTTTCCACTTGAAAAATCACCAGCAAAAAGGTGGGCTCACAAGACATGTAAGAAAGTTCTTGTTTTTCTTACTGCAGGTCAACGGTACAGCTGTTTTCATTGATGGACTATGTTCATTGCTCACAAAGTGTAAGCATAGTCGAAATTTCGAAAATGTTCTTCAGTGATCCAGTAAAACCTATTAATACGCTTCTTATACATACAACCACAAAATCGAATAGAAATGGGCAGGTTTCCCCTACTTATAATGCTTTTTAGGATATCTAGGTTTGTTAGGGAAGCATTTATTATTCGCAATACTGCAATGTATAATACGTAAAAAATGTATGTTCCTCATCATTGGACATGACATGTAAACTATTAAAGGGACACTGTCCGTAACTTTTTGCTTATAAAACACACACTAATTATGTTCGCAAACATTACACACTAAACATTATTGAATATTTACTAATTAAAGCAGGATTGTTTGACGGATTTCTATCGCGGTACCAAAAAAAGAAAAGCCATATCGGGCGTTTGAACTCGCAGCCCAAACTAAAATTACACTCGCAGTAATAATAGTGAGCGTAAAGTGGTCGACCTAGCTCCCAACTGAGCTAACCGGGCTATACGTATTGAGCAATACATACTGTGGTGAAAACCTAATGCGCTAATGGAAGTCACGTGATCGCAGAAAAGGTAAATACGATGGGTCCCACTTTATTTACAAATAATAATTTAAGCTTTTTTTTTTCAAACTCACGAATGCATTACTACAGACTTCTTAGGGTCTATGCTCATGTTTTCATGTATACATTTCACTGAACAAAGGTCAGACAGTTATTTGGTTATGCTCAATATCTGCTTACTTACGGACAGTGTCCCTTTAAAACTTAAAATAGTAACATGAAACTATGTAATAGGAATAGTTTAATTATATACGTGACCAGAGTGAATGTGTGAGACATTTTGGGCGTCAGAGTGAATGGGTGAGTTGTATGAGTGTATAGTATGTATGATTTGTGCGTTTGTACTTTTTCATTATTTAATGCAAAAATTGCATTGACCTGTCACATATTAACAAATTTAATATGTATTTATATGACGAGAAACATTTGTTTAAGTCATAAATAAAGAATATGTTCTGTTCTGTACTTATAATGCTCATTTCCATAAAAAAAGAAGGGATTACTTTTTATTATAGGAACTACATTCCTACCTCGGACGTTTACATGTAATTAGTGGTGGTAAACCCTTATATTTAGCTGTGTCGGTTATAATTCTAAATCTCGCGAGACAATTTATGTCAGGGATGACTTAGCAAAATGTTATGATCTAAAAGTCTGCATGTGCTAGTGGTGGGCAGGCGGTTTAAGGGAGCGGGTTGGACAGGAGGATTAATGAAAGGGGATTGGCAAGAGGATTAAGATGAGATGATGATGGGCGGGAGGATTGATGGAAGTGAAAAGGCAGGACGTTTAAGATAATAAATGAGTGCGGTTGGGGTGAGAGTGGGAGTCGGGGTCGGGGTTGGGGGTGGGGATAGAAGCAGGAAGATTAAGGTATGCGGGTGGGCAGGAGGGTTTAAGAGAAGAAATGTGTATGTGGGGGAGGGGGAGCAGGAAGCTTAGGGATGCAGGTGGCAAGGAGGTTTAAGAGAATAAATGTGAGTGTGTTTGTGTGGTGGGGGAAGTGGGGGAAGCAGGAAGATTAAGAGATGCGAGTGGGCGGGAGGTTCAAGACAAGAAATGTGTGTGTGGGGGGGGGGGGTGGAGGGGGTGTGTGAGTGCGGAGCAGGAAGTTTAGGGAATGCGGGTAGACAGGGGTTTTAATAGAAGAAATGTGTGTGTGGGGGTGGTGGTGGGGGGTGTCGGTATGGCAGGAAGCTTAAGGGATGCGAGTGGGCAGGCTCCTTTATTCCTGGGAGTAATTTGGAAAAATAAAACGAAAACATTAAATCCTAAACAGTTTAAAAATTCAATAAAAATCAGAGTGGGCATCGTTGGGTGGGAGCGAGGGGAAGGGTAAGGGTTGAAAGTTACCATGTTTACAGCATTTACAGCATAACATGTTTGGTTTCCTGACAAATATCGATTGCACGAGCACCATTTTGATCCCAATGAAAACAATATATATTGGGGGATGACCTCGGAACCGCTTGTGGAAGAGATGCACGTACTCTCAAAACCTCCCACACTCTGCGCTTTGCACGTTGTATTAGGAGTAGGATGAAGACATGCCATGCTTCGCCCTGCCTACTCATCCCATTAGTTAAACCTCATACCCACTCATATCCCTTAAACCTCCTGCCCAAACCCCATTTCCTAAACCGCAGCAGATATCATTATTTATAGGCACTTCTCGCGAAATAACATTATTGCATTTAAAGATTATAATAAAAAAATGTTAACAATTTTTTTTAATGTTGGTTATAATAAAAATAATTAGGAAATTGTAATGTATGGTTAAAATAATAATGTGTCTGCAGGGATTATAATTTTATTATAACCTACCGAAATCATAGAAAAGTTGTGCTTATAATAATTCAGTTAAACATATAGTAAAAAAAATAAATAATCACAGGGTCCCCTACGGCTTTCCATAGCATAGAGTAAAATACAACTGAACAATAAATTATCATCGTGTGGTGAAAAGACAGATACCGACTGTGTATAAGTATACAGTAGTGAAATAAAACATGAACAAGTATGACGAGATTCACTGGTCTAGACAAGTATGTTATTAGATTTGTAAGATTGCGAAGTCTCCTGCGTTTGTATGTGTATCTCAACAATGATAACTGTGAAGTACCGAGATACAGTTATGATGAATCTCAGATACTCGGATGCACTTACATTATTTATTTAGAATGTTTATCAAGCAATTAAAATCTCAAACATTTGCAGTGTGTGTTACTTTAACATTTAATTATTCAAATATGCGTATTTCCGGAGATGTTCTACTGATATATCTAGCTCAGGCCATATTTAAAATTATTTTAGTTTGCTTAAACTCGACCTTCGATTTTTCAAATGGAGAGGTATGTAGGAAAATTATTTTTCTTTCTTTCATATATGTCAGATTATTTTGTGAACGATGTTTAAAGTCAAGGACGACAGTCAACCACAAACACACACAGAAACAAAGAACAATTTAATGAATAAATCAAAGGCCAAATAAGACATTACAAACACAAAATA
This sequence comes from Cyrtodaria siliqua, assembly GCA_037043455.1. NCBI lineage: Eukaryota > Metazoa > Mollusca > Bivalvia > Adapedonta > Hiatellidae > Cyrtodaria > Cyrtodaria siliqua. The sequence continues at coordinate 20,844 of JAWPHD010004480.1, read as the reverse complement.
GTTGACAATAGGGCTACCGCATTGGAACGGTCAGTGGCAAAAACACCCAGGTTCGAATGTGCACCAAACCTCACACGTACCCTACTGTCAACCCAATAAAACGTGACGGTGTAAATAAAGAAATCCCCGGCATGAATTATTCTCCAACCAACAAGGCAGCATTAATAGGCAATATAAGTAAAACAAAAAGATGCTCGTGTATATATATAAATACAATAAAACAATAGCCTGAAAAAGGTACTCAATGGCTTGGCAGAAGCCAGAGCAACAAGAGAATAAACCATTGAGGGCACGACAAGACACGACTGCAGACAAACATCAAACGTCACCGTTCTTTAGGTAGACGTCAACAGAGGGTCCACAGCGTGTCCGGTCATTGCACAATATGTGACAGTATGACCTGTATTCCTACGGTATAGGATCCTATATAAAATATGTGAAAGCTACATGTATACATGAAACTGTACATGGAAGAGGAACATTACTTTATGCATAGAAGAGAAGCAGTCTTTATGCATGAAACTGTACATGGAAGAGGAACATTACTTTATGCATAGGAGAGAAGCAGTCCTTATGCATGAAACTGTACATGGAAGAGGAACATTACTTTATGCATAGGACAGAAGCAGTCCTTATGCATGAAACTGTACATGGAAGAGGAACATTACTTTATGCATAGGACAGAAGCAGTCCTTATGCATTGAACTGGACATTCTACTATGCTAAACTACACGGAACATGTTTCTATTTTATTCATGGAAAAATCAACATATTCCCTTATTCGTGGAACACGGCCTATTCATGTATGCATGAAATGAGTACTACGTATGCACCAGAGCATTCCACTACAGATGTAAATTGGTATTGATTTGCCCATTTGCATGGATTTGTTCATTTCTCTGTGCACGGTACAGGACATTCCACAATGCTATGGGTCTCTGACCGGTGAAATTCAGCCCATTGAACGCAATGCATAATTAGCCATTTGAGGAGATCAGTTAAAGGTTCTACCTTCGTTCATTAAATACACTTTAATTATGCGAATTACACACATTTGACTCGAATCTGGAAAAAAACACCGATTCAGTTTTGAAACATTTTGCGTCATTCATTCACATTATGCGTATTTTGAAATAACATATGTCGAAAACGCATCTCTACCTACGCCCCTGTGCTCATACTCTCCAAAGACATAGTGCTGACGAACGCAGTAATATACTTACTATTCATGATAACAGACATAATAACACCTTCAAATCAGGTTAGATTTAACTATCAAATAAAAAACAATCTTGAGAAAAACACTTGTAAATTAGAAACTTTGAATTTGCCCATGGAAATAATTTGGCACCCCACGACCCGGAAGTATTTCCCGACAGGTCTGACACAAATGACAAACATCCCTTGATGCAACGATGGACATTAGTCCAAGCATAATTAAAAAAATCAAAAAACATTTTGCACTTTTATTTGTTCACTTGTGTTAAAGAATAGTATAGTAACTGACTAGGAGCTAGTTTTCAGTAATTAGCTTTCTTTTCGTATTTTACTCTAAGGTGTTTGTTTAACTGATCAAGATGAAGTCACATCAGGGAAATCGTTTATCTTCCATTTCAACACAATTATATCAGACGCTATCATTATAACGACATGTACAGGTTTGTGTACAGGTATGTACACGTTTGTGTACAGTTATGTACAGGGGTATGTACAGGTTTGTATACATGTATGTACAGTTATGTACAGGTATGTACAGGTATGTACAGGTTTGTGTACAGGTATGTACAGTTATGTACAGGTTTGTGTAGAGGTATGTACAGGTTTGTGTACAGGTATATACAGGTGTGTGTACAGTATGTACGGCGTAAGTAGTAAGTCAGAAGTCACGCCAGGTTTCCATGTATTGCTCGGCTGTATTTTGATCTTATAAATAAATCCGAAAATCTTAAACAGCTTACTGATTGCACTTTATTGGCTGTTAATCTAAACGTGAACTGTAAGATAAAACAGGAACATTCTGTGACCTAGCCGCATAACAATTGACTTTAAAATTAAGAATGTTGTTTAACGCTTTGTTATGTTATTTAAAGTCACCACAGAGAACGAGCGAAGGGTACACAGGAATCTTTTATCACAATTTGGCAAAACTCAACCTTGTCGGCCCTCAAATCTACTTTAGGAGTAGTTAGTACCTCGCTGCTGTTTTGTGATGCCCGGTCGACGTTCACAGAAAAACAAAAAATGGTAGACAGAAATTCGTTGGTTCTTCGTCAGGTTCATCTGAAGTATCTGGTGCATCTGAAGTATCCTCCGTGGTGCCACTGAGTTTCTCGGTGTGTTCTTGGGCAAGACACTTTCCCTTAGCCTCGTCCGTCGGATGGGGACGTAAACCGAGAGGTCCCGTGTATCGGTCTATCCTCCGAGCACGTTAAAGAAACATAGGAATCTATTCGATAATAAGACTAGGGCACGGTTCCCGGATTCCTATGTATCCTTGCCCCTATCTCTGGGGCGGCTCTAAATAACCCATACTATGTTGATGAGCAGTTAAACAACACTCAATTCAATTCGTTGCATCTGAAATATGCGGTGGTCAGTAGCTTAGTAGTGGCATAATAGCTTGGAGTACCTTTGAGTGCTTCACAAAAATAGACAATAATCGACATATCAGCTGTGTGCCATAACAGTTCACTCTAAGGAATAAATTGGAAAGATCAGGTAAACTGCAAATGAACAGCGAGAATCGTCGAAGAAACAGTATACATGTACAGTGAAAAAAAGTATGTCACTGAAGATATGTGTACCTCTAATCATAGTTTCACTTTAAACATGCATATTTAAAACAGTGTGAAGCATTATGAGCAACGTATACTGAAAGGGAAAAAGAAACGCATAATCAAAATTTGCCTATACTACACTATTATAATTATACGCCTAATTCCACGTAATATTCCAGATATATCTCAACGCGTTTTGTACAAAAACGTTCTTACGGATGGCGGGAGGTGTACAGTACTACCCAGGAAAAGTGGGTAGTCTGCCTCCACCACAATAGATCGACCGTCATATATAGCCTTGCATCTATTGAAAATGACCACCATACAAATGATAAATAAATAGATGTAAAAAAAGGGTCTACAACTAATTACAGAAAGGACAACTCTGTCATGTAGAAGACCTTTTAATCAAAGTATACTTTGTTACAAGAAATTCAATGTTGAAGTTTCGCTTGAAAAAGTCAAGACATGTCAGTATTGTGTTTAATGTTAAGAGTTTGCAACGTTTAAAGCCTAAGTTTGCTCACCTGCTTTAGCCAAATGCGCATTCTGTCGATAATGAATTTTTAAAGGGTAACCATTGGTGTGTTCGATGCTGTTTAAACCTTCTTTCCGAAAGGACAGGCCTAATGTCGCCCTCTACCTTTCGATTGGCAGTATATTAAACATACAATATATAGCGGAAATACCCATTATGCGTTTCCTTTTCCTTTCAGTATATAACAGTCATTTAGAACAATCTCCAATTTCACGCGGTTCGTTTTAAATAACATGTTGAATTAGTTGTACACTATTTTCCAATTTTAAACCTATATGTTTCTGTTGCCGTGGAGTTTTACCTTAAACCAAATAATTACACTAAATCCTATCATAATTGTTTAAAACTGTGTTTATAATTTAAATATGATCGTATGTTTTATTTTAAGACAAAAATAAAGATGTTGAATTAAAAGCTCGACTTGTTACCGCAATATTAAGAAATTGACAGATAATAGGACAGTTTGCTCGTATGTTACTGTTCATTTTATAAATTAACCAAAATAACTATTTTAATCATATTTTGTAATACAAAAAATGAACAGTTATTGTTGATGTATATCATATACCTTATACTGATATCTTTGGTAAAAAAATATATTATTTTTATCATTATTTGCAAATGTGTGTGTTTTGCCCCTAAATTTAAGTTATATATTTTTTCTATCTTTTTTTTAAGAAACTTATGAAACTTATTTTTTTATAGCGGAAGAAAACACAAAAATGCCTGCGGTTGATGTTTCGAACTAGAAACTTTAATCATATTCATAGTTGAATTTCATGTTAATTTTCGCTGAAATCTTGAAAATCGACAAATTTCAAAAAATGCATATTACACTTCTTTTACGTTCAGACATGGACATATCAGAATACTATAACCTTAAACGACATTTTAAAAACATTTGTCGTAAAATTTGCATTGCAGTTACTTTTATAATTGAAGATTTTTGCTTGAAAATGTCATTCTCTACCCTTTTTCAAAAATACGGATGCAGCAACATTAGGAAGCACATAATAGTGCATGTCATAATGTTTCATATCGAAGGAATATTTAGACTTGACATTAAAATCAACATATTAGGCCAGAATTTCAAGATAGTTGATTCAGTTACACAATGAAAGTGTTCAATTATAAGTTGAACACCTCTCGTATATATATAACACGTCCAGAACACATAGTCGGCCAGAAAAAGAGACAGGAATGTGCACGAACAAAAAAAAAAAAAACACCTAAAAAACCACAACATCGCCCACCCAACAACACCCCCATACAAAATACACACACACACACGCACAAACACACAAAACAATACCACTTAAAAAATATCTCTTTAATATAGAACTTATTTCGAGATGAACCAGAAAAAAAACCTTCCGGTCTATTTGATGTAAATAAACCTATAAGAACACATACTATTGTTAGTGAATTGTCAAAGCAGATATTTTGCCACATATCGCATTAAAACATAAGTTTGGCGAATCGACTGAGTATCTATCAAGATATATGCGTTTCAAAATATAACCAGGGTGGTCGACAGCAAACAAGATCAGTGCGCCATTTTTATACATTTACCCTACCTTAATGTTATATAAAATTATATGTAGCGTATGCGTGTGTGAAATGCTTGGTAAAGCCAATAAATGAGAAAAAATTAAGAGGTTTAATTACCACAACTACTCCTTGAAATGCAAAATATGCTGATTTTCAGAGCAGAGTCTGATTTACACGATACTTCTTTACTATTTATGACTGCATACCTTTGTTTGTAGCATTCACACCCAATACTCCTGAATGTATGTCTGGTACTTGCTTTGTGCCTAAGAGTCAATCGTTTAATTGGATCATTACGTGGTCCCGCCTCAATTCCATTAAGCGACGGGAAAGCTTATATTTGCAGTATTTAAACGGATATTTCGACAATAGAACACGTTTAAAAAACAGTTTCTACTGGAAAAAAAAAGATTTATCTCTGATGTTTTTCAGAATATCTCATTTTTTGTTGGAAAGGGGAAAGATTTTGTGGTGTCACCTATAAATGCAGTCTTATGCAAATACTGCTGAATTATAAACTACAATACAAATATCTACTTATTGACACCTGACAAGCCTAGATGTATTGAAAAAGGTCTCTCCAGGTTTGATAACATAAAAAATATGGAACTCCAAAATTAGGTTCCGGTTTTACTGAAAACATACTAAAGTACTTTGTTTTTTGCATCAAAATAAAACCATTAGAAAAGAAAAAACATTACGTCGGTAAAAATCTGTGAGAGAAACAAAATTCTTATTATGCCACTTTAGGTTATAATACACTAAAACTCTTGGTTCATGTATTATTCATTTTTAAACACCTATTTCTATCAAGTTAAGACGTTTTTTTAAAAAATATTAATAATGTGACAGATAAATTAAACGTACAGCTAAATATGTATTTAAGATAGATGGTTTGTAGTGTCCCTGAGAGGTTAATACGGCTATTTAAACGTATGTACAAATCTTAAATTTTGACTTAAGTAATATTTTCCACTTAAATTGTTTTTCGAATACGGGTCCTGGTCTATTCGAAGTTTAAACACACACCTGGCCAAATGTCTTTATTTTTAACAGGTACTAATAAGCCCATACCCACCTTTTTCACTTTTGACATTCATATCGAGTTGCATGCAACATATGGCATAGTTTTGTTTACGACATTTGCCTTATTTTGTAAACTGAGTTTACCGCGCAAGATAAATTATTTTGATTATTAAACATCTGTACACGAAATTGTCTATTTTCTATTTTGTAGCAGACAAAACTAAACGAAAGCAAACATGCAGGTGCAATAGCATTTTAATATTTTTGTGCTTAATTAACGTAGACAACAATTACTTTTTATGTTATATAAATAATACTAATGAGGAAGAAAAGCTTAAGACTTAATATCAGTTTATTTCAAGATGTTTAAGATAAACAGTATTATGTTTAAAATAAATATTATTATAAACTAGACATGAAACAGCAGAACTGCAAAACTGGGATTAATTCCATGGCAGTTGCGCAAAACAGACAGTATTAAACAGTTAACGATACCTACACCGAATGATATTCGAATTAAAAACAATGAGCTCCTCGGTACATTGAGTTTGTAAATTTACACTTATTAATTGTATACCCGGAATCGTTATGTAAGGTAAATTTGTAACGTCATATTTCGGCATATTTTAGGCTATGATTGACGGTCGATTTTTATTATTGTAGGCCCATATATTCCTGGGTAGACCATTACTGTATACATCCCGCCATACGTAAGAATAGACACGTTCTTATTTATAAAGAAATATAAAAAGGTCGGACAGGGAAAGTAGCATTCAAGGAGGACAGTCAACCACAAAACACAGAAACAAGCACGCAAACAGACAAACAAGAAGGCAAAAGTAATAATAAATACAAACGACATCACAAACACAAAAGGGTTGACAATAGGGCTACCGCCATGGAACGGTCAGTGGCAAAGTAGGCCACTGGGTGGGGGGGGGGGGGGTTTAAACCGGTTCACACTTACACTGCTGTCATCCCATTAAACAGGACAGTGTAAATAAAGAAATCCCCGCCATGATCTAATCTCTAACCAACAAGGCAGCATAAATAGGCAATATAAGTAAAACAGAAATATGCTCGTGTAAATATAATATAAACAAAAAATAGCCTAGAAAGCCAACATGAAGGTACTCAATGAATTGGCAGAAGCCAGAGCAACACGAGAATAAACCATTAAGGGCAGACAAGAAAGATCATAGACAAACATCAAGTCGAGCTCCCGATGGGATTCGAATCCGCAACTGAGAGAGGCGACAAGCTTCAAACGCAGCGTCTTACCTCTTGATCACGAAGGCACTGTTGTGTAAAGGAAGACATATAGCAATACTGAATAAAGACATAATGATAACTACTACTGCCACTAATACTAGAACATTATTAACAACAACAGCAACAACAAAAACAAAAAGAACAATAACAAGAACACGAACAACAACAGCATCAAAAAAACCAAAAACACCAACAACAGTAACAACAAAAAACACACAAAAGCAACAAAAAACAACAACAAAACGACACTAACAAGAACAACAACAATAACACTAGCCAAACAAAATCTCAAGAAGAAGATAAAGAAGAAGACAAATGAATAACCAAAAAAGTCCAGGGCCCTATTTTATCAAACATCTTACGATAAGTCTCAAATTTTAAGATCGTTCACTTTTTTCACCTAAGCATTCAATGTAAACAATTATGTGTGCACGTAGTACAGAAAAATCACATGTATAAGAAAATGAAATGAAATCACGTTTATTTGAAAAGTGGAATTAATAGTGAAGCATTTAAGAAATTGATTTACAACGAAAATGGTCGTAAGTTGGTTTCATAAAACGGGGCCCTGGATATTAATATTAACTTAATTTTATAAAATTTTATGGAATGATATAAAAGCTTATATTGTAAACTCTCTAAACTACTCTTTTTAAAACAAAAACATGACAGATTACAAAAACAAAGCGTCAAACTCTACTTTCAAAACTACGAAAAGATGTGTCGCTATTAGATAACTGGCGCCCAATAAGTATTTTAAAATACAAATACAAGATATCAACAAAGTCAGTTGCAAACAGATTACAACTTGTACTACCATATATTATTAGCAAGTCACAAACTATTTCTTTAAAAGGTAGGTATATAGCCGAGAACATAAGACTTTTATTTGAAGTATTAGATAGTTTGGAAAATCTTGACAATCTGTCGCTCTTATTTTTCTCGGATTTGGAAAGGGCTTCGACAGTATAAATCAAACGTTCATTTGGAAATGTTTCAAACAATTTAACTTTGGAGATGGGTCCAATTATTCTATTTTGATGCGAAACGTAGTATTATAAATAATGGTTTTCTTTCTGATTATTTTCAATAGAAAGAGATGTACTTCAAGGATATCCTCTCTCTCCCTATCTTTCATCATCTGCATTGAGTTACTATCCCATGAAATTGCACATAACGAAAATATTAAAGGAGTTATGGTAGCAGGTCAGGAGATAAACAATACCTTATTCGCAGATGATGCTGCGTTTTTTACAGATGGTTCAAGAAAATATTTTGAAACTCTGATATATATATATATTAGATAACTTTACCAATATATCCAATATATCAGGTCTTAAATTAAATATTGTAAAATGTACAGCCTTAAGGGCCGGTTCCCTCAAACATTCCAACACTATATACAACTCTAAAGAGAAATTTCTTTGGTGCTCCGAAAAACACTTGGAACGACTTTTTATACTGATAGAAGACACATATTCTCGTCAAACCTAGACCCAAAAATACAAGAATTTCAGAACTGGTTGAAAAGTTGGCAACATAGAAAACTTACACTGCTAGGGAAAATTACCGTTTTAAAATGTTTTAAGTTACCAAATCTAATCTACACATTATCTGTTTGACCGAATCCGCCAAAAGAAAAATTGATTAATGATATTATGTATAATGTTCTAATGGATGATAAGCCAGAAAAAATTAAAAGAAGCAGTTATTCAAGATTATAAACAGGGAGAAATACATGATCGATGGAGATAAATATGTACATTCGTTAAAAGGCAGTTGGGTTAAAAGAATACAAGATACGACCAATAATGGAATATGGAAAACAATATATTGGATAGACTAGACTAGTGGAAAGCTTTTATTCGAATGTAATATAGATAAAACAGAGTATGATAATGGACCTTTGGAAACGGCCGAGCACGACACATAGGAAATATTGCAGTCTCGGTTATTCCTAAATTGTTCCCAGAGCATGATTTCTTAAGGGGTATACTTATTTCATGGACGGATATACAATGAAGTTATACATGTACAAATATCAATGAAGAAATAATTTGGAACAATTTAAATATGAAAGTCGGTGACACAATAGTATTTATTAAACGATGGTACATCAGAAGAAATAAAACATATTGAGTTTGATTATAGAAAAATAGATTTTTATACTTTCAGGATTTTACTGAACTTTACCAGGTTCCTGAAGCTGACTTTTTAAAATACTCATCAATAATAGCAGCTATACGTAAATAATGGAAAATAAAACGTAAAAGTGAGAGTATTAATGCAAATAGAAATGAGACGCTGCTTCAAAAACTGCTACGCTCAAAACAAACAAATAAGTAAGAAATGGGAAAACATGTTTCGAAATATTGAGTGGGAAAATGTGTATTCTATAGCAATAAAAGCAACACTAAATACAAAACTAAGACCCTTTCAATATAAGTATATCATGAGGATAATCCCAACTAACAAATCCCTGCTCAAATTCAAAATGGTTAACTCAAATGTGTGTGAGTTTTTAATAATAATAATAATAATAATAATAATATCTTTATTTCAAGAGGATAACATATTTGGCTACAAGACAGTCTAACATATGGTCGGTCCTCAGACAAAATAGAATATATTTACAGTTTATACCAACATGATTAAAACAATGGTACAAAAAGAATAAAATGAATAAAATATGTCTCGAAAATTCATGATTTTTCTAAAATGTGGTATTTGAGATACATTGATTAAGACTTATTCAATTACTCGTTTAAAACCCGTCAATTGTATATGTTTTTAACAATATAAATATTAAAATTTTAAGAATTACATCTATAACTTAAAGAATTACGTACATAATGTCAAGTAAGTGAACATTGTACACTTGCATATATTGTGACTGACGTAGGTAATACATTGGTAATCAAATTGCATATATAACAAATCATTTTAACAACACAATAAATACTGCTGCAAGATGATCGTAAGAATTAAAAGTGATGGGATATTGATTGAATATGCAAGTGATCTTGAGAAATATTTTCTGATTGAAATATTCATACATATTTTGTTTTTCGACAGGGTCAGCCTTGTTTAATAGTAGTACACAAACACGAACCACTGCATTCTACTTAGTGTTGGTTAAACCACCAGTCCTGACACTAGTATGTGTATGTGTGCTTTAGCCTAAGACAGGAGCACTTTACGCAGGTATACAATCATACTATCCAAACACTAGAATTGAACTAAGCATAACTAAGTATATGTTTTATAACATTTCTTCATAAATTAACCGCCTTGTAATCAATAATATGAATATAGAGTCGGTAAACCACCTTTTCTGGGAATGCATGCAGACACTACATATCTAAATATACTGAAAGGAAAAAGAAACGCAGGGTGCGTATTTCCGCTATATATTGCATGTTTAATATGCTACTGCTAATCGAATGGTACAGGGCGACATTAGGCCTGTCCTTTTAGAAAGAAGGTTTAAACAGCACTGAACACATCAATGGTTACCCCTTTAAAGTTTCATTATCGTCAGAATGCGCATTTGGCTCAAGCAGGTGAGCAAACAGGCTTTAAATGTTGCAATCACTTAACATTAAATACAGTACTGAACTGGCTCAATTTTTCAAAGAGGAACTTCAGCATTTATGAATTTCCTGTTACAACGTGTACTGTGATTAAAACGTCTACAACATCACAGTTGTGTCTAACTAACTGCACTTCTTTTTTTTTTTTACAAAACATGTTGGGATTTCCTTGGAATATATATGGAATTAAGTGTGCAGTATATGCAATATATAGCGGAAATACGCACCCTGCGTTTCTTTTTCCTTTCAGTATAGTATAAACGTGAACATACATTTAGACTTAAGAACAACGACTTTTGGAATCGAAGAAACAGGACATATTCTAAATGTAAAACATATCGTAATAATCAGCGCAAAATATTGTTTTTTCACAAATAAATGCTTAAAAACAGTGACAATGTTTTACAAATTATACAAACACTACTTATACAAGCCAAATGAAGTAGAACAACAAATAACCCTAAATAAAGATAAATCAGAAATTCATGACAAACAATGGATAAACTTCCGTGACCACTGACGTATGGTGTGGGTTTTTTTACTTACAAACTTGTTTGCATATAACAGGAAATTAAATAACCACTCTACATATATGAAAAAGGGAAAGCAATACATATTTCTTATATTTCTTCTTTTCTTTCCCGTTTCATACTAATAAATACTGATAAAGGTGATCCCTTGAGAGCATCAAACACAATTAAGAGAATAAAGCAGCAGACTCGGTTTTATTGAGTCATGTTCATGAGAATGAAAGAAGCAACACTTCTCACGCCCCCTAGCACCGGCTTAAGCGGTATTCTACTTCAAAGCCACCCAAACTCTTACTCCTGCTGGTAAACATACTGCTTTCGATTTCATCCTTCTGCTCTTATAGTCTTTTACCTTTAACCAATCTTTATTTTTCCTCTTTTTTATTTGTCCTTCTTTTTAAAAATCTCTGAACTTACATATCTTGTTTTAATGTATGTTTTTATATGTACTGATTTGTAAAGCGTGTTATGTATAAGTTGATGAAATAAAACAGTTTATAACACAAAAAAAAGAAGAAGAGTAACTTAATCAATAACAATAACAACAACAACAACAACGATGACGACAGCCTCATCTACAACAACAACAAATATACTATTACTTCCCTTTACATCTGTTACTGCTACTACGTTACACTGCACCATTGATTTTCCTTCTTCGTTCTATATAGGACGAATGTATGTCAAGAGACAAAAAATGCGCATTTATGTCCGTAGAAAATTTTATCAAACGATCGAGCGTCCGCCAGTATAAAAACGCAATAAAAACATCATGTAAGGAAAAGTCAATCTGTTGAGTGACGTCATTTTCTATTTTGACACGTCACATATAGATTTATCCCATTTCTACTTTCGCTTTACCGTCTATGTCAATTATAAATAAATTTCTCAAACAAACACTAATAAATATTCCCAATACATCATTCGGATGAATTATAGGTAATAATAACAAAAGCAATCAAAAGTGTGCATTTTGTATCACTAGTAAGGCAAGGAAACGTTTTTTATTAGGCACTATTTGACTATACACCACTGAAGCACAAACGCAATGGCGTAATTACGCCTACTGCGTTGCTTTTTGCGCATGTAGATTCATGGTGAAGTAAACGGAAGTATTGACATTAGTGTACACCATCTGTAGAATATAAACATGTAAAAACGTAACAGCCTTTCTTATGATCGAGTTTTTGTATGAGTATTATCATTAAGGATGCTAACTTCATAATAAATTAAACGGAATGATGGCCATTGGTGTAAACCATCTAAAACTTATAAACAAATAGATCCTTGGAAATGGCTGGATCCTAAACATGTAAACGTATGCGTAGCAGATTTTCTTATAGTTGCGTCTTTGTATGAGTAGAAACTAGTTAATTAACGTTCCAATCATCTGAATCAACGAATCTGTATTCGATAACATCGATAAAGGCAAATGCTATTTATTTTGTAATTGCAACTCCCTGAATATTATTTACGGCCCGTGTAGCAAAACAACATATATATGACTCATAGATTGTAAAGTATAGTTTATTCTATGACATTCTCGATTACAATAGTACATGATATATAACTAAGCATTGCTTATGGCCTGTTCTAAAACCTCTCTACCATGCTTAGTTCAAAACTCTCTCCTACATAGCTGGATTAAGAACTTCATCTTACATAAACAAATCCCTCTCACATAGCTGTGCTGGTAAAACTCACTAAACATGAAGATGACATTTATTTCATAGGGCGTGAGATGCTGATTGATAAGAACACAACACACATAAGTAATTAACCTTGTCAGTATATAATATACAGTAATCATAAACATACACTATAAATATACAAAGTGGATACATATTAATAAGTGTGGCATTCTTTAACCACAATAACTCATCAGTTTGTTTATACTTTGATAAACCAATTAAAATGTGTCGTATGAACAAGTATTCCTCCCATCATATTTTGAATGACGAATTAATAACTGACCTAACCGTCATCTACTGGAGTATCCAATGTTCCTAATGAGGTATGTAGGTATTAGCCCTTAACCCGCTAAGCATGACTATAATAGCATTTGCGTCCAGTGTAAACCCAGATCAGCCTGCGTAACTAACATGATGTCAGCATTCCATGTCATGATGACCTATGGTAATTATGCTGTTGGGGGTAAATTAGTCGCTTTGTCAGCATTCCATGTCATGATGACCTATGGTAATTAAGCGGTTGGGAGTGAAATAATCGTGTTGTCAGATTTCTATGTCATGATGACCAATGGCAATTATGCGGTTGGGAGTAAATTAATTGTTTTGTCAGCATTCCATGTCATGATGACCTATGGTAATTATGCGGTTGGAGTAAAATAATTGTTTTGTCAGCATTCCATGTCATGATGACCTATGGTAATTATGGGGTTAGTAGTAAAGTAATCGTTTTGTCAGCATTCCATGTCATGATGACCTATGGTAATTATGGGGTAAGTAGTAAAGTAATCGTTTTGTCAGCATTCCATGTCATGATGACCTATGGTAATTATGCGGTTGGAGTAAAATAATTGTTTTGTCAGCATTCCATGTCATGATGACCTATGGTAATTATGGGGTTAGTAGTAAAGTAATCGTTTTGTCAGCTTTCCATGTCATGATGACCTATGGTAATTATGGGGTTGGTAGTAAAGTAATCGTTTTGTCAGCATTCCATGTCATGATGGATGACCTATGGTAATTATGCGGTTCGAGTAAAATAATTGTTTTGCCAGCATTCCATGTCGTAATGACATTTGAGAATTCTGCTGGAAGGGGAAGATAATCATTTTGACAGCAGTCCAGGTGATACTGATATAAGTATATAGTATTTCTTCAGATGTTTGGCATCTTAATGAAGCTGCACTGCTCGAGGCAACAATTTATTGTGCATTTTATTAGAACCAATTTATCAGACAAATACAATCTTAATGCATGCACTTATTTTATGTGATATTCCGATCTATATTTATAGATATATTTAATTACAAATTAATATTCTAATGTTTTGAAAGTGAATTTGACATACATCAAGCCTGTATTACTACTCGATGCTTACCCTCATTTAATTAACTGTAAAGAGGATCTTACATGAGTGACATTTTAATAAGGAAATTCAGTAAATGAGTTGAACATATATATATATATGTATATAATGTGGCATATTTTCTCAGTATACCCAATGTTCATCTTTACTCACATCATGTGACATGTGATGGCAAAAATACATTTTCTTAATATCATTATTCAAGAAGGTTTAAACCGTTTCAAAAGCACAGATGTTACTTAACGCTGATATTTGAAGTTTTGCATGTTTGCACGTTTAAACAGCGTTTCAGTTACATATTGGTTTTATAAAACACGTTTAAATCCTCTATAATTTATCAAATATGTAAAAACATTACATATATATTAGAAAATGTATCAGGTCTCGCCTTTTGAAAGGTATACTATTAAAGCTAATATGCAGTGATCTATAACGGATATCACTGACAAAATAAGAATATCTGACTTTGAGGAAGATAAGCCTAATTTAAATTACGATATGCATTTTTTAAAATTTCCCGAAAGCACAAATATTGTATCATAATTACACAGGTGGGTCTAAACACTGTCAATTAAAGCTAACAAGACGTCATTCAACCAAATGTGTTTCATTTTTTATGCCCTTGAAGGGAGGGGGCATATAGTAATCCACCGTTCGTCCGCCCGTCCGTTTTTTATTAGTGCGTTCGTCCGTTCGTTCGTCCGTCCGAATCAATCAAGTCTCAGCCATAACTTCGAAAATACTGAAGAAAATTAATCACAGTGAGAAGGTATGCCATATCCGTACCTTTAAGGTCAAGGTCACACTTGAGTTCAAAGGTCAGATGAGTACAAATACCTTACTCTGAAAGTACTGAATGGAATTAGATGAAGATTCATACAAGCTTTTTGTACAATGAAAATATGTGTTAAAACTCAAGGGTATTTCAAGATTCATGTTGATACCCAAAGCTTAAGGTCACCTTGGAGGTCAAATGTTAAATAAGTCTAATTCGTTTCTCAGCATTAACTTTGAAAGTACTGAATTGAATTAAAAGGAGAATATATGTCAAAATTCATGTCACACTTAGAGGTCAAAGATCAAATACATCAAAAGTGTGTCTTTATCATAACTCGAAAACTGCATAAAGGATCAGAAGGGATGCTATGCGCTTAATTCAATCTAGTGTGCTTTACCTGCATGCGACTGTAGCTGTAACCCGTAGCATTTTAAACAATGTCGGAACTGCTATAAGAAAATCGTCGGGGCATTTATTTCATACTGATGATATATCGCGTTATATTTTCTTTTCTTGATATGGGTGTTTTTGATAAACTGCTCTACAAGTGAAAATAGTTTATTATCACGAAACACTAACGTACACAATCGTGTCAAGCTGAGTTAAAATGAGATAGTAAAACGTGTGTATGTAATGCTATTGAAATGCAATTCTACAATATATATATCTTACAATTATGCAACTATGAATATGGTTAACTAGAAACAAAATACTTGGAGTGTTACTCTTTAATATAAGTATTTGAAATAGTTATAAGAAAGATGCAGAAAAACATCATTCCTAATACAAACACACACATGCATATACATATATTTTACTAAATACATCTTCTTCATTCAAATAAACATGAGTATCATATATAAACGTAGGTGCAAACTTTAGCTTTTGAGATCTTTAGAAAATAAAATAGTATACTATTAATGCGCGACTTTAAAAATATGAAGTCCAAATTGTAACATAGTTTAAATATTGGAATAAATAGTAAAATTCGATTTAAACTATAATCTATGAATGTTAGACAGAATTTGTAAATTGTTCCATATATATTAGAGTGTCGACCAGATTATGCCATAAATACATGACTTAAACACGCAAGTTAGCAAGTTATAGACAGAAATAGGTATACCAGTCGCATGGGAAATGTAACAGAACACAGTCAAGCAAACACACGCAATAAAAGAACACAACCATAACAAGGATAAATAGAGGCAAGAATGCGACACCACAAACACAAAAGGGTGGACAATAGTCTCGGCCAGCTAGACCGTATCATGCATATGTCCTACTTGCAGATATCGGTCTGGGCAGATTAGGCCAATTAAAGCGCCCACTAGCGATTAGCACAATTTATTCGCGCTTTTTTTCACGCGCATTAAGTAGACGTTTGCGTGACGTCGTGTTGTAAATAAACGTACAACGTCAATTGTTGATGCATCTGTTACCATTTTTGACGTCACATGCTGCTTCTCAAAAGTTGAAAGTAAGTAATTATTATGAAATTAATTTAGAATAAGTGTTTTGAAAGTCTCGTTGAATCTCTCAAAATCTCGCCAAAATCGCCCAAAACGAAAGGGCGATTTTAAACGTCGTAGTTTTCCCATGCCCTGGTTCTGGATCCGTGTAGCATAGCGTAACGAAGAAATCAGAAGCGGGCCGGGTGACCGAGGCTAGATGGACAATAGGGAAACCTCCTTCGAACGGCCAAATTTGTCTCTACGTCGAAGATATATTTATAAGTTGATAATGCATATATTAAGGAGAGTTATAGATACAGTTTCTCTATTTTTGGAAAACAATTCCAACTCATAAAACCAGCTTTTGTAATCGTTTTACTCAGCTATTCAGATCATTTAGACGTAGGTATTAATTATCCAACAAGCAATCGGCAATCCCGTCGAAATTACATCGCGTTTTCCATAAGGACGAATGCAACATTTAATTGGAATCCATTTATCAGTTCAATACAAACCTCAATGTATGCTAGGCTTGAAGTGTACTTACTGTATTTATTTCGTTTTATATTCTGAGAGTATGTGCATAATTAAAAGGCACTTGATATGGAACAAGTTTTATTTGTTTAAAATGAATACACTGTATTTATTTTATAATTTTTATTTATTTCTCTCTTGAAAATTGTCAATTTCAAGAATTGAGTCAACACAGTATAATTGATAATAGTTACATGTATTGAATTCATTGCTTTAACGTTAACGTACAGTGTTCGATATATATCCATTATTTGTATACTTTGTATTCACTAAATCGTCACATGAGATCATATTTGCCCGGATGTGTCAGTCGTTATCTGGCGAAACTTGTATACTGGATATTGCTGACAAGATTAAATTAAGTACACTTTATTAACTTTGTATTTGCGCAGTTGTAATTTATTTAATTGAAAATAATACCGGTCAGAATGACTGTTGTACTATAACTACCAGTTATCGGAAGCATTAAGTTTAAGTTTACTTATAATCTATTGATATATTGTATAATCCTATTATAATCCTACTATCTCTCCCCCACCCCTCAACCCAACCCCCATCATTTATTTTCGTTGTAACACACACTGAGTGTATTTTTTTTTATATATAAGCCAGAAACTGATGTGGTGATGTGGAACATCAACCACATATTAAGGACAGTTCACTCGTAACAACACAAAACTTTGAATCCAATGAAAACACACGAGTGATGTGCATGACTCTTCAGAGTGGCTAACCGACAAACACATTTATAACTTAAATATTATAAGTAAGAAGGTAACTATCAAATAATATGACTCAAAGTAATAATAGGTAAACGAACAGTTTGTTTGTTTGACTGAATGGTGTTCATGCACGTTTTAGCACCCGTTAGGCGATATATGACGGTCGAATGCAACAGACAAAACAATATTACATAAATTATGCTAAATATATTTCTGATCTTTATCAAATGTATCTGTGATCTTGAATCATGTGATCTATTTTGATTAAGATGCATTTCACTAAACACTTTATCAGGTGTCGGAAGAGAATAAGTAATAGATTACACCTCTCAAACGAAAGGAATAAGCTAGATAACCTTAAACCATGTATACTTCTTGGACATTTGAAATGTTAAAGTATGTATATGTAATATGTATATGTAGTATGTATATGTAGTATGTATATGTAGTATGTATGTATAGTATGTATTTGTAGTATTTATGTTAAAGTATGTATATGTAGTATGTATATGTAGTATATATATGTAGTATGTATATGTAATTGTATATGTAGTATGTATATGTAGTATGTATCTATAGTATGTATATGTAGTATGTATGTATAGTATGTATATGTAGTATGTATATGTAGTATGTATATGCAGTGTGTATATGTAGTATGTATATGTAGTATGTATATGTAGTATGTATATGTAGTATGTATGTATAGTATGTATATGTAGTATGTATGTATAGTATGTATATGTAGTATGTATGTATAGTATGTATATGTAGTATGTATATGTAGTGTGGAAATGTAGTGTGGAAATGTAGTATGTATGTATAGTATGTATATGTAGTATGTATATGTAGTATGTATATGTAGTATGTTTATGTAGTATGTATGTGTAGTATGTATATGTAGTATGTATGTATAGTATGTATATGTAGTATGTATATGTAGTATGTTTATGTAGTGTGGAAATGTAGTATGTATATGTAGTATGTATGTATAGTATGTATATGTAGTATGTATGTATAGTATGTATATGTAGTATGTATATGTAGTGTGGAAATGTAGTGTGGAAATGTAGTATGTATGTATAGTATGTATATGTAGTATGTATATGTAGTATGTATATGTAGTATGTTTATGTAGTATGTATGTGTAGTATGTATATGTAGTATGTATATATATTATATATATGTAGTATGTATATGTAGCATGTATGTATAGCATGTATATGTAGTATGTATATGTAGTATGTATATGTAGTATGTTTATGTAGTATGTATGTATAGTATGTATATGTAGTATGTATATGTAGTATGTATGTATAGCATGTATATGTAGTATGTATATGTAGTATGTTTATGTAGTATGTATGTATAGTATGTATATGTAGTATGTATATGTAGTATGTTTATGTAGAATGTATGTGTAGTATGTATATGTAGTATGTATATGTAGTATGTATATGTAGTATGTATGTATAGCATGTATATGTAGTATGTATATGTAGTATGTATGTATATCATGTATATGTAGTATGTATATGTAGTATGTTTATGTAGTATGTATGTATAGTATGTATATGTAGTATGTATATGTAGTATGTTTATGTAGTATGTATGTATAGTATGTATATGTAGTATGTATATGTAGTATGTATGTGTAGTATGTATATGTAGTATGTATATGTAGTATGTATATGTAGTATGTATATGTAGTATGTTTATGTAGTATGTATGTGTAGTATGTATATGTAGTATGTATATATATTATATATATGTAGTATGTATATGTAGCATGTATGTATAGCATGTATATGTAGTATGTATATGTAGTATGTATATGTAGTATGTTTATGTAGTATGTATGTATAGTATGTATATGTAGTATGTATATGTAGTATGTATGTATAGCATGTATATGTAGTATGTATATGTAGTATGTTTATGTAGTATGTATGTATAGTATGTATATGTAGTATGTATATGTAGTATGTTCATGTAGAATGTATGTGTAGTATGTATATGTAGTATGTATATGTTGTATGTTTATGTAGTATGTATGTATAGTATGTATATGTAGTATGTATATGTAGTATGTATGTATATCATGTATATGTAGTATGTATATGTAGTATGTTTATGTAGTATGTATGTATAGTATGTATATGTAGTATGTATATGTAGTATGTTTATGTAGTATGTATGTATAGTATGTATATGTAGTATGTATATGTAGTATGTATGTGTAGTATGTATATGTAGTATGTATGTATAGTATGTATATGTAGTATGTATATGTAGTATGTTTATGTAGTATGTATGTATAGCATGTATATGTAGCATGTATATGTAGTATGTATATGTAGTATGTATATGTAGTATGTATTTATAGTATGTATATGTAGTATATATATGTAGTATGTATATGTAGTATGTATATGTAGTATGTATGTGTAGTATGTATATGTAGTATGTATATGTAGTATGTATATGTAGAATGTATGTATAATATGTATGTGTAGTATGTATATGTAGAATGTATGTGTAGTATGTATATGTAGTATGTATATGTAGTATGTATATGTAGAATGTATGTATAATATGTATGTGTAGTATGTATATGTAGAATGTATGTGTAGTATGTATGTGTAGTATGTATATGTAGAATGTATGTGTAGTATGTATATGTAGTATGTATATGTAGTATGTATATGTAGTAGTATGTATAGTATGTATATGTAGCATGTATATGTAGTATGTATATGTAGTATGACTATGTAGTATATATGTTTAGTATGTATATGTAGTATGTATATGTAGTATGTATGTATAGTATGTATATGTAGTATGTATATGTAGTGTGTATATGTAGTATGTATATGTAGTGTGTATATGTAGTATGTATGTACAGTATGTTTATGTAGTATGTATATGTAGTGTGTATATGTAGTATGTATATGTAGTATGTTTGTATAATATGTTTATGTAGTATGTATATGTAGTATGTATATGTAGTGTGTA
>JAWPHD010004479.1:0-187051 GCA_037043455.1 Cyrtodaria siliqua | reverse complement strand
GGGGTGGGGGGCGGCAAGATAGCTATGTGTAAGAATTGACAAAAACAACACAGATATATGTAAAAAACAATAAACATTAAATAAAAATATTCAAGTTTCGAGCGTGGGGGTGGGGTGGAGGGGGAGGGGGTTGAGGGGGTGCGGCAACATAGGTATGTGCAAGAATTGACCAAAACAACACAGAAATATGTAAAAAAAAAAATCTAGTTTCTAGTGTGTGGTGAGGGCGGGGGGATGGGAGTGGCGGGGGAGGCTGGGGTGGGGTGGGGTGGTGGGTGTCGGAAGGGGGAAACATGTTTAAGAATTGACAAAGGCAACACACAAATATGAAAAAAAATCAAGTGGGGATGGGGATGGGGGGAGGGGGCGGGGGATGGGAGTGGCGGAGGAGGGGAGGCTGGAGTGGGGTGGTGGGGGGAGGGAAGGGGGCAACATGTTTAAGAATTGACAAAGGCAACACAGAAATATGCAACAAAAAAAATCAAGTGGGGATTGGGGGCAGGGAGGGGGCAACATATATGTGTAAGAATTGACTAAAACAACACATAAATATGTAAAACAATAAATAAAAAAATCGAGTTCCGAGTGGGGAGTGGGGGCTACGGTGGGGGGTCGGGTTGTAGTGTGTGGGAGTGGGGTGGAGTGCCAACATATATGTGTAAGAAGCTATGTGTAAGAAATTACCAAAACAACACAGATATATGTAAAAAAACAATAAACATTAAATAAAAATATTCCAGTTTCGAGCGTGGGGGTGAGGTGGAGGGGGAGGGGGGTTGAGAGGTGCGGCAACATAGGTATGTGTAAGAATTGACCAAAACAACACAGAAATATGTAAAAAAAAATATATATATATATTCTAGTTTCGAGTGTGTGGTGGGGGCGGGGGGATGGGAGTGGCGGGGGATAGGAGGCTGGTGTGGCGACATGGGTAGGGTGGGGAAGGGCACAACATGTTTAAGAATTGACAAAGGCAACACAGAAATATGAAGAAAAAAAAGAGTTTCAAACGGGGGGGGGGGTGCAAGCGTGGGGGGGGAGTGAGGCAGGAATGGGTTGGGGGGTAGGGTGCAACATATATGTGTAAGAATTGACTAAAACAACAAAGAAATATGTAAAAAAAATAAATAAAAAATATTCAAGTGGGGATGTGGGGGTGGGGGTGAGAGGCGGGGAGTGGGGGAGGGGCAACATATATGTGTACGAATTGACTAAAACAACACAGAAATATGAAGGAAAAAAACTAAAAAAAAAAAGGGGGTGGGAGTGGGGTCGGGAGGTGGGTAGGGGAGGAGGGAGCCCATGCCCCAATATGGGTGAAGTATGAATAAGATGCATAATGCTATAAGAAATCCCAAACCAAAATTATAGATATATAAGGTGCATAATGCTATAAGAAATCCCAAACCAAAATTATAGATATATACATGCTTACATACAAACCTAGATCTGCCTTTATTGCACATTTTATGGGCCATCACAATTTGGGTTCCATGGGAGCCCAAAATTTGCAGAAGACAAAATTACTTATCAAACCCTTTACAACATACTATAAGGAAACCAATTCCTAAATTTAGTTCATCTAGGACCAGAAATGTAAGAGAAATAGACCTGTAAAACCAGCTTACACGCAAAATTTGATGTAAAACAGACACATTTTAAGGGCTATCAGAATTTGGGTTCCATGGGAGCCCAGGGGATACAGGAACCAAAATTACTTAAGCAGCCCTTAAGATAATGCTATAAGGAAACTAATGGCCAAATTTGGTTGTGCTAGGATAAGAATTGTAAGAGATATAGACTTGTAAACACAGCTTACACGCAAAATTTGATGTGAAATGGGACACATTTTATGGGCTATCATAATTTGGGTTCCATGGGAGTCCATGGGTTACAGGAACCAAAATTGCTTATGCAGCCCTTAAGATAATGCTATAAGGAAGCCCATGGCCAAATTTGGTTGTGCTAGGACAAGATATGTAAGAGATATGGACTTGTAAACACAGCTTACACGCAAACCTTGATGTGGGACGCCGACGCCGACGCCGACGCCGACCCCGTGGTGATTACATAAGCTCTCTTATTCTTCGAATAGTCGAGCTAAAAAGAATAGTAGTTGGTTTGCCATGAATACAGGATTTATTTTCATCTCAAAGTGAGAAAACTCAACTATTACGTGGTCCCGACTTAAATCTACTAAGCGATGGGAAAGCTTATATTAACAGGATTTTATATACTCTGTAAAAAAAGTTTTGGACCATGGCAGTGTTCGAACCCGTACAATGATCGCTGAACCTTGACATTCGACCATAACCCTTATTATCTCAGTTGATAATTCACAGTAGATCAACAATCAACAATGATAATCGTTTACAATGAAAGTTTGCGAAAAATAATAATCTTTTTTTTATTGGTTACGCGAATGTGTCCGTAACTATTACTTTTTATGGACTTTGCAACATTTTTTACAGACCCTTTGTGTGTTCGCGATATTTTTTAAAAATCAAATCTTGTTTGGAATTTAATGTTTCTGGTACCAAATTAACCGGGTAGGGTAGACCTTGGTTTCTAAAAAAAGATACTTAAATTCTGTCCACTAGTTTTATTTTTATATGACTTTATATACCCTGGTCCAAAACTTTATTTACCGAGTATATAAACGAATTTTTCGACAATAAAACACTTTTAAAATATTTTTTTACTGAACAAATGCGTTAACGTGTTTAAAATTACCTTTCAAATGTTTTAATTTTACAATATGCAAACGTTTTCCGCCGATATTAAGGTTATATTTCATACCCCAGCAAACCCCGATTTCGCTTCTTGGAGAAGGGGTTGGATGGGGTATGACAGTTAATACTCGGACCACGTAATGAGTAATTTCTCACTTTATTCACTATTGAGTACCGTATATATTCTCTATATATTAATGGTATTTCAGGTATGTCACATGGAAGGATCAAACACTGGCTAAACTGGACAAAAAAACACAAGTGGTGCTACACAATAAATCTTCCGTAGATGGAATGCATTTGTCAGTTTGTTGGTCTATATGATGAACAAGTAAGTACTTAATATCAATACTTCAACACAAGAGAAATAGCAGATTAAGATCTGCTCACTTGAAAAAACAGTGACCTTTGTTTAAGCAGTAATTAGGGGTGGATACAATATTTGAGATTGTGGAGGGTGTGTGTGTGAGTGGGTTGGGGGACGTTAACTTTTTAAAGCCAGTTGATAACACACGTTTGTTTGTCATGACTTTTCATAGCTTCTCAGTTTTGAGGTGCGAGGGGTGTTAGATGAGGTGTAAATAGTTGACAAACAAAAATATCACACATGGTTTTTTTCATGACTTTTATAGTTTTTAGATGTGAGGGTGGCATAGATCTGCCTCTGAGAATTAACTTTTAAATATTCTCCTTTAACAATGTTTTAATCATGTTTTTAAAAAAGTACATTGCGTGCGTATAAGCGTTTATTTATTCTCGCTGTATTGCACTAAGCATTTTAGCGAGCAGACCTCGGTTTAAAGTCTCATCCGAAGGACTGGTAAGGTAGGAAATACTTTTATGAAATATTTCGATAATTAAAAAAAAAAAGAAAAAAAAGTACATTAACATCCAGAGGTAATATGGAAATATTATGGATTTTGATCAGAAAATAAATAAAAGCATCATTAAGTGCATAAATGTACTTAATGCCATTAAAAGTTTATTTTAGTTTTTATTTTGTCTCCAATATCGATTGCATAATTCCGATTTCACTTCTTTCAATACATGAATTTGATCGGAAACCAAATTTATAGGGAATGTGGATAATTTCTAACATGTACATAACACTACAATCGATCTTGGAAATAAACACCAAATAAAAAAACTTGCACTTTTAATGGCGTTAAGTATAGTTGTGCAAGTATTCATGGTTGTCATATTTTTATTCCAGAAAGCAGGGCTGTACAAATAATTATGTTAGTTACTAGACTAGTCTAGGGCTAGTGACATTAGCAAAAGTGATTAGCCTTGAACAGACAGACAGGCACTAGTCCAGCCTTTTTTCCTGCAGTTTTTCTCCAGTTTTTGTCTGTTGCAGCTCGAAGTCGCTTAAGGCGAATGTACTTCGAATCTTGCTTTCGTTCCAGGGAACATAACCCTTAATAAGTCAGCCTATATCAGTACACAAAGTCGCTAATCCTGAGCAGATTGTCACTTGTCTAGACTAATTCTAAGTTGGGTGGTCTGGAGTCGAAATGATATGCCCTTTGGATCATTTCATTTTTGTGTCGCCTTTTCGAAGAACAGTGCGATACATAGGGATCACTTTGTCGTCCGTCAGTCCGTCCGTCAGTCCGTCACGGAAACGTAACGTTGGCTATAATTTTCTCATTTCTTGATATTTCTTGATCTATCTTTCAATTTATACTCATCATGACAACATCGACATAACCATACTAAAATATGAAGGTCAAGGTCCCACTGAAGGTCATTATATGGGTTAAATACTCGTTTTGTTCACGAAAACTTAACGTTGGTTATAACTTTCTCATTTCTTGATATTTCTTCATCAAACTTTCAATATATACTCATCAAGACAACATCGACATGACCATATTAAAATATAATGGTCAGAATCACAATGAAGGTCATTATATGGGTTAAATACAAATGTGTTTCTTCATGAGAAAAATGGCTATAACTTTCTCATTTCTTGATATTTCTTCATCAAACTTTCAATATATCCTCATCATGACAACACCGACATGACCATGATAAAATATAAAGGTCAATGTCATACTGAAGGTCATTGTATGGGTTAAATAAAATAAAAATTGTTCAATAAAACTTAACGTTGCCTATAACTTTCTCAATTCTTGATATTTATTGCATCAAACTTTCAATATATACTCATCATGACAACATCGACATGACCATACTAAAATATAAAGGTCAAGGTCACATTGAAGGTCATTATATGGGTTAAATACTCGTTTTTTCTTCACGAAAACTTAACGTTGGTTATAACTTTCTCATTTCTTGATATTTCTTCATCAGACTTTCAATATATACTCATCATGACAACATCGACATGACCATACTAAACTATAAAGGTCAAGGTCATTATATGGGTTAAATACTCTTTTTTTCTTCACAAAATCTTACCATTGGCTATAACTTTCGCAATTCTTCTTATTTCTTCATCAATCTTTCAATATACACTTGTCATGACAACATCGACATGGCCATACTAAAATATAAAGGTCAAGGGCACACTGAAGATCATTATATGGGTAAATACTCTTTTTTTTCTACACGAAAACTTTGTCAGGCCAGTTTGTCAAGGTCATTTATCTGGGTCCAAAAAGACAACATTTTTACTTACAAAGCGCCGACAGCCGGCGACGCACAAGTTACGCGGAACACCTATCTAGTGTATAGATACGGTTCCCTTTAGAAATATATTGAGGAATGTCCTTTGTGCTGAGATATGGGGGCACTCTCTATCCCTCCCATCTTCATTTTGTTTCAATAATAAATACTTTCTATGATTTGTAACTATACGTGGAAAATACATGCTGCGTTTCCTGCAGTGGTCTGGAACAAACTTGGGTAGACATTGTTTTATTTATTCATTTAATTCTTCCTTTCTACACAGAATGTCCTATATTCAAAACCCACCCACTTATACAATTTGTTTTGTATTTGTTTTGTTTGTATGGCGTTTTACATCATTTACAACACATGTAAGGTTATATATGACGGTCGATTTTTTGTGGTGGAGGCAGACCACCCACTTTTCCTGGGTAGATCCAGTACTGTACACCTCCCGCCATCCGTAAGAATGTCCATTGCCGAGATTTTTAAAGGCTGAAAGCCTGTCAGTTGTAAGGAGCTGTAACGTTGTAATTTACTTTTCTTTATTTTTCCAAAAACTGTTGAATTTGTCCGAGTCCTTGATTTGAAAGGGATATGAGGTTGTAATTTCCTTTTTTTTAATGGCTCTTTTTATTAGTCATATTTTTCATAAGTTCAAAAAGAGTTTTTTCTGAAGATGGACTTGTCTATTTAAAATACGTTATTTGCAATGTGTAACCGCCTTACTAAATGCATCCTCCTGGCAAAGTGGACTGAAACTGGGCCATATCCATAACGACCTGAAGAAGGTATTTCCTAACTATGGTTATGCACAGGGTTAGCTATTGTAAACTTGCAGTATTTTTTTTTCAACGTGAGGTTATTTGTAAACGTAGCCTAGGTATACCAGATATTTAAAGCTTTCAGATTTCTCTGTGGCCTGATAAGAGTTGTTGTATATATATACTGAACAAAAAAAAAACTTCCGCTGATATTGATGGTGATTGTCTAGACAGCAAAAACAGGGGAAAAAAATGATTTTTAAGAATAATTAGATAGACCGCCAACAATAGAAAAGTTCAGTACACAATGGAGTTAGCCCATTTTTTCTTAAAACATGCATTTTGGCCACAAATAAAAGAATTATATCTACGAAAATCACCGAATTTGTCCGAGACAAAATTCTCTATATGTTCCTTATCAAAAAATCACAAAAAAAACATAACACAGATTGTGTAGATGGCATCTTTTGATTATCAACATTCATCAAATTACCTCCCTGTAACATTTCCATATCATCCATAAAAGATTATTGCTTGGAAAAATTTAAACTGTTTAACGGGATATTAAGTACTCACTTAAGTATGCTTACAAACATCAAACATTGTTTTATTAAAACTCTGTTTAAGCCTGTATACGCCCTCAAAAACTGGCCTATGGAAATACTAGCAAACAAGTCAGACGTTTTTTTTTTGTTCAGTACAAACAAGGCGGTACCACTGTGTTCAATTCTTATGTTTGTGATGTGCTTTTTGACTGAATATGTTTGTGATGTACTTTTTGAATCATCTTTGCGTTGTAATTCTTATTGGAGTGACTGTATTCAGTGAATGCCTCTCTTTCTGTTGAACTTATAACCTTTTTTATTATTATAGGAAACTGTTAATGTTCCATTTATAGCTTTAAACCATGTCACGTTTGGTTAATTGGTCATAGCAAAGCTCATTATTTTATTAAACAATTTTAGTCCCATAACCTGATTTACTCCCTTTAAAGAGACACACGGCAATCTTGAAGTCTGTATAAGGTCTTAGAATTAGCACCTCAATTTATTCATCCAGTATCATTTTGACTTTAAATCTGCTTTCATACAAATAAATAAAACATGAGGTTTCAATTTTTCTGTTATTTTATTTATGTATTTTTGTTATTCTACCATCGGTTTAAATATATTAATATTGCAATATAATCATTACAGTTAGAAATATTCAAACACAATTTGCCATGAACTATTTTCATAACAATATTAATGACTGGGAAAATTCAAATTATGTACATTCAGTAAATTTCAGAATGCATCTTTAGAATTTCTAGAGGTGTTAAAGATGTTTAAGGTAAATGTGTATTAACTGAGAGAAGTAGAGCAAATCTAATGAAACTGGTTATTTAGCTGTGAATCATGTAGTTGATGATAAGCATGCATTACAACTTCAATTCCTAGTGAACTCGTCTAAATACGTGAATGGTATTAACACATATTCTGCAATGTTCAAAGGTTACCGTTTTACTTGCTGAAATGACGTTTTCATAGATCAGTCTACTGAAGTGTAGCATGCGGTAATATTTCGGGATCTATACGTCCGGGATTTTTTACAGAGCATAATGAAAGTGTAAGTGAAGCTGAATGAAACCGCAAGTATTGGAATGGAATAAGTGCAAATCTGTATTTTCATGAAATAATACATGGCCGAATGGTTAACGACGTTGCGTTGTTAACCTTTGCCTCTCACCGCTGCTGGTTCGAATATCCACTAGGAGCTTGACTTGTAAGTGAGGAAATGTCGATTCTTACGGATGGTGGGAGGTGTACAGTACTGGTTCTACCCAGAAAAAGTGGGTGGTCTGCCTCCACTACAAAGCATCGACCGTCATATATAACATTACGTGTTTTGAAAATGACGTAAAAACACCATACAAACAAGATATAAAACAAAAAATACTTTTTTACCCGAAAACCCTCTATGGGGCACCAGCAGATGGAAACAAAATACAAAAAAAAAATTGTGCATCTACACATATTTAACTAAGAAATACACAACACATGAACATGAAATCTCTAAAGGTATGGAGGGAGTTAAAGTTATCCGGCCATATTTTGTTTCATGAACGGTTTATGTTTATTTAAATCGAAATCAATAAACAACAAGATATATTTACAATTCACATATTGCTATACCTGTGAAAAGCGAGAATAAGATTTTATTTGATGACGTAGAAAAATTTGAACAGGAAAATTAATCCACAAGTAAATGTATTTATCAATTATCTGGCAATAGTTGTGCAGCTTTATAATTCAGATTTACCTCATTTCCCCGTGCAGTCACGTAGTGGAAAAAGTAGTATATATGTCATGCAAATATTACTTATTTGTACATACAACTTAGTAGCGGTTTTAAATATATGTTTCTCTCCGGGACTATCAAGAAATGTTCATATGATGTTTAAGAGTTAAATTTATTAATTGATGCTACTACAAAACGGGTGGCCATTCATCTTTAATCAAGGCCTAATCATGGTCACAAGGCCTAAAATCGGTTATAAAAAATTACTACAAGACTCACAAGTTGAACCCCTGTAGAGGGGCTCCTTTATGCAGGCGGTCAAAACTCGTTTTATATAATGATGTTATGCCTCGAGTCCCTAAATAATCGTATTAAAATTAGAACTAGAGGTTGTGTTTAGTAAAACTGATGTCTCCCCCACTGGGGAAAGGGTCATATATCGTTTGACTGGAACACGATGATGATATGCACAGCAAGGCTTGGTAATGACCATCCCTAGCAAGTTTCGTTAAAATCCGGCAAGTGGATCAGGAAAGCTAGTTTGGACAACGTTTGTGTATTGTTACCGGTAAAATATAACGAGAAAGGAAGTAAAACCAGAAAAACTATTTGTATACATAAATCGGATCCAGTATTCCTTTAAAATCCGATATACGAATATGTGTCAAGTGTCCCTTTAATCAAAGTTGTTCAGTGTCCCTTTGATCCAATTTCACTTCAATTTTTTTCCGCGTTTATTAATTCACAATAGTCCAAATGTCCAAATAATCCAATAATCCAATGTCACTAGATGAGCACAATATGTATACCCCCGTAAACGAAGTTTGAGAGGGGGTATACTTAGTCAAACTTGCTATATTAGCATATGCAGCACTGTTCATCATATATATGCAATCTTGTGGAACAAACTACCTCTACAGTTTTCAAGATATTACATTGAAACTTTGTATACTTGATCAAAATGAAGTGTATGTACGTGACACCATCTTTCCTTGGCTCAGTCAATGCCATACAGAGTTATTGCTCTTGAACTAAGTCAAAATTGCTATACAGCATATGCAATAGTGTGGAGAAACTACTTCAACAGTTATTAAGATATTGAATTGACACTTTGTATACGTGATCAACATGAAGTGTAAATATGCGTGATACAATTGTGGTGCAGCTCCGATAATTTCATACAGAATTTTTGCCTTGCACGTATTAAACATTGATTTATTTAGCATATGCACTCTTGTGGAGTGAACTTCTTTTACAGTTTGGAAGATATTGAATTAAAACTTTGTGTACATGATAAAAATGAGGTGTACATTATGTGACACAATTTTGGTGTGACTCAGTCAATGCCATGCAGAGTTATTGCCCTTGATCTTACTAAACAATTGTAAATTGGGGTTATGTATCACCTTCAGTGATAGTTCTAGTTTTATATCCTCTCACAATATATTTTAATTCACAGCATCCAATATTTTGCAAATTCGCAATAATGAAACAGATACTTCACTTTGAATACTAATACTGAAACCCCTACAAGTTTTACTAAGTCAGCTTTATATACCAACATGGAACATTCTAGATGTTCTGTAACAACCTACACATCACGGTATGTAAATAATAATTTAGAAATTACTAGAATATTACATAAACACTGGTTGTCAATCAAACTGTCTGGTCTAGAAATATCCAACTATTTATATATGTGCTATTAATAGAAACAACTGTCTTGACAGCCAGAATCAATAAACATGTACGCTTATATATATATCATTTTATATATGATGGTAACAGTATTAAGAGCCACAACTCCTTCAAACATCATTCAACTGGAGCACGACAAAGATATGCGCAACTAGACTTGGTACTGATTAATCTTATCAAGTTTCAAAAATGAGATATAGGGTCCTATAGAAACCACAGCGTCCGAACGCAATGGCATCGTAGGTCCGCACTGTACTGCAAACAAGTTTCACGAAAACTAGTCCGGATACAGTTTTTGTATAAGGGGTCATAACTCTGTCAAAAATCATTGAACTGGAACATGGCGATGATATGCGCCATTAGGTTTGGTACTGATCATGCGTGCCAAGTTTCATTGGAATCTGGCCAGGGATTCAGGAGAACAAGTCTGTACAATGTTAGTGTATTAAAATCTTTAAAGGGCCATAACTGCCAAAATACATTCAACTGGAACACGGCGATGATATGCGCAATTAGGCTTGGAATTGATCATTCCTGTCAAGTTTCACTGAAATCCAACCAAGGGATCACGAGAACTAGACAGGACAAAGTTTGTGTACTAAAACCTTTAAAGGGACATAACTCTGCCAAAAATCATTCAACCGGAACACGACAGCGATATGCGCAAGCCAGTTTCATTGAAATCCAACCAGGGGATCAGGAGAACTAGTCGTGACAAAGTTTGTTTATTAAAACATTTAAAGGGCCATAACTCTAACAAAAAACATTCAACCGGAACACAACAACAATATGCGAAATTAGGCTAGGTACTGATCATTCCTGCCAAGCTTCATTGAAATCCACCCAGGAGTTCAGGAATACTAGTCTGGATAAAGTTTGTGTATAAAGAGCCATAACTCCAACCAATCCGCCCAGGGGTTCAGGAGAACTAGTCTGTACACAGTTAGTGTATTAAAACCTTTAAAGGGCCACAACTCTGCTAAAAATCATTCAACTGGAACACGGCGATGACATGTGCAACTAGGCCTGATACGCATCATCTCCATCAAGTTTAGTTGAAATCCGTCCAAGGGTTCAGGAGAACTAGTCTGTACACATTTTATGGTTTAACACCTTTAAAGGGCTATAACTCCGCCAAAAGTTATTCAACTGGAACACGGCGATGATATGCAAAACTCCGGTGTTTTTTTAACTCTTCCGAGCTTTAATTGATATCTGGTAGAGTTTGATAAAGATCGGATGAAAATTGAAGGCCTTTCGTGTTAACGAGGCAAAATATAGCAATTTTAACTAAATCAAGGGTCATAACTCTGGTGTTACTTGTCTGAACTGGCTGGTTTTCGAACTCATCCGAGCTTTTATTGATATAAACAATCTGGTAATGTTTGCAAAAGATCGGATGAAAAATGAAGGCCCTATCGTGTTAACTATGCGAAATAAAGAAAAGTTAACTAAATCAGGGGCTATAACTCCGGTGTTAAATATTCGTTATTGAATATCCGTAAAGTGAATTGTGGGTTTGTAACTCTTAATTCGACGCTCCAATATTGGAGTTTGGCCTGGCTGGTTAAAGCCATTTATGTTGCGTCTATAGTATTTGAATTCTCAAAATATGTGTACCTCATTTAGTTAGGTAGGTTTAGAAGCAATGTACATGTGTAATAAAATATGTATATAACTGATAGCAAAACGATCAGTAAAAATGGTATTTCATTATTTCAAAATGATACTTACTAAATTGGGGCTATAACTGAAGGGAATGTGTCAGTATAGCTATACAACTATAACTATAGAATGTGCACCATTATTACTAGAGAATGTGTGCCACTATAACTATAAAATGTGCACCACTATAACTGTAAAATGTGCACCACTATAACTATATAATGTGCACCACTATTACTATAAAATGTGCACAATTATAACTATAGAATGTGCACCATTCTAACTATAAAATGTACAATATATATATATAATTATATATATACTGCATGTGCCAATTTAACCATATAATGTGCACATATAGACTCAAAGATAATGTTGTCATATCACGGCTATTAAAATATTTCAGACTCACGGATAATATCATAAATTCTAGACTATTTATTTATTTCAAAATCACCAATAATGGCATCAAATCAGGACAATTTATATAATATTATTTCAGACTCACCGATAATGGCGTCAAATCAAGAATATTCCAGAATAGTATCCAGATCATTGGATTACCTAGGATATAGTCAACAGATGATTAAACACAGGGTGGAAATTGATGCAGAAACGACCGACCATTCTAACAGGACTTTCCATCATCCTAATAACCTTCATCAGATAGATTCAGGCAGTAAAGGGGAAGGTTTATCAGCCCCATACGAGGGTGATCGTGACGTTATGAAAGTACATCTTGATGTTATTTGTGCTGATAGCACTGAGCAGTTTATAAACTACAGAAACATAACAGTGTTCCAGACAGACAGACGAGAAATATGCCCAGGGTATACACAACTTAGACTGGTACAATTAGGCGACAGTGTGCATAGTGCAATACTAGAATCATTATTTCAGTCTGAAACTGGGGACATGTATATTTCCAGTGATTTTTTTTTAAAATATTTCAAACAAACACTGTCGGATTTCACCTACAACCACCCCTTTATCAGAATATTGCACGTAGAACCAGGAGAATTAGCTGGTCCATCATCACCATTCGTCGCGGGTTTAGTTAGTGCTGATATGGTACACTCATTTGTGTGTATATGCCCTGACATATTGCACTCTTTTATTACACGACAGCGATATTATGACTGGCCGACACCCGAGTTACTTCGAGATATATCTTGTATGGAGGCACATGTTGTGCCAGTTGGTTCTAAAGGAAGACAGAATTCTTACAGAGAATGGCGAATCTGTTTCACGAGAGCAGAAATTCACTTGATTCACAATTTCAATGATGCCCAAACAAAACTTTATATTCTATTAAAAATGGTTGCAAAAGACATCATTAAGCCTGTATGTAATTGTATCACATCATACATAATGAAGAATGTTGTGTTTTGGATGGCAGAGTACAACCCACAAGATCATTTCACAGAGGAATTATTAGTAGAACGACTTGTTCAGTCACTTGTCTTTTTGAAAAACTGTGTTGAGGCAAATTTCATGCCAAATTTCATGATTAAGGAGAGAAACTTGTTTGCTGAGAGATTAGAGGTTCAGCATATATTGCAGCTACCTGTTCTTTTAACTGAATTAATATGTGAAGGGGGATATCTGTTGCTGAGATGTGAGAAATTGAGAATGATGTTGTTGAACATGTACCAGTTTACAGAAATGGCTGTTGATTGGGTTATAATAAGAGACACGGTGGAGAAACTGTATTTAAGGTTTGAACAAATATATATATTGAAACTTCAACCTGGTGTCTCTTTGGACGAGGTGAGTCGACTTTGTGTTGAAGATGAAGAATAT
Source organism: Cyrtodaria siliqua (assembly GCA_037043455.1). NCBI lineage: Eukaryota > Metazoa > Mollusca > Bivalvia > Adapedonta > Hiatellidae > Cyrtodaria > Cyrtodaria siliqua. The sequence goes on along the minus strand of JAWPHD010004479.1, from coordinate 173,472 downwards.
CGAAATATAGCATGGACCATCATCAATCTGCTTCTCCCAGAGTGTATTGTGCTTTGGCAACAAGGTCTAGATACAGGAGCTATCTGCAGAGAAAGACTGGCGGCTATATTGTCATGAACGCGACATATATTATTGATGTCAACATCATGTTCATATTGCAATTGGGTGCTGTTTGTAAAAATATACTCGGTTAAAAATGAAATGGACCACAGTTGATAATTGATATAATATAATTCAATATAATTCATATACCACTGGAAAGATACATTTGTGTTACTTTGAAAGCCGAAAAATGTTATTAAAATCGAGAATAAATTGACAGAGAAATGATATCGTTAAGTATTTATGGGTCAGTGTTAAAATCATGCAAATGTTTCAATAATAAATGTCAGAGACTCAATGCATAGCATGATTTTGAAATGCTTACATCACTGGATAGGGGCACATATAAACAAATCTGAAACATGTTTTTATTTTGAACAAAAAAGGATGAAGAGTGAATATCACAGAATACCCAAGGGTCAATGTAAAAACATTCGACATCGAGTATATCCGCTCTGTCATTTTTGGCTCAAATTCAAAAACGTTCTTTGATTTTGATGCACCAAATGTGTATCAATTCAGGGTAATTTTGATGCACCAAATGTGTATCAATTCAGCGTGATTTTGAGGCACTAAATAGGTATCAATTCAGCATGATTTGATGCCCCAAATGTGTATCAAATCAGCGTGATTTTGATGCACCAAATGTGTATAAATTCAGCGTGATTTTGATCAGTTCAGCGTGGTTTTGATGCACTAAATGTGTATCTGTTCAGCGTGGTTTTGATGCACCAAATGTTTATCAATTCAGCGTGATTTTGATGCACCAAATGTGTATCAATTCAGCGTGATTTTGATGCACCAAATTTATATCAATTCAGCGTGGTTTTGATGCACCAATGTGTATCAATTCAGCATGATTTTGAGGCACCAAATGTGTATCAGTTCAGCGTGGTTTTGATGCCCCTGTATAAAGTTTGAAAGAGTTTGTATGAAAAATGAAGGCCCCATCGCGTTAACGACGCAAAATATAGCAATTTTAACTATATCAAGAGCCATAACTTTGGTGTCACTGGTCCGAACTGGCTGACTTTCGAACTCATCCGAGCTTTCATTGATATCAACAATCTGGTAATATTCGAAAAAGATCGGATGAAAAACGAAGGCCCTATAGTGTTAAAGAGGCAAAATATAGCAATTTTAATTAAATCAAGGGTCATAACTCTGGTGTAAATGGTCGAATCTGGCTGCTTTTCAAACGCTTCTGAGCTTTCGTTAATATCAACAGTTTGGTAAAGTTTGAATAAGATCGGATAAAAAACGAAGGCCCTATAGTGTTAACGAGGCAAAATATAGCAATTTTAATTAAATCAAGGGCCATAACTGCAATGTTACTAGTCCGAATTGGCTGGCTTTCGAACTCGTCGAGCTTTCATTGATATCAAAAATCAGGTAGTGTTGGAAAAAGACGAAAAATGAAGACAATCGTGTTAACAAGGCCAAATCACAGCATAATTCAGAAAATCAAGGGCCATAACTCCGGTGTAAATGGTCCGATCTGGCTGGTTATCAAACTCTTCTGAGCATTCATTGATATCCACAATCTGGTAATGTTCGAAAAATATCGGATGAAAAATGATGACTTTATCGTGTTAACGAGGCCAAATTATAGCATATTTCAGAAAATCAAGGCCGTAACTGCGGTGTAAAGGCTCCGAACTGGCTGCTTTTCAAACTCGTCTAAGCTTTCATTAATATCAACAATCTGATAAAGTTTGAAAAAAGATCGGATGAAAAATAAAGGCCTGCCACGTTAACAAGGCAAAATATAGTAATTTTAACTAAATCAAGGGCCGTAACTCCGATGTTACTGGTTTCAGCTGGTTGGTTTTCGAACTCGTCTAAGCTTTTATTGATATCAACAATCTGGTAAAGTTTCAAAAAGATCGAATAAGAAATGAAGACCCTGTCGTGTTAACGGAGTCAAGTATAACACATTTCAGAAAACCAAGGGTCATAATTCCGGTGTAAATGGTCCGATTTGGCTGGTTTTCGAACTCGTTCGAGCATTTATAGATATCAACAAGCTGGTAAAGTTTGCAAAAGATCGGATGAAAAATGAAGGCACTATCGTGTTAACAAGGCAAACGTTAACGGACGGACGACGGCCAACACATCATCCCATAAGCTCTGCTGCTAAAAACAGTAGCTCGGGTTAATATTACAAGAGTTATGACCCTTGATTTATTGACAAAATAAAAATTATAGACCCTGGATAATAACTTGGAAACCCACCCTATAACCATATCATTTACTGGGCATAAACATATATACACGTATTGGGCATAAACATATATACACGTACTGGGCATGAACAGATCGATACAACCATCCAACCAGTATCAACCCTGGGGTATGAGATCCCCACCCTATATACACTTAATGTACATGAGCAGACGAATACAACCACCCAAGCAATATCGGCCATGGGAGTCTATCCCCAACCCTGGTTCATAACTTGGAAACGATTGAGATCACCACCCTATAACCACATATGGACTTACTGGGCATGAACAAACGGATACATTTGGCCCCGGGATCCATCGCCACCCTTTGGGACATAGCCCCTGAGTCATAACTTGGAAACCATTGAGATCCCACCCTAGTATAACCATATATACACTTACGGTGCCTGAACACTTTAAGGATTATGTTCTCTGGAACAAAAGAATGAAGTTGGATATCTCTAACACTTCTGCATATTTTTACATGAAACTTGCAGTACCTCATCTTATTACCCTAGTTAAATCGAATTTAAAAACTACTTTTGTATAAATAAAGCAGTTTTAATAGAGCACTTCAAAGTGAATCCCACAGGAATTAGAACTCAACAGTATAAATCTAATTTTACAATAAAGCCTGCAATATGTAACCTTGATATCCTTAGCTAGCTGGTGATATCAATTAAAATCTCAAATAATCCTGTCAAAGTTTTTTTTAAAGAAATAAAATCAATGTTTATAATCAATGCAGAACTAAATACATATGTTATTTATACATGGTAATGGTATTTGATTGGTCACTACCGGTATAAATTCTATTTATAGATTATGCTACTCACAATATTTGATTTCAAGACAGGTGATTTAATAAAAAGTTGCATAAAACAACTTTATACATATGTTTTTACTTTTCAATGGGTGGCACAACCTAGACAATGATATCAAGGTAATATATTGCAAGTTATATATACATAATAGTCTGATATTGATGAGTTCTAATTACTGCTAGATTCTCTGGATTGTGCAATTTTAAAAACATTTTCATCTACATGTTTTTTAAGTTTTTTTAGCTGTTATATGATGTTTATGGTAATTATGTGATATACTGTAAGTTTCATGTAAAAATATTTAGTTCTTTTTTACTTATCCTACTTTTAACTACTGCTTTTTGCTGAGAGTACATTCACCTTAAGGTGGACATAGGATAATCTCATGTTATGAAATTATCAGCTTATTTCACATTTTTTGAACTTTGTAAAAATCATAAGGTCATTTTGGCCCTCTTGTTTCGAGTATGAAAGCCGAGATTGATGGTGATGTTTGTACTTGATGAATATATAATGAGTATAATTTTGTGTCGTGAATTTCCCCTAAACACATTGTTCACCTAGATGTGAAGGTGTACATGTAGTGGATTCTAAACTCTAAATCTGCTTCAAGCAAAAATTAACAAATGTACATAATATAGTCGAAATATTCTTCCAACCTTGTTAGTTGTTGTGATACATGTTACTGTCATACAAATAATAGACACACTTACACAGTTACATGAGTGTCTTTTTAAGCATAATTATAGTGGCCGCTTTGTCCGTCCGTCCTAGATTTTTTGTCCGTAGCATAACTTCAAAACTACTGATGCAATGAAACTTCACGCAATAGAGGACAATGAGAGGAGGTGCAGAGTGCAAGAATCGTAACCCTGTCTTCATTCAAGTAGAATTATTGCCCTTTGTAATTTTATACTTGTTATTCTTTCTCCGAAGCATAAGTCAAAAACTACTGATGGATCTGCAAATTGAGAACTGCTGGGTGATACAAGGCCATATGATAAGTTGAGGATACATTTCCGGGAGCATCCATCGGTTCTACTGATTTTCTTGTTCTCCTCTTCCTCTGAAGTTGCTGTCCCCATATAACCTACTATGTGCTAACTGGTGGTAAAACCGCATTTCATTTCTGTTTAATAATTTATTAAATAAGTTGGATACAGTTATATTATCCGAGTCTGTGACGAGCATCATAACAATTGTATCTAGCAAGTTTAATAAATTCAATATTATTTGCGCTCGAACATGAGTTTCTATTTATCTATGTCACAAAACTCCAAAAATGCCTCGTAACGTACGCTTAATAAAGTAGCTGCCTATTATAGGTTATTGAATTTGTATGGCTAAATATTACTTGGAACGAGCTGTTTTGGCAAAGGACGACAAGCTTGCGAGTCGTCCTTGCGAGTCGTCCTGCGCCAAAGCAACGAGTTCCAAGTAATATTTAGCCATATAAATTCAATAACCTTTTTATTGTATACTTTCATATAGTTTTCGATCAATGCTAATTGTATGACCATTACTTTTCATTATATTTGTGTTCTTTTTTATAGCTTTCGATGGAATTCCTACAATGTCATTCAGTTCCGTTTTGTGTGGTTGATTATTCTGCGCGAAAATGACGTCGACGTCGGATGACGTCATTAAAAATGTCAAGCGATTTTCTAACATTTGTTTGCCATTTGATAACGTTAAAAATAGTGGGTGAGTGACCATTTCAATTATTTGATCAATTTCTGCCACAAAAGGCTGAACAAAAACACGTCTCTTTTTTGTTGACACTATAGGCAGGATTCCGTTGAAAGTAGTTCCTTATTTCTATTTCGCGGCTTTAGCAAGCGCGAGAAAAAGTTCCGGTGCAATATCTGTGTGTGCAATATTGTATAATATTGCACACTTAGCCCAATGCAAACTAAACGGGACAATATGAAAGTATACAATAAAGTATAGTACATGGTTGTCATATGATGACATTGTGTGTTTTGTATAATGACGTCGTGTTTTGTATGATGACATCGTGTGTTTTTCTAAGATGACGTCGTATATTGCTTCTAACATCTCTATCAAACAATGAACTGCTTCGTCGATTTCCCTACCTATCCGGTTAATTTTTATGGAAATCTCGAGGCAATTCCAATTGCACACCGAGCTGAACAGTAAATACCGAGCAATGATTCTGGTTTTATTTGCATATTAATTACACTAGTGTATTATGATTTGTCATTTTACACTCCCACTCTGCAAGTTATGTAATACATATTAAAGATTTTTTCGAGATAGACAATATATTATTTATCAAGTTAGAAGCCCATTGATTTATAGGAGTTATTTTATATTTCGTGTTTAGAACAATGAACTGAAATTTTGTTGCACATAAGGGTTACTAATATAGATATAATAAACTATTTGCAACAGTTACTGTTCTTTCTGTTGCACATAAGGGTTACTAATATAGATATAATAAACAATTTGCAACAGTTACTGTTCTTTCTGTTGCACATAAGGGTTACTAATATAGATATAATAAACAATTTGCAACAGTTACTGTTCTTTCTGTTGCACATAAGGGTTACTAATATAGATATAATAAACAACTTGCAACATTTACGTTCTTTCTTGTTTATTTATTTCCAGTTTGAGCCATAAGATGATATGCTTATTCATGATATTTACAAAATGAGTATATTTAAAATTTATAGCAGAATATTATAATGCAGGTCTGAATTATGTCTGTAGCCCATAAACAGGTTTCCTATGAAATAAACACATCTTAAGACTAGGGACACACACAATTCCTGAGGTCTGTTTTATAAACCAGGTTTTTCATATATAGGTCTATGAAAAACATGTGACCTCTGATGCAGGGACAAACTGGACCATGGGGTCACCATTTGAAATAACTTGGTAGATGGTCATATGCTACATGATACAAAACGTTCTATGCCTTGTGGTTACAGAGAAGAAATGTTTCGAGGTTATCTTGTATTAGTAAAACATGTGACCTGGGACATGACGGGGATTTCTTTATTTACATTGTCCCATTTTATTAGGATGACATTATGTTATTCGAGTGATGCTTGGTGCACCCTAGAATCTGGTTTAAACCCAAACAGCCTTTTTGCCACTGACCGTTACAAGGTGGTACCACTTTTCTCAACCCCTTTATGTTGATGGTGTCACATACAGAAGAATTGGTTCTAATTTTCCTTGTAATTGTAACTCACGGAACATATTTTTGGCAGGCAGGCCCTGAATTAATATTGACAGGCCCGGAATTAATTATATAGTAAAATATGGCAAAACGATACGAGCCCCAACCAGATTTTGACAGGCTTGGGGCTGTCCTATTCCGTGAGGACTGTTGTTGTTCGTTTTGAATGTGCATTTTGGTTGACTGTGTTCTGTGAATGCTATGTTTCCTGTTTCACGTTTATATCTACTTTCATACTGCCTTCATATTACACATGCCTGATGGGAAACTGCATCCTTCATCTCATCTCCCTTTGCGGTTGCTGTCCCAATATTACCCAAGATGGTGTGTTGACCAGACTTTTAACCAGATTTCATTCCAGATCACACTTCTATATAACCATCTGTCAATGTGCTGTCCCTGTATATGCATACTTTCTGATTAACAAACGATCATGAATGATTATTTTGTATAGGTATTCATGTTTTCACGAACTTCAAAAATGCCAACACTTCGATGCCTCCATTTTGGTCCCATTATCTGCATATAATGTATAGGCCTTTACAATATTTATTACTATCTTTCCTTCATTTTGGTCCCTTTATCTGCATACAATGTCAATATCATTCATGAGTTTCTATCATGTTTATAGGCCTTCACAAAAAAAAAAAAATGCCACCGATTGGTCGATTTATCTGCATACTGTGTCAATATCACATACGAGTTTATATCATATATATCGGCCTTCACAAGAACACACACTACTGTGCCACCAGTGTGATCCCTTTATCCGTATACAATATCAATTATATCTTGTTTTGTAGGCTTTCACGAGAACACACACTACCATGCCTCCTCTGTGGTCCCATTATCTCATACAATGTCAATATCACAGTTGAGTCTATATCATCTCTATAGACCTTCACAAGAATCCAACGTCACATGCCTTCATTCTCGTCAGGAAACTTTGTGGTTTTCTACAGACTGTAGGGATTTCACCTACAAATACAGTTTACTAAAATACACATTTTGTTATTAACAAAAGGTCAATGACCTTGAAGCTCTAATGATAGGTTTTTGAAAGCCAGATAAGCCATGAGGACCATTTTTTACTGAAACCAGACGTATGTTGTATACTAAGATCCAACTAGGCAATTGCTTTGTTTTATCCATATAGCAAAAACCCTGTTGGTCCAAGTAGAGCAGGTTGGGTCAAAGTTCTGCCCTAATTAATCATGGGAAAATTGTCTATTAATATTTAATATTTATTAAAAAATATTTGATCTGAAAAACTTTACACAATATTTTTTGTCTTTTACAAAAACAGTTGTAAAAGATAGTGAACCCTACATGTCATATTAGAATCAAATAAAAGACATATACTGTTAATATTATCTTGATGTTAACTTTTATCATTTATATAGAAAAAATAAAAATATTAAAATTAGATTACGTCTTTTTATGATTTTTTTTTTATTTACATAAATAATACATATAAATCATTCAATAGTTATGAAACACACCATGCTCTAAAAATATAACACTGTGCAAACAAAAATAGCCCCTGTCAGCCAAGTTTAATGCTGAATTAATTTTGTTTAGGACTAACTACATACCATTTCAAATCAACAACACTTATTGTTTTTGAAAAGTAGTCGCTACAAAATTGTATTTTTAAGATATGGCGGGCATCTTCAATTTTTTGCTCACCTGATTTTTACCTTTTACCTAGAACCAACTTGACATCAAGAGTAACATTCCTGTACTTTCCTAAAAATCCTTCAAGTAGTTTCAGAGAAGTAGTTGCCACAAGTTTTTCCCATAAAAATCTATGTAAACAAAGATGGCCACTGATTTGACATCAAATGAAAATGAATTTTGTTTAAGATTGTTTCGATTTGAACAAGCTTGATAGCGGACCATAAACTCAGGGTACATGCAAAATATTAGAACTCTAGCTCATGTAGTTTCAAAGAAGATTGTTAAAAAAAAAATCCTATGTAACTCATACAAATCTATGACCCCCATAGCAGGGCCAGATATTAAAATCTAAAACCTAACAAGAAATCCGCGGATTCACATGTCTCGCCTAATGGGGGACAGGACTTAATAAAAGACAAATGATGCTTAAATGAAAGTTTGTAAACATTTTAATAACTAACAAGAGGTCAATGACCTTGAAGCTCTACTGATTGATTTTGATTTCAGGAAGTAGTCGCTACAAACTTGTTTTTTGAAAATTTATTTTTAGCCGTGGCGGCCATCTTGAATTTCCGGCCGACCTGATATTTTGCTAGGATCAATTAGACATCAAGAGCAACATTCCTGTGAAGTTCATGAAAATCCGTCAAGTAGTTTCAGAGGAGTAGTCTCTACAAGTTTTCATTATATAATTCTATGTAAACAAAGATGGCCGCTGGCAGCCATGTTTAATGTCGAATCAAAATAATGTTCGACTCGGATAACCATCATGTCATGCTGATCATTTTAGAAAAAGTCCCATATCAATATCACTTATAGTTTTCAAGAAGTAGTCGCTACAAACTTGTATTTTGAAAATCTATTTTTAGCCATGGCGGCCATCTTGAATTTCCGGCCGACCTGAAATTTTGCTAGAATCAATTAGACTTCAAGAGCAACATTTCTGTGAAGTTTCATGAAAATCCGTCAAGTAGTTTCAGATGAGTAGTCGCTACAAGTTTTCATTATATAACTCTATGTAAACAAAGATGGCCACTGGCAGCCATGTTAAATGTCGAATCAAAATAATGTTCGACTCGGATAACCATCATGTCATGCTTATCATTTTAGAAAAAGTCCCATATCAATATCACTTATAGTTTTCAAGAAGTAGTCGCTACAAACTTATTTTTTAAAAATCTATTTTTAACTGTGGCAGCCATCTTGAATTTCTGGCCGATCTGAAATTTTGCTAGGATCAATTAGACATTAAGAGCAACATTCCTGTAAAGTTTCATGAAAATCTGCCAAGTAGTTTCAGAGGAGTAGTCGCTACAAGTTTTTACTATATAACTTTTTGTAAACAAAGATGGCCGCTGGCAGCCACGTTTAACGTCGAATCAAAACGATTTTTGATAAGGACCAACATCATGTCATGCTGACCATTTTAGAAAAAGTCCCATATCAATATCACTTATAGTTTTCAAGAAGTAGTCGCTACAAACTTATTTTTTAAAAATCTATTTTTAGCCGTGGCGGCCATCTTGAATTTCCGGCCGACCTGAAATTTTGCTAGGATCATTTAGACATCAAGAGCAACATTCCTGTGAAGTTTCATGAAAATCCGTCAAGTAGTTTCAGAAGAGTAGTCACTACAAGTTTTCATTATATAACTCTATGTAAACAAAGATGGCCGCTGGCAGCCATGTTTAACGTCAAATCAAAACGATTTTCGACAAGGACCAACATCATGTCATGCTGATCATTTTAGAAAAAGTCCCATATCAATATCACTTATAGTTTTCAAGAAGTAGTCGCTACAAACTTGAATTTAAAAAATCTATTTTTAGCTTTGGCGGCCATCTTGGATTTCACATCAACATGAATTTTTGCTAGGATCAACTAGACTTCATGGGCAACATTTCTGTAAAGTTTTATGAATATCCATCCAGTAGTTTAAGAGGAGTAGTCGCTACAAATAAAAGTTAACGGACGGACGGACGGACAGACGGACGGACGACGGACGCCGCACCACGGCATAAGCTCTGCTGATCTCTGATCAGTAGAGCTAAAAACAATTGAGTTTACTGTTTGCTGAGATGACATTTAAGTGCATTTGTTTAAAAACAAAATGACATTCTATAAAAAAAAACAAAAAAAAACATCAGCTCCAAAAAGTTGGTCAATGTCATAGATGGAATCAATGCATCCAAAAAGATGCACTACCTAAGACACAACTATGTCAAAATAGAATGTTTTGTCTTCCAAAGATTAAGCTAAACTAGGTTTAAAGCATCTAGTGCATAATTATAGTTCATGAGAAATTGATGAAAGTGTAACAATTAAAGTTATCTGCCCTTTGCTTGGATGGTGATTTGCTTTTTGACACGTTGTGATGTACTACCCAAGAAACAACTACATATAAGCGAAGTTTGAAAGGTCTAATGCATAAAGTTGTGGAAAGTGACCTTAACGCAAATGTTGAAGGTAACATTTTTTTATTAACTTATTTGCTCTTTGCTTGGAGGGTCAAGGTCACATCCACATTTGCTTTGTCATGTTGCGATGTACCACCTAAGATACAACTATAAATACAGTTTGAAAGGTGTAGTTCATACAGTTTGCGAGAAAGTGACCTAAACGCAAATGTTGAAGGTAAAAATTATGTTGAAGGTAAAAATTATTAAGTTATCTGTCACTTGCTTGGAGGGTCAAGGTCACATCCGCATTCGCTTTGTCAGGTTGTGATGTACCATCTAAGATACAACTATAAACACAGTTTGAACGGTGTAGTGCATACAGTTTTCGAGAAAGTGACCTAAACGCAAAAGTTGAGGGTAAAAATTATAAGGTAATCTGCCCCTTGCTTGGAGGGTCAAGGTCCCATCCACATTTGCTTTGTCATGTTGCGAGGTACCACCCAAGATACAACTATAAGCACAGTTTGAAAGGTGTAGTGCATATAGTTTGCGAGAAATTTACCTCAACGTAAAAGCTGAAGGTAAAAATTATTAAGTTATCTGCCCTTTGCTTGAAGGGTCACGGGCACTTCCACATTTGCTTTGTCACGTTGCAATGTACCACCCAAAGATACAACTACAAGTGAAGTTTGAAAGGTCTAGTGCATACAGTTTGTGAAAAAGTGACCTAAATGCAAAAGTTGAACGTAAAATTTATTAAGGTATCTGACCTTTGCTTGGAGGGTCAAGGTCACTTCCACATTTGCTTTGTCATGTTGCAATGTACCACCCAAGATACAATTATAAGCAAAGTTCTGAAAGGTCTAGTGCATAGAGTTTGTGAAAAAGTGATCTAAATGCCAAAAGTTGAACCTGGACAGTCAAGGTCACTTCCACATTTGCTTCATCACGTTGCGATGTACCACCAATGATACAACTATAAGCAAAGTTTGAAAGGCCTAGCGCATATAGTTTGTGAGAAAATGACCTAAACGCAAAACTTGAACATTGACGCCTTCGCCGCCACCGCCGGAAAAGCAACACCTGTCTCTTTTTTTCTTCAAAAAGGTGAGACAAAAATTGCACAACGTCGCTCTTGTCTGGACAGACAGACAGACAGACGCAAGACAGACAGGTTACCTTATCTAGTAACTGTTGACACTGCTGTATGGCCAGGGTAAACAATATCACAGCTTCATTTAACCACTGCACAGTGCATTCTACCTGTAAACAGAAATCGAACGAGCAAATGCAGCAAATTCATATCCGTCGACCTTTATGGAAATTTTGTTGTGATGCAAATCTTAGATCATATTTGCAAAATAATGGTTGAATTGGTGTTGCAACCGAACAGCGATATATAAGGCCAGAAAATGAAATTACTTTAAAAGTCACACATTTTACAATATAAACATGATACATTTAACAATATTAATTACTTTAAAAGTAACACATTTCAGTATGAAGGATTTTTAAATAAAAAAACATAAAGGGCACTAATAAACAGTATCTTTTCTGCGCATGTCTTGCTTTTGCAAACAAAGTTTGGTGTATGTAACTATAGCAGTTATAAACACACCTGAGGTTTACAACCTTTTTCCATGTGATGAATGGTTTAAGAAATAAAACATTTCCAGCGGGTTTATATTGTCCCAGATCAATACCTGGACTTGAAGTTCATCGATACCAAGTGTCACAGGCCCGCGGTTTCGATGTGTTTCAAGTCCCAAACATCAGGTTTTGATCTCGCACAATATAAACCCACTGGAAATATTTTATCTAACATGGAGTTTTGTGTATCATGAAACACATTTTGTCGAGAGATTACAAAATACAAACAAATTCTCCCAACTTACATTTGATGTCTATCTCTCAACATCAAACGAGAAGAATATACAGCTTCATCCTATTTAATTGTGTTATTGGAACGTAGCGTCGTTTTGCATCTGACATTTAAAATGATGTCTCAACAGTTGATGTACATGATGTCAGAGGTTTATATAGAGATTATTTAACTGCTGGGATCGATTATAGGAAATCCTTCACGAGTGGTAGACGTGTGGTTCTTTTCACGAACGAGCGCACGCGAGTGAGTGAAAAAACAAAGCACATCTACCATCAAGTGAAGGATTACCCAATAATCGATCCCAGCAGTTAAATAATTTATTTATTACATTTGAATTACTTTTTTCAAACAAATATTTGCTTTATTGAACATTAACGGCGGATGACGTCACGCCTCAACTTTATTGTTTTTTGAGTTAGTAACGTTAGTTATTATTGTGTTCTGAGTTAGTTATTAATATCTAGCGATTATGAATATTCTTGCACTGAGAAATCCCGATCTTTCACGCATAGAAATGTAATAAATAGCTTTCAGACAACGACAATAACCAATCAACATTGAGTATTTTAATAAACCATGTTAGATTTAATATGTGTTATATACCCACTCGATGTCTACTGACCATTTCTATCTGTTGACTGGTTATGTCTACTGACCATTTCTATCTGTTGACTGGTTATGTGTTATGTACATACCTGATGTCTACTGACTATTTCTATCTGTTGACTGGTTATGTGTGATGTCTACTGACCATTTCTATCTGTTGACTGGTTATGTGTGATGTCTACTGACCATTTCTATCTGTTGACTGGTTATGTGTTATGTACATACCTGATGTCTACTGACTATTTCTATCTGTTGACTGGTTATGTGTGATGTCTACTGACCATTTCTATCTGTTGACTGGTTATGTGTTATGTACATACCTGATGTCTACTGGCTATTTCTATCTGTTGACTGGTTATGTGTTATGTCTACTGACCATTTCTATCTGTTGACTGGTTATGTGTTATGTACATACCTGATGTCTACTGACTATTTCTCTCTGTTGACTGGTTATGTGTTATGTACATACCTGAGGTCTACTGACTTTCTGTTGACTGGTTATGTGGCATATACCAACCTGATGTGTACTGACTTTTCTATCTGTTGACTGGTTATGTGTTATGTACATACCTGATGTATATTGACTATTTCTATCTGTTCACTGGTTGTTAGTTATGTACATATCTAATGTCTACTGACTATTTCTATATGTTGACTGGTTATGTATTATGTACATATCTGATGTATACCGACTAATTCTACCTGTTGACTAGATATGTGTTATGTACATACCTGATGTGTACTGACCATTTCTATCTGTGTTATGGACATACCTGATGTCTACTGACCATTTCTATCTGTTGACTGGTTATGTGTTATGTACATACCTGATGCCTACTGACCATTTCTATATGTTGACTGGTTATGTGTTATGTACATACCTGATGTCTACTGACCATTTCTATCTGTTGACTGGTTATGTGTTATGTACATAACTGATGTCTACTGGTGTTCTATCTGTTGATTGGTTATATTTCTGTACATACCTGATGTCTACTGACTTTCTATCTGTTGACTGGTTATGTGTTATATACATACCTGATGTCTACTGACTTTCCATCGTTGACTGGTTATGTGTTATATACATACCTGATGTCTACTGACTATTTCTATATGCTGACTGGTTATGTGTAAATGGTACACAGCAAGTATAAGTTTTGAGGAATGGATGTAAAAGCTGATGGCTACGTCGTTTGGCAAGGAAGGATGGAAATGTTGCTGAAATAAAACAGTTGATCAATTTAGTCTTGCTGGTAAATGCTCAGAGAAATTAAATTTGAGATCAGATGACATCATTAGTTTGATTATTCACTACAAAGTAGTAAAGCTATTCCCACCTGTTGTTGCTAGTTGTCAATCATTATCCGTTTAACCAATCAAACCAATTCGATACCTCCGACAAACAACAGCTCATGCAATTGTATTATAACAAGATGTTAAAGTGTTGCAGGGTATTTTTTTAGTAACAGTGACCTTGACCTTAACCATAAATGCATTCCAATCTTTCTTTTCATATAAAAAGCCACCTACAAACCAAGTTTCAGGCCAATATCTCACTCCTAAGTAAAGTTAATGAGCAGAAACAGTTGTTCTATTTTTAGTAAAATGAACTTGACCTTGAACCCAGTGACTCCAAATGCAATCCCAAGCTTCCTTTTCAAATAAGGCCAAACAAAATAATATGTGTGGTTCAAGTAACACTGGCAAAAAACAAGAGGGCCAAGATGGCCCTATACAGATCACCTCAGTAATGGTCCATTAGCGAACGTCTTCGAAACCTTATGGTCATATACACTCTGTGCAAGTCTGATTCAGATTGTTCAAGAAATGTGGCCTCTGTTGTGTTAACAACATTGATATAAAGACACTGACAAAGTTTGGTAAAGATCAAATACAAATGAAGGTACTAGAGTGTAATCTCTGGGGCATGGCCAAATGTGACCCCAGGGCTACATGTAATATGAGAGTTGTGTGCATTGTGGTTTCAGAGAAGAAGATTTTTTAAGTGTTTCCCTATACAAGTCTATGTAAAACATGTGACCCCTCGGGCAGAGCCAAATGTGACCTCAGGGTCACCATTTTAATAAACTTGGTAAAGGACCATAAGCTCATAGTAAATGCAAAAATTAAACCTCTGGCTCTTGTAGTTTTGGAGAAGAAGATTCTTTTTTACTATATAAATCTATGTAAAGCTGACGCCCACCATTTGAACAAACTTGGTGGAGGACCATAAGCTTATAGCAAATGCAAAATATTAAACCTCTGGCTCTTGCAGTTTCAGAGAAGAAGATTTTTTAAGTTCTTCCCTGTACAAGTCTATGTAAAACTGTGACCCTCCGGGGCGGGGCCAAATATGACCCTAGGGTCACCATTTGAACAAACTTGGTAAAGGACCATAATCTTATAGTAAATGCAAAATATTGAACCTCTGGCTTTTGTAGTTTCAGAGAAGAAGATTTTTTAATTTTTTTCCTATATAAGTCTATGTAAAACTGTGACCCCCGGGGCGGGGCCAAATTTGACACAAGGGTCACCATTTGAACAAACTTGGTAGAGGACCATAAGCTTATATAGCAAATACAAAATATTGAACATCTGGCTCAAGCAGTTTCAGACAAGAAGATTTTTTAAATGTTTCCCTATACAAGTCTATGTAAAACATGTGACCCCTGGGGCGATGCCAAATGTAAACCCAGGGTCACCATTTGAACAAACTTGGTAGAGGACCATAAGCTTATAGCAAATGCAAAATATCGAACATCTGGCTCAAGCAGTTTTAGAGAAGAAGATTTTTTTAAGTTTTTCATTATACAAGTCTATGTAAAACGTGTGACCCCTGGGGCGGGGCCAAATGTAACCCCAGGGTCACCATTTGAACAAACTTGGTGCACCTCTGTGCAAGTTTGGTAAAGATCAAATAATAAATGAAGGTGCTAGAGTGTTCAAAAGGCATTTTTCAGCAAATCAAGGGCTATAACTCCAGTGAAACTTATCTGATCTGGCTGGTTTTCGAACTTGTCTGAGCTGTCATTGATATAAAGACAATAATAAAGTTTGGTAAAGATCCGATTATTAATGAAGGGTTAATGGACGACAGACAACTCGCCATCACAAAAGCATGCATAAAAATAACACGCATAATCTCCTCAATGCCCTCTACTGACCTACCAAGTTTCATAAAAATATTTTCAATACCTTTCTCATTATCGCAGGATACATATTTGTGGGATGGACTGACTGATGGACTGACGAACGTATGGGGCCAAACCTAAGTCCCCTCCGAAGACACACAGGTAGGGGACTAATAAAACCTATTGTCAATATATGGAGATATCTAAGTAATGGTGTCATGTTAATTCTATCAGATGCCTCGGACACTTTTGGTAGGAACATATCGCTGTTATGTACATGCTATCATGTGTAAACAGGGCTCAACGTAAACTTTATGGACAGCTTGCCCATGGGGCAAGTTAACTCTGAAATTTACATGCCCATGCCAGTTTGCTGGTTGCCCAATTATTTAGACCCGCATCTTTTATGTTATAATAAGGATATACTGTTTAAGGCTTCACATGTACAGTGCTAGAAATTAACATGTTTAGTTTACTAGACCACCGGTCTAGTAGTTGGGTAAAATCACTAGACCTGCTCAAAATTTACTAGCCCAATATAATATTAAACAAAAAATACTATTTTAATTCAAGTTTCAGTTTCTTTGTACGAGTTTTATTGAAACTTTGGAAATATCAGGTTTTTAAAAGACCTGTTAGGTCAGACAGTGCTGTCACTACATACATGTAATCTATCGATTTATAATTTATTTCTTATTTGAATAATTTTTGTTACTAGCCCATCGGGACTACCCAGACACAGACTCTGATAGCCCGGCAGCATTTTTGCTAGCCTCGGGCTTCAGGACTAGTGCTAATTTCGAGCCCTGATGTATTAGACCACTTAATGATACTCTCACAGCACCTTTCTGAGAATTCTAAAAGCTGGTCTAATACTTACAATGTAACAACAATAATAGTATCGGAAACCTGCAAAGAGCGATGGGTTTCTTTTATATTTTGTCATATTCTATGGTCCTTGTCCCTCAGTTGCCTGACGGGATTGAGCCTTTGAGACTTTACCTTCCCGGAGCCAAGTTTTACCTGCCCCGGGCATGCAGACAGTCCTTAACATCGGGCACTGGTAAAGTTTGAAAGCTCTATTGCTTCCAGTGTGTCTGAGGAATGGTTTACCCAACTTGAGGCCCACGAGGGCCCGTATCGCTCTACTGTTCTAAGGCTGTACAGTATCCATAAGGCGCCTCAGATACTTTTGGTAGGAACATATCACTGTTATGTACATGCTATTTTTGTGTGTAAAGTTTGAAAGCTCTATGGCTTCCAGTGTGACTGAGAAATGGGTTACCCAACTTGAGGCCCTGCCCACGAGGGCCCGTATCGCCCTACTGGTCTAAGACACTGTACATGCTATCATGTGTAAAGTTTGAAAGCTCTATGGCTTCCAGTGCGTCTGAGAAATGGGTTACCCAACTTGAGGCCCACGAGGGCCCGTATCGCTCTACTGGTCTAAGATTGTACATGCTATCATGTGTAAAGTTTGAAAGCTCTATGGCTTCCAGTGTGTCTGAGAAATGGGTTACCCAACTTGAGGCCTACGAGGGCCTGTATCGCTCTACTGGTCTAAGGCTGTACATGCTATCATGTGCAAAGTTTGAAAGCTCTATGGCTTCCAGTGTGTCTGAGAAATGGGTTACCCAACTTGAGTCCCACGTGGGCCCGTATCGCTCTACTGGTCTAAGGCTGTACAGTACCCATAAGAAGCAAAACATGATATTATGTGTCAAGAGCCACAGTTCTGTTGTGATGACCGAGGTATTCATAAAAAAAAATATTTAAAGGGGGAAAACCGGGGATGGGTGTGAGTCAGAAATGGCTTGTCTTCAAACTTGTTCAAACTTTTCATTAAATCAAGGGCCATAACTCTGCTGTTCAATATTATCTGATATTGGTGGTTTTCGAACTAGTCCAAGCTTTCATCGATATTAAGACTCTCACCAAGTTTGGTAAAGATTGAATTCAAAATGGAAGTGTTAGATGCTAGTGTTGACAGCAAGAAGGTTTTGGATAAGCCCTACTGGAATGGCCAGTAGAGCCAGTAGAGTGCTAAAAAATTGAATGTAAAACTCTTAAGTAAAATGGAAGCGCGCAAAAAAAAGAGATGAAGATCAATCATATCGACATACTTTTGTCAGGAACATACTGCTGTCCAGAATATGTAAACATATATGTGAAGTTCTGAGACTTCTATTGATTCTTCAGTCCAGAATATGTAGTTTGTACTGACTGGACAGACAGACATACGTATTAAAGAACGGACCGACATACAAAGGTAACACGATATACCCACTCCACTTTCCTGGTCAGTGTTGGAGAATGTTAGGCTTTTGTGTATGGTTTTCCATTGAAATTCATATTCTTCGACATTTTGATATTGGTATTGGGTTGTCAGTTGTGAATGCCTAATATATGCGAAGTTTAATGAACAAGAGCACAGCTTAATGGGGAATATATGCCCGTCGTAGGCAAGGATAAGTTCCAGGTTAAAACCTTTTAAAGGGAAATAAAAAATAAACAAGAGGCCCAAGAGAGCCTGTGGATGCTCTACTGGCTAAAATGGCTCTTATAAGGCCACAAAAAATTAATTACCTGGTTCTCAGGCCACTTTTTCTAAGAAGAGATGCGGGCGGGCGCATTTTTTTTACAATTTTACAGTGGTCAACAGACACGCGGGTGATTTTTTTTTATCCAAACATTTAATTCCAATACATGTATTAATGCAAAATATCTCGAAATACATGTGCAATAACCAGTTGGATCTGCTCATCTCTATTGTCGATCATTACCTTATCATTTTTTCCCGAGTTATGCTTTTTTCAATCACAATAAGTCCGTATATTTGTATTAGATCACGCATGAACTATTGCTTGTTGTTGTGAGACTTTGTCGATTAGACGCTTGAATAAATCGCCTGTTCTGTAGCACCTACTAGTTCCAAGCGTCTCAAACGTCTGACTCCTAGATTGGTACCCGTACGACTGCAACACTCACAAGCTAGCGAGCAGAGAGGCAGATAGTCGGCTGTGCACCAGTCTACCCACGAGGGGATTCCCCTGAGGTAGTTGCGTGTAAAAACCGGAACCAACTTGGATGCGGGACTTTTTTTCGAAATTTCGGTAGCGCATTTCCAATTTTTATTTTATTACTTTTGAGATAAAATTGGCAATGCGGCACCTAAAAAAGACATGCGGGCGGGCCTGAGAACCAGGTAATTAATTTTTTATGGCCAAACATCAGTGAGAGTGACTTTCGTCTTAAAGAAAAATATAGCATTTTTAACTAAATCGAACTTGGCCAGTAGAGATAATAAAAATAAAAATAAAATTAACAAGAGGTCAATGACCTTGAAGCTCTACTGATAGACCTGTGAAGTTTTATGGAAATAGTTTCAGAGAAGTAGTCGCCACAAGTTTTTCCTATTATCACTCTATCTAAAAAAAGATGGTCGCAGGCATCCATGTTTGACATAGAATCAATGAATTTTGTTTAGGACCAACTACATGTCATGCCAGTCATTTTAGTAAAGGTTCCTTATCAATACCACATGTTTTTTGTTAAGTAGTTGCCACAAATGAGCATTTAAGCTATGGCAGCCACCTTGAATTTTGGGCAACCTGATTTTTACTTAATGGAACTAACTGGACATCAAAACCAACATCCTGTAAATAAATTTATAAAAGTCATTTTGGTAAAGGTCCCAAACTGCTTAAGGTTTTAGAGAAGTAGTTGCCACAAAATTGTATATATAAATCTATTTAATAAATCTATTTTTAGACATGCTGGCCATCTTGAATTTTAGGCCAACCTGATTTTTACTTAGGACCAACTAGACATCAAGAGCAATATTCCTATATTCCTAAATATTATGATTTATTATGCAACATTTTAATATCATTCCATTTGATCCTACTCTAAAGAATATATTTTTTTCCAGCTTATAAAAATGTCAATGTTATCAAAAAGTTTAATTATAAAACTATATCAATTAAATCCCTTACAACATCAACCTTAGTATATCCTCTTTTTTCTGCTCCAAATTACACTGTGTAACAGAAATGGAATGGTCTGTATTCAGAAATATAGCAGGTGTGTGACCAGGTCAAACACAGTTCATGTTATGCAATTTCTCCTGAGAATTATGTTACTATATCAGTAGATTTGCTCTTGTCTGAGGTTATAGGTGGAAAATCAGAATTAAAATAAAATCTTAAAATCCTACAATTTGTTTTCAGTCTTTTTCTGAGAGTCAAAATACAAAAGAAACTAAATCCTTACCCTTCTATGAATGTATAATGGACTGTCCTTTTAATTTGGACCAGTCCATTTGTAGTACAAAGGGGTGTTTGGATCAAATGACTGATGAGAACCAAGACAGTTAAACCCTGATCAGCCTACAAGATATTGTGCCAGTCATTTTGCTAAAGGTTCCAAATCAACATCACTTATGCTTTTTGAGAAGTAGTCACCTCAAAATCGCATTTTTTAAATCTATTTTTAACCATTGCGGCCATCTTGAATTTCCGGCCGACCTGAAATTTTGCGAGGATCAATTACACATCAAGAGCAACATTCCTGTGAAGTTTCATGAAAATCCGTCAAGTAGTTTCAGAGGAGTAGTCGCTACAAGTTTTCATTATATAAGTCTATGTAAACAAAGATGGTCGCGGCCATGTTTAACGTCAAATCAAAATAGTTTTTGACAAGGATCAACATCATGTCATACTCATCATTTTAGAAAAAGTCCCATATCAATATCACTTATAGTTTTCAAGAAGTAGTCGCTACAAACTTGTATTTTGAAAACCTATTTTTAGCCATGGCGGCCATCTTGAATTTCTGGCCGATCTGAAATTTTGCTAGGATCAATAAGACATCAAGAGCAACATTCCTGTGAAGTTTCATGAAAATCCGTCAAGTAGTTACAGAGGAGTAGTCGCTACAAGTTTTTACTAAGCAACACTATGTAAACAAAGATGGCCGTGGCAGCCATGTTTAACGTTGAATCAAAATGATTTTCTATAAGGACCAACATCATGTCATGCTGATCATGTTAGAAAAAGTCCCATATCAATATCACTTAGAGTTTTCAAGAAGAAGTCGCTACAAACTTGTTTTTTAAAAATCTCTTTTTAGATTTGGCGGCCATCTTGGATTTCACATCAACATGAATTTTTGCTAGGATCAACTAGACTCCATGGGCAACATTTCTGTAAAGTTTCATGAAAATCTATTCAGTAGTTTCAGAGGAGTAGTCGCTCCAAAAAAAAAGTTAACGGACGGGCGGACATAAAAATCTCTTTTTAGATTTGGCGGCCATCTTGGATTTAACATCAACATGAATTTTTGCTAGGATCAACTAGACTCCATGGGCAACATTTCTGTAAAGTTTCATGAAAATCTATTCAGTAGTTTCAGAGGAGTAGTCGCTACAAAAAAAAAGTTAACGGACGGACGGACAGACGGCCGGACGACGGACGCCGCACCACGGCATAAGCTCTGCTGATCTCTGATCAGTAGAGCTAAAAAAAAAGAATTAAAAATTATTTTTTTTAAAAAATAAAGAAATATAACAATAATAAAAGAAAAAAAAGAGTAAAAAAATCTGGTAAAGTTTGGTAAAGATCAGATGAAAAATGAAGGCCCTATCGCCTTAACAAGGCAAAATATAGCATTTTTAACTAAATCAAGGGCCATTACTCCGCTGTTACTGGTCCGATCTGGTTGGTTTTCGAACTTGTCCAAGTTTTCATTGACATTAACAATCAGGTCAAGTTTGGTAAAGATCAGATGAAAAATGAAGGTCTTAATGAGGCAAAATATAGCATTTTTAACTAAATCAAGGGCCATGACTCCGCTGTTTCTAGTCCGATTTGGCTGGTTTTCGAACTTGTCCGAGCTTTCATTGACATTAACTATATGGTAAAGTTTGTTAAAGATCAGATGAAAAATGAAGGCCCTATCGTCTTAACGAGACAAAAGTTAACGACGGACGGACGAAGGACGGACAACGGACAATTCGGCATCCCATAAGGCCGGTAGAGCTAAAAATGAAATCAGAGAGTTATGAGCCTATGTAAGATGTATTCATTAGATCATGCTGAAGATGTGTGCAACATTTCATTGTTGCATTTTAGAATCAAATATCACTTATAGTTTTCAACAAGTAGTCGCTACATATTTGTTTTTTAAAAAACTATTTTTAGCCATGGAGGCCATATTGAATTTCCAGCCAATCTGAAATTTTGTTAGGATCAACTAAATATCAAGAGCAACATTCCAATGAAGTTTCATGAAAATCCGTCAAAGTAGTTTCATAGGAGTAGTCGCTAAATCCTTTTACTATGTAATTCTATGTAAACAAAGATGGTCGATAGGCAGCCATGTTTAACTATCAAAATGATTTTCGACAATGACCAACCTCATGTCATGCTGATCGTTTTAGAAAAAGTCCCATATCAATATCACTTATAGTTTTCAGGAAGTAGTCGCTACAATTTTTTTTTTAAATCTATTATTAGCCGTGGCAGCCATTTTGAATTTTTGGCTTTTCTAAAATTTTGCTAGGATCAACTAGACATCAAGAGCAACATTCCTGTGAAGTTTCATGAAAATCCGTCAAGTAGTTTCAGAGGAGTAGTTGCCACAAGTTTTTCCTATATAACTCTTATGTAAACAAAGATGGCTGCTGGCAGCTATGTTTGACATCCAATCAAAATGAGCTTTGGTTAGGACCAACTATGTGTCGTGCCAGTGATTTTGGTAAAGGTTTCAAATCAATATCACTTATTGGTTTTTGAGAAGTAGTCGCCACAAAACCAGAAAATAGTATTTTTGAAACTATTTTTAGCCGTTAGACAGGCGGCCATCTTGAATTTCCGGCTGACCTGAATTTTTCTGGGATCAACTAGACATCAAGAGCAACATTCCTGTCAAGTTTCATGAAATTCCAAAGAGTATTTTCAGAGGAGTAGTCGCCACAAGATTTTCCTATATACCTCTATGTAAACAAAGATGGCCGCTGGTAGCCTTGTTTGATATCCAATCAAAATGAACTTTGGTTTGGACTAACTACATGTCGTGCCAGTCATTTTGGTAAAGGTTCAAAATCAATATCTCTTATGGTTATTCAGAAGTAGTAGCCGCAAAATCGCATTTGTAAAATCTATTTTTATCCGTGGCAGCCATCTTGAATTTCCGGCTGACCTGAATTTTTGCTAGGATCAACTAGACATTAAAGAAGTCGCCACAAGACTTTCCTATAACTCTTATGTAAACAAAGACAGCTGCTGGCAGCTATGTTTGACATCCAATCAAAATGAACTTTGGTTAGGACGAACTACATGTCGTGCAAGTCATTTTGGTAAAGGTTCCAAATCAATATCTCTTACGTTTTTTCAGAAGTAGTCGCCACAATATCGTATTTTTAGAATCTATTTTTAGCTGTGAATCTTGAATTTCCGACTGACCTAAATTTTTGCTAGGATCAACTAGACATCAAGAGCAACATTCCTGTGAAGTTTAATGAAAATACGCTAAGTAGTTTCAGAGGAGTAGTCGCCACAAAAAAAGTTTACGGGCGGACGTCGCACCACGGCATAAGTTCTGCTGATCTTTGATCAGTAGAGCTAAAAGTGTGTTGTGAAAGCGGGGGTATAATAACAGCAGTCTACCAACCATATTTGTATTTTTGATGAGCTCTTCTATAGACTTTCTTTTTGGAAAGGAAAGACAAGTTCTTCCTAATGTGAGGAACTTCATCAAATCTTCTAAAAGCTGAAAAAGAAATATATATCTTTAATACGTCAACATCTTATATATGTATGTATAAAGTCATTGTCTGCTTTAAAAGCTATAAAACACTTTTTTTTAATATTTGGAATATATCACATATATATACTGAACCAAACAGCTAACGCAGCAGTAGACAATACCTTTAATGTATGAACTAATTATGTGCCAACTGGTACCGTTAGAGTCTAAGAGACAGGTGATTTGATTGATTTTTTTAAATTTACAGTCGTTATTGACAAGATATTTGTCTCGTTCAGAATGAAATTTGTTTTGATTGATAGATTGTTATTACTGAGATATTAAAGGTATTGTCTACTACTGTTTGGGGCGCTTGTTTCAGCCAAAGGGTTTTTGGTCTTTTAAGATAAAATTAATCTACTACCTAAATAAGTTATATTTCAGTGAAACAGACATTTTTAGTGGTAAATAAAAATACCTTACTTTTCAAAATCGGTTGAGAAATAAAAAATTCATGCGCCAAAGTTGTTTTTGATGGGGCATTTTCAATGCAAAATTCTGCTGCATGTAAAATTGGAAAAATATTTTTTTTTAGAATTTTTATTCAAAAATGTTTTTAAATTGTTGGATATTAGTAAATTAAGACACCCTGAAAGTTTTATAACAAAATATGAAGGCTAATTGAAGATATTTGAAATTTCTTAATTTTCTGCTGTCCCACGAACAAGGAATTTACATAGGAAAAGCCCCATCAAAAAATCATTTTGGCTGTAAAATATTTATTTCTCAACCGATTTTCAAAATTAATGTAGTTTTATTTACCACTAAAAATGCCAGTTCTAATGATGTATAACTGATGTGCATATTATTTAAATTGCTCAAGTTACTGCAGAAAAACCTTTGGCTGAAACAAGTGCCCCAAACAATAGTGCATTAGCTGTTTGGTTCAGTATACATGCACGAAGCCATGATGTTTTTATAACATGCCCAATCAAAACAACTTTCTCTAAAGTAAGGTTCTTCTTTCACTGTTTTGAACACGTGTTCATATTTGTGGGAATGAGACATGAGCATTGAATATGGAGTGTGCTTGCGAGGTACTTAATACATACCATAATCAATTATTTCGCTGTTTTGAACACATGTTCTGGGTCATCAGCAGTGAATATGGAGTGCGACAGATTAATACATACCATAATTACGTCTTTCGTAGTTTTGAACACATGTTCTGGGTCGTGAGCACGGAATATGGAGTGTCCATAATACATACCATAATTCTTTCACTGTTTTGAACGAACGTTCTGCGTCATGATCACTGAATATTAGTGTGCATAATACATACCACAATTACTTCTTTCGTAGTTTTGAATACATGTTCTGGGTCGTCCACACTGAATATGGAGTGTGCATTTTACAAACCAAACTTCTTTCACTGTTTTGAACGAACGTGCTGCGTCATGATCACTGAATATGGAGTGCGACAGATTAATACATACCATAATTACTTCTTTTGCTGTTTTGAACACATGTTCTGGGTCGTGAGCACTGAATATGGAGAGTGTACTAGCCAGATGATTGGCTGCGTCTTGTACCTAAAACATACAGTAGGTAAAGTTTTTTCTGATAAAATTGGGGATAAAATTTCAATATTTAAGAGTAAAATCAATTGTTGTTAAAAAGCTCATCAACACATTATTTAGGTTATATTAAGCTTCCCCAGCGTGAGGGGATGGCTACAAAGCAGGGGTTTAAAATTCCACTCGCCCGCTCACATTGGCGAGTGGAAGCTGCCTGCGGATGAGTAATATTTGGCGTCTGGTCGTCTGACAGGGCGAGTGACTTTTTGCACTATAAAAATTAAGTTCAACTATAATTCAAACACGATGTTGCAGTATTTGCTAATGCAAGATTTCAAATCTGGATCATTTCTGACGCGTAATTTTGTTCCGTATTGTCGTTTGCAGGACCCAGATTAACAGGTGTTTGTTGGTTACCAGGTAACCCACGCATCATATAGATTGTGATTCAATTCACGCTAAAATCAATTGGAGTGTGATGCAATATATCGCTAACCAGTCAGACTTTTTTTTTTTATATCGACACCGTAAACATGGCGGGTAAACAAACAGACATCAGGTCGCTGTTCGGACAGTCTGCTTCAGCGACTGCAAGCGGATTTGACCCGAGTGTCGGCGAAACAGAACGTGTATGGCTGAACAACAAGCGTAGTTCCCAACCGCTATAAATTAGTTCTGGCATCTATTATTGGTCCAATGGAGACAAAATACTGAAGAGAAGTTCAGCAGAATATTGTTGTTGTTGTTGTTGTAGAAGTAAATTCTCCGCGCTTATTTTTTTTGCCCACTCCCCGACGAATGTCTGCGGGGAAGGGAATAAATCTTAATGACAGCTGCCTGTGACAGTGTACGAGGACAGGTTGCAGATCATAATATTAAATGTGTTGTAAGATAATATGGCGCTTCCTTTATATCCACATACTGCCTGTCAGCTACTACAGTGTCTGTGAGTACACAGATGTACTTATTGTAGCTTACTATAGTGGTGAAAATAATGTTCAGGTTATATGCTGCAGGGCGAGTGGTAAATTGGTAAGGGTTATATTAAGCTTGAAAATTTGTATCATAATAGTAGCGCCTCTCTTCGTACTTTCCATGGCGCTCGGGAGCTACTGTTAGAGGAAATACGGTATATACGACAGCCCAAGTTAAATTTCCTTTAAAAATAACAGGACACTCTGTCAATTCATGTGAAATTCCATGCATATATCATATGGCTTATATATTTTTCACCTCCATCCTTTTTAACAACTTGTTTTGTTCATTTCAGAGACACATCATCTGGTTTCCAGATGCCCTTTTTGCTTCCACTAGTCCTGCAGGGCGAGTGGATTTTTTCAATTTTTTACACCCCTGCATAGGAATCTCTTACTGTCGAATACATGCCTATGGTGCTTTAATGTGCTTGGAGGGTAGACGTTGATACATGGGACCACTATGTTTACCTTTGCAATACCTTTACTCTTCAAAATGGGAAGGGTGCCCCATGGCTATGAATTTGGGAAAATTAAGTGCGACTTCTTTTAGGACGGGGTAACTTTAGCCGAATGTTTTTTTAAGGGAAAACTTTCATTATAATGCATGTAGTTAGGTATAATATTAATAAGTTATCAAACTGAGCATTTATTTTGACATACAAACTATGGAATGTCTGTCACATTTATTAAGATTCTTGATTATTTCTCCCAGAATTGTGAATATATAGAGGTTCTTGCAACTTGGAAGGGTCGAATTACAGACCCACTTAAAAAGGTTAAAAGGGCCAGCTTTTGCATCAAACTGATAAGGCTAACGGAAGTGTCTTGTCAAAGGACAGACCGGAAAAAATAATCTTGTTTTTGGAAAAAACTATTACTATTTTTTATATAAAATTATTATACACCTAATATATTTATTTAATTTTGGAATGTTTTAAATCTTATGCATCAAAATGTCAATCAAGTAAAATAATTTCCACAAGACAGTATTACCTGTTGCAACTTCCATTGTAAATCTTGTGATATTTTTGTCTTGAAGATATGACTGTCTTTCACTGATTTGTGTTTAAAACTTATATCCTGCAATAGAACCAAGGAAAATCAGAGTTACATGCTATTCACATTTTTGTGCAAAAACTCATTCCTTACAATTCTAATTTCTTCTTTGCTTCACATAAAAACCCATGAACTCATCAATTAAATGTTATCGCAGAATTTTTATAAACAATAAAACTGACAATTTTATATTTTGGGTTGAAGTGGCTCGACAGTAATGTGTTTTCTTTATAAACTTCAAACTGGCTCTATCTAATGTGAAGTTACGGTAAGTCGCGGTATGTTTTATAAATGCATTATGAAATGAGTAGTCAATAAATGTAGTTATTTATCACAGGTCCACAAGCCAGCACTATACAAATAAAAATATACTTACTGCATCACACAAACAGTCCCCTAACAAGGTCACAACACACTTGATCTGTCCAGTATTACTGAAAATAATATTGATAAGTAAAACATAACTGATACAAAAATGAAGCATAAATAAACTAGAACGGTGTTCCAAGGTACATGGTAGATTGATTAGGTTGCAGGTTACAGTTTTATGGAAAGGGGCATAACTCTGCCAAAATGAAAGTCCAAGTTACTGGACACGTGTATAACACAATATTCCTTGAGGCAAGATGAAGATGTGTACAAAGTGTTATAAACAAATGTTGTTGTTTTTTCCAAGTTATGGCCAAGGTTAGGTTGCATGTTAAAGTGTGATGGACGCTGACGGACAGACCACAGACAAAGTGATCCTTAAGTGTCTGCCATGCTACACATGCATCCAGGTTAGTTGGTTGAATTGTGCTTTACATGTTGAATGTTTTTTTACGTTGTTTTCAAGACATGTTAGGCTATATATATGACAGTGGATTTTAAGTGTTGGAGGCAGACCAACCCCTTTTTTTCTGGGCAGAACCAGTACTGTATCCTTCCCGCATCCGTAATCCGTGAGAAGGTTAGTCGCAATTCTGTAAAATGTACACAACTCACAACATTAATGTACATATGTTATTGGTAAACCTTGCCATGAGTGCAGATCTTCCAAGGAGTTTTGTTCTATATCAAGAAGTCCCAATAGTTTAATGGTGAGACTGCTTGCCTGAATATCTGAATGTGATGTGTTTCACATTTGTCTGATGGTTTGATGTGAACTGCTCGAAAAAATGTATTGTATAAGTCAGTTAGGGACTAGCAAGGCCCAGTTGATAGCATTGTGAACTTTGGGCCGAAGGAACTAGGTTTAAGCCATAACAGCGTCACTGAATTCCATCGGTGAGTTCTTGGTCAAGACACTTGCCCTTAGTCTCTTCCGTCAGGAGGAGACTTAAACTGTGCCATCCCATGTATTGGAGTCTTTCCTCCAAGCACGTTAAAGAACCATAGAAATCTGTTTGTTAGTAACAGTAGGGCAGAATCAGGATTCCTATGCATCTTTCTCCTCTATCTGGGGTGGCACTAAATAATCAGCCTGGGAATCTTTATGTGAGGGAGATATCCAGCTGGCTTGCAGAACATCGGTGGTTCTACCCAGATGCCCGTCTGTGCAGGGGCACCTGGAGTGTTCCTCCACCAATGGAAGCTGGGAAGTCACCATAGGACTTTAGCTGTTAGTGCGACTATAAAAATCCAATTCAATTCAATTCTAAAGAACCAATAATGTGTTGCCGAGATGTTAAACAACATTAAAAGAAGTTTTTATTAGTCAACTGTCTAAAAACTCATTCTTATTGATATTAAAAGAGTGCAAAAAACACTTTGCGAAAATAATAACATATTTAGTATTGGATTTAATATCTTTCTTTTTTTTTAAATGGAAAAAGCATGCCATCATCTTCCCTGTTTATTCCCGTCCATTATTACAAGCAGTTCAGCGTAATACCTTGTGTTGGAGGGGACCAAGTAGATTGGTACCCGGTTTGCAGTAAAGTCTACTGGTACCCCAAAACACACTCATGACTGCAGGAGTACTTACTTTGGATTAGAGAGAAGATTTCTTTGCGGCTTCACCACAGTTCTATCATCTGTAACAACACAAACACGTTAAATACGCCAAGAGTTTGAAAACCTGAAACTCATAGCTTGTCAGGGTTGCAAAAGTTTATACATCTGTAACAACATGTCAAATAAAGTAGATTAGTGCCAGAGAACCTGTAAGCCTGTAAGCCATAGCCTTTCAGGGTTGCAACATGTGGGTACAGTCAGCATCCAGTTAAAGTTCATATAATCTCTTAAGTTTTGCAGATTACAGTTTGAGAACATGTCAGCTCTAGCTTTCAGGGTTGCAAAGTGTGGGTACATTCAGCATCCAGTACAGTTCATATAATCTGTTAAAGTTTTGCAGATTACAGTTTGAGAACATGTCAGCTCTAGCATTCAGGGTTGCAAACTGTGAGTAAGCACAATGTATATTATAAAGACTTCACACATGTATACATTCAGAAAATATTATGTCAGTGCCTTTTACTATCAAGTTTATTAGGCGAGGCTTGGAAAACGAAGAATGGCGAGGCTCTACCGAGCCATTCTTCGTTTTCGTGCCAAGCCTAATAAACTTGATAGTAAAAGGCACTGACATAATATTCTTTTTATCATGTAGATTATCAACATTATCTGTATGAATTACTATTATTACCTATTTTTCAGAATGTTACGCTTATCGAGGACGCCGCCATGTTTTTGTTTTTTGTTTGTTTTATGACGTCAGGCAACATTACGTGCATGACGTCAGATAACGTTACATACAATAAACGACGAGGGATTCTGCATTGATTTGCTCTATTGGTCATTGCCTATTAAAGCAAAATTTAATAGGTCACCCCTTTATTAGGCAGAAAAGTGCATATCTGCATGATAAATTGTAGTC
Source organism: Cyrtodaria siliqua (assembly GCA_037043455.1). Taxonomy (NCBI): domain Eukaryota; kingdom Metazoa; phylum Mollusca; class Bivalvia; order Adapedonta; family Hiatellidae; genus Cyrtodaria; species Cyrtodaria siliqua. Next base: position 143,196 of record JAWPHD010004479.1, on the reverse strand, counting down.
AGTTGCTAGTTGACCCGAATTTTTGTCTACAACTGTACATATACATTTATTTTCCCCTAATATGGTACATACTTGTATGTTGAGCTGTAAAAATAAAAAATAAGCGCATATCATTAAAAAAAATGTGTTCGCGATGGGACAAAAATGTTATGCCATGAGACAAGACGGGACGTTACGGACAGCATGATTCCCATATATATATATAGCTCCCACTTCACTTCGTGCCTTAACGTTAACTATACAGAACTACAGATAAGATTTTTGATCAATCTGGTATTTACCCATCGGTATTTATTTGATTCAGTATTTCATGATTTCAATTGGGTAAAATAAAACAATAAAACTTTGCGACATTGTTTTGGGGTGGCATTCCAGTAATCGCAAAATTATTTTAATTGGGTATTTTTGCATTTTTAATTGGGTATTTAAGCAAATACCCTGTTTATCTGTAGCTCTTAAGTCTATAAACCTTAGGCATACACAATACTTTAATTCAGAACAAATTAACGGCTTACACATACTACAGAGAATCGGTCAATATTGTCTGTAATTAGACATAAAACTGTATGCCTTGCTAAGTTAGCACCATTAAATAATAGCCAAACATTGGATAATTAATCCCTTAAGAGAACATCTAATTGATCACAGAATAAAGAGGCTATAGACCCCCTCCAATGGTATGCTGTAAGTAATCCATGGCTCTGTTAACTGGTACACTGTGAAGAGGTGTGATACCTCATTGTTAACTGGTACAATGTGGTTGGGGATGATACTCTCAGCGATCAGAGAATAATGAGGCTATCAACCCCACTACCGCAATGGTATGCCGTAATCCATGTCCTCTGTTAAACGGTACACTGCAGAGTGGGGTGATACCCTCACTGATTTAATGAGACATTTGAACAGAAATCTGAAAATATTTTTGTGTTAACCCAGGTGCCTTAACCAGCTACACATGTATAAAGGACTGTTCTTTCTTTGAATTAAGACCATTCAATTTATGTGACAAAGGGGTGTTTTGGGGAAAATGATCAGAAGCAAGCCGGACTCGAAGGCTGATCTGGGTTTACAATGAACGCAAAGGCTATTATAGTCGTGCTTAGCGGGCTAAGGGTTAAAGGGACATGTTTCAACTGAAGGCTTGCTAAGTTTTTAACACAACTGACAAAAAGTCATCTCACTAAAACTTATACACTCTCACTAAAACTTATATGTTATAGGCAAACTTATTTTATTGGTTTTGCACAATCTGAAAATATGAGATTTTATTATATACTTCCCAGTGAAATGTATGGTTAGAATAAACCTTATATTCTCATTGTTTATATTTTCACAGAGAGAATAAAAGAACTTATATTCTCACTGTCGGAAAAAATGGAACTACTTTTTCTACATTTGCTTATAACAGTCATAATTTGTGTAACATTTAGAACTATATTCTATGCTGTAAATCGCCTCACACGCTGGCGATACTATATTCATCCGCAAATACGTTAAAGGGGAACTGTCGGAGCGAAACATATTTTCTGTTTGAAACAGTTTGGTAGTGTTGCATGATAAAAAGTATATAATAAATAAAATATTTGTTGGTTTGTCGTGAATATAGGATCTATTTTCATCTCGAAGTGAGAAAACTTATATTTTCACTCATGCTAAAGTACTCATGAAAATATGTCTTCTCACTTCGAGATGAAAATAAATCCTATATTCACTCCAAAACAACAAATATCCTCTATATATTTGCTAATTTCTAAACTGGTTCAAGTTCTGAAAACACCACAAACTAGAATGAATTGTGAATGGTGAATTGTGTTCCAATGCACACTACTACAGACAGGTAATATGGCTCCGACAGGAATGAACATTCTAGGCCCAATCTCCATTTACATCAAAATAAAATTATGTAGAAGGGGCCCAGAACCTTCTCACCTCCAGAATTGTACAGTTGCTACACACTTTTTGCACTGAAGCTATTATACCAATAGAAAGAATGTTGATTTGTTGGTCGGATGAATGAAGTTTTACGTCATTTTCAGCACATTTAAGGCTATATATGGTGGTCGATTTTTTTCGTGGTGGAGGCAGACCACAAACTTTTTCCTGGGTAGAATCATTACTGTATACATTCTGCATCCATGAGAAATGACACTTTCTCCATCAAAAGTCGAGCTCCATGTGGGATTCAAACCCACAGCGGTGAGAGTAGAGAAGGTTCTAAACTCAACATCTCTACCAACCCGGCCACATAGGCAATCAATAGAAAGGAAATGATATATATATTAACCCTTAACCCGCTAAGCAAAACTATAATAGCATTTGTGTCCCTTGTAAATCTAGATGCAGGCTGATCAGGGTTTACAATGTCCGGTTGCTGATCAGTAATTTTCCCCAATCCACCCCTTTGTCACATAAATGGAATGGTCTTAATTCAAAGAAAGAACAGTCCATTATATATATATATATGTAGCAGGATAAGTGTTAAATATATTAAAGCTGATGAGAAATGTCAGAGAATCTTAGTGTGTGTTTTTTTATATTTCTAAAAGTTATTTAATATTGTAGGGGTAAAAGGTTGTTGGATTTTTCACACACAAAACAAGTGGATGGAAGTGTTAAATTGTAGACATATACATTAACTCAGATACCTGATATCTGATAAGTTTCACAGATGAAAACACTTCAACAGTAACATGAGAACTGTTTTCATACTTCACCTATATTATTTATACATACAGCCATAAATCTGTAATCTAACAAGCTGCTATCATCCATGTATAATAATACCATCGAAGCATTAAATCACCCAATGTCCCCTGGCATTAACTGAAACTTACTAAAAAAAAAACTGTGACATGTTCAGGAATTGTTGATTAAAACTCAATACCTGTAAATTAACCATTTAGCCCTATATGAAAATGAAACACCTTCAGATGGATTATGAGTTCCTGCATTCAGTTTCTAGCTCCACTCTCTATTGTACCTGGGTCAAGTTCCCACACACATTGGCCATGTGATCTAAAATCTCATAACTTTCAGAGTTGTTTGTGGGACATATGTTTTTGGTACAGGTGTAAATATCGTTTCAACGTTTAATTGGCTAAAATCTCATATAGATATAAGATTGATTGACAGATCTGAACTATGTATTGCAGTGTCTCGGACCGTCTCCCTAAATTAACATTTCATCATAATTACATAAACTCCTTTGAATTGAATTGAATTGAATGTTGTTTAACGGCTCATCAACACAGTATAGGTTATTTAGAGCCGCCCCAGAGAGAGGGGAAGGATACATAGGAATCCGGGAACCTGCCCTACTCTTATTATCGAATAGATTCCTATGGTTCTTTAACGTGCTCGGAAGATAGACCGATACACGGGACCGCCCGGTTTACGTCCCCATCCGACGGACGAGGCTAAGGTAAAGTGTCTTGCCCAAGAACACACCGACGGAACTCAGTGGCACCAGGGAGGATTGAACCCGGGGCCTCCGGTTACAAATATGCCGTGCTACCGACTGCGCCACGCCAGCCCCCTAAACTCCTTTGAAAATTGTAAAGAAAAATCTCCCCTGCTTATATAGTACTTTCATTATGATATACATGTATATATATGCATTTTCTATAATAAAATAAAAAAAAAAAATGAAAATTGTTTTTATACTCTCCTAAAATACAAAATTGATTCATATTTACATTTATATCCGTAGGGGTGACCCTCACAAACCTATTATGGGTTGAATACACAACACAGATCAATATAAATTTGGTAATAAAAAAAAGAAGAAAAAAAAAGAAAACATTTAGCCCTACAAATATCAAATAGGAAAAAAAAAAAGTCAAGATAACAGGAGATATCAAATCTGAGCAAGCAATCAGGTGAAAATGATATAAAAAAAAGAAGAAAAGAGTCCATAATGATAAAATAAGATAACTCTTCAAGATATGTTAAAGGGGTTCCCACAAAGATGAAATAGACTTTCCCAACTTCTATTGTTTACTGAAATGTATTTTATAGTCGCATCAACAGCTAAAGTCATAAGGCAGCTTTCCCAGCTTCCACTGGTGGAGGAAGACCCAAGGTGCCTCTCCGGTCAATTATCATGCACGGGTGGGCACCTGGGTTACAAGACCCACTGACATTCCACAAGACAGCTGGATAGCTTCCTCACATAAAGCTTTCTAAGTCCATGAGGGATGGAACCAACAGCGGTGAGGGGCAAGTGCTCTATCTCTCTAGAGACTTTAACCACTCGGCCACTAATGCCCCTTCCCGACTTTAACCTGACTAAAAGACAATTTACCCTGACCAATAATTTCAAATGGAACTGTCAGGCATAATTTTTTGTCTCGATCAATGATTGCACTAAGCTGCCTAAGCCACAGTTTTACAGGAAATATATATATCGGTAAACAATGGCAATTATTATAACACTACTGTAATGCAGCTGAAACTCCGTTATCTGAAATCTATGATATCTAAATGGTTTACCCAGGCTCTCAACCCAGACCAACAACAGATGTGACACAAATGCACCTCTAAACAACAGATGTGACATGTACGCACGCACCTCTAGACAATAGAGGTAAAAGCTCTCATACATAAATAAAATCTCATAAATAACAACAATAACACATGACGCGACTTCCACGCTATGCACGTGAAATGAAATATCTCATTCATGACAACAGCGACAGATAAAATATGACTTACACGCTATACATGTGAAACAACAACAGATAGGACGCAACTGTCATGCTTTGCACGTGAAATAAAAATTCTCATACATGTACATGACAAAACAACTGATATAAGATATGACAGCCATAAGTATGTGATGTGAAATAAAATAAAACATATATATAACAGCAACGTAGATAGAAGATGTCACTGCCATGCAATGCACGTGATATAAAACCTTATTTTTTACAACCAAAGATACAAGTCAACATTTCAGATGATCACTATAGGTGTAAGTCATGCTATGCATGTGAAATAAAAGCCTTCATGCTATGCATGTTAAACAAAATCAGCCATGCTATGCACGTGAAATAAAATCCGTCTTACCAAAACCCATCCTGTATGGAAATCGTCGGCTACATTCCTGAAAGCAAATATATGAAAATCAATGCAGAGTTATCCATCACATCAATATTTAATCATGAACAGTAATTATCTATAAATAAAAGAATGAAAGATTGAAACAAAAACGTGTATCTTTTCCATCTCTGCATGCCCTTGAGGATCCTTTCCTAAACATAGTACATTTAACCCTTAACCCGCTTCATATATATAATGGACTGTTCTTGCAAAGGGGTGTTTTGGGTAAAATTACTGATCAGCAGCAGTTACTCGCAGGCTGATCTGAGTTTACAATGGATGCAAAGGCTATTATAGTTGTGCTTAGCGGGTTAAGAGTTAAGACACTTCTAGCGTAGCATCGGATGGGTAAGGTGAGTAGTATGGGTGAGGGGCAACTCAGAATTTTTTTTATACAAACAAGAAATGTCACTGTGATAAATGCCCCCGAAGTGGTTTTGACCTTTGACCTCTAAGTGTGACCTTGACGTTTGAGCCACGGACCTGAATTTTTCTTGTTGTGGAGAGCACTTGTGCCAAGTTATTTGAAAATCCGTCCATGAATGTCAAAGCTATTAATCGGACAAAAAAGCACTTCTTTTTGACCTTTGACCTCACATATTGACCTTGATCTACTGACCTGTATCTTGCACGCGACAAGTCGTCTTGTTGTGGTGAGCACTTGTGCCAAGTTATTTGAAAATTCGTCCAGGAATGTCAAAGTTATTGACTGGACACGATTGTACGGACGGATGGATTTACTGACGGTGCAACTACTATATGCCGCCCTTCGGGAGCATAAAAACAACAACATTTCTAAGCAAATTAATGAATTAAATGCTAATTTGTCATGAGGTGGGTGGAATGGGGGCATGGTGGTGTGGGGGCAATGATACATCAAGCATTGATCATGGAAACGGGACCTGATACTGTGACAAAAGTCGTTCATTGTACGTACCATCAACGTATGCTCTAATTCCGCCAGATCTTTCTGGACTTGTTCCTCCAGCAGCCATTTCAACTCTTTTTTCTGCAATGAAAAACAATTGCAGTTCAGGTAAAAATGGGTGAAAAAAATTGAATAGCCTTCTGCTATAATGAAAAACAACCGAAGTTAAAATTGAACTACAAAAATTGTAAAGTCGTAATTCTGCTGTAATGAAAAACATGACAAAAATTGTACAGAAAAACAACTGAAACAAGAGGTTGTTTTAAGTAAAAACAAATGTCTCACCCAACTGGGGAAAGGACAATAAATCCACTAACAATCATTGGACCACGGCGACAATATGCAAAACTAGGCTTGGTACTGATCTCCTCTACTCAATTTCTCTGAAATCCGGCCAGGGGTTCAGGAGAACTAGTCCGGACAAAGTTTGTGTAGTAAAGCTGTTAAAGGGCCATAACTCAGCCAAAAATCATTCAAACGAAACTATATGACACTGACATGCGCAACAAGGCTTTGTACTCATTGTACTGATCATTCCTGCAAAGTTTAAGGAGAACTAGTCCGGAGAAAGTTTCTGTATAAGGGGCCATAACTCTGCCAAAAATCAATCAACCGGAACAAGGCTATGATATGCGCAACTAGGCTTAGTACTGATCATCCCTGCAAAGTTTCTGAGTTACTTGTCCGACGCAATATTTGAATGGCCAAATTGATAAATTGTTAAAGAATTTCTACTCGTCCTGCATCAATGAGCACTTGTCATAGCGAGCGGACGAGTGGAATTTCCGTGCCCTGTCGGTAGAATCAATGGATATGAAAGCATATAAAATTGAAGGGATTGTACCACAATAATCAGATAATTAACTTGTATTTCTTAAGGTTTGTGATTTATATGATACCAGAGATTTTCTAAGACAAAGGTCAAAATCAATAACATACTGTCACCTACCAATTAAAATAATTACATTCTAGTCATGATATGTCTGATGAACATGTTATATATCGTACTAGGCTATTTCAATGTATTAATTATTTCTATACGTAGACGGTTATGCTGTCTCGCATCATTCAGACAAGAATTATAAGTATAAAATTACAGAGGGCAATAACGATTTAACGTGAATAAAGATATATTAATGGTTATTGCACTCTGCACTACATCTCATTGCCCTTTCCATTGCCCTTTTTACTTTGTCAAGTTTCAATGCAATCCCATTCAGGGCTTTTTTTCTTTTATAAACAGGGGCGGAAATTCAGCCACTTCTCCTAGAGAAATAACCTACTTTTCGCCCCGTCTTTGGCTGAGAAAATTCAAACAACATTTTTACCTCTGACTTTCTCAATATTGTTTTGGATACATTTATAGAAGGAAGTTTATCTACATATCATGTAAAATGTAGCTTTTTTTACATACATATATTTACTGTTACAGTAACTGTTCCTCATATATCTCAAAACTGCACTATATTTTCCCTTTTATCTCGAAAATCACGCAGTTTATCCCCTACTAATGGGCCTGAGTCTCTTCCCATATTTTCGGAAAAAAAAGCCTGCCATTAGCTTTTAAGTAATGTTTTGGACAAATAATTTCAAATAGAAAATTACAACGGGCAATAACTCTAATTTAAGAAAAGGATAAGAGTTATGGTTTGTGTACTGAGTGCCCTCCATCATTGTGTCAAGTTTCATTCCAGTCCCATTAGTAGTCTTCAGGTTATGCTTCAGGCTACATGTTCCCTCAATTTTTTTCATTGATCTCGGATTCATTCAAAACAATTGAATTGGGGTTTTAAGGCGCACCAACACATGAAAAGGTTATATGGCGCCTAAAAGGCATGAACATGCCAGGCTCATCTTCCATGTACATCGAGATAAAATATGGAAAATGGGCCTAGAACCTTCTCACCCTGAACTGCAGAGTTGCTGCAAATTCTATCGTAGAAACTCCATTTACGCTGCAGCCACGTTATTGTTTTTCTGCCACTGCTCTTTTGATGCGAGCGAGATAGCACCTGAAACAATGCAGGGATCATGATGAAGACCTTTAATGAACATGAACAAAAAATGATAAAATTAACATGAATTTGTGGGGATTCTACCCCTCTGCCTACCCCTCCGAAGGGATCTGCAGTGGCCCTATTCTTTTCCCCGTGACCAAACGGGGGCACCCGGGAACCACACGGGGCCCATTCAAAACAAACACGGCATTTTGATTCATTCAAAACAAACACGGCATTTTGAAATAAAAGCAGATGCACACAGATACATTACCACATGCGTCGATAGTCTCTTTGCTCATCAAACAATGCCGTCAAATTGCCGTAATCGTTTAATTGCCCTACTTGTTTACAAATTGGTTCGATTGACTCGCCATTGTTTCACTTTACCACGTGGTAGTGAACGAAAGTTGTTTCATAGGCTGATAAAAATACATCAGTTATTTGATTGGATAATATGGATACTAGGTCAAGTGTTGCGTCATGATTTTCTAATTATTGAACAAAAGATTACATTGGGTCACTATGACACACCGACCGAAATACAAAGAGACAACACCATTTCATTAACTGATTTACACACTGATGTGTATTTCACACTAATCTGGTGGGTGACTTACTTCCTGCATAGAGGGGCTTGTTACGGGTGTATATTTCACACAGTATACAAATTCTAAACACTGCACGTCTTCATTTGCCAATCAAATTCTGATAAACTGTCAAGTGGGAGGGATTAAACAATCACGAACAACACAGGTGAGTTTTACGACACATCAGTTATTGCTCTCGGCGAAAGCAACGGGTGGCTAATTCCTACGCAGTTATCGGCAAACTTCAGCCAAGGCAAATTTTCCCTTGATTTTTTATCTAATGCTGAAATGTCCATCGCGCAAATGACGGACAACCAGATTTATGAAGGTCATCTGCCCGCACCCAAAATCCACTTGCCCGGGGCATCGGGCAACCATATTTCCGGAGCCCTGTGGACGTTATGTGATAAAAAATTATATTCTCCTAGATAATCTTTATCTATCAGAAAAGGAAAGACTATAATGCAACGTAAACATTATGGAATGAAGTGTCAATTAAAATATATATGTGATTAAATATTGTGTTTGTCATTGCTGTCCAAACAATGCAGGGAAGCATATTGTTTACACAGCATAACATGCACAGGCCAGTGACATTACTTCAAAAGTACCGGTAGGTTATTAACAACTATTTACCGGTAAACAGTAAAACAGAGAAAGATTATTGATTGAGTTTGCTAAACAAACAATAGATTTCCAATCAGACCAAAAACAAAAATAGATGCGTTTCCGGATGCCCGACGACCCTCTTTGTATAAGGAGCCGACCTTAAAACGTATTTTGCCAAACTGAAGAAAATTAAAAAAAATATATAAAAAATTCAATTTGTTCAAAGCAACAATTTATCACAGCTAACAGCAGTGGAGTGAAACATAACACCTATTCTATATTTTCAGTAATCCATCAGCCACTGGTGGTATAACTATGCAAATTATTAATGGCATTTCTGTGTGCCTAGACGTCGAATATGAATCAAGGTGTTTTTTTTATTGCTTGCTATATATGTTTTTTCATACCTGATATAGCAAGATAGAATGAAAATAGACGCTCGTGGATCTGTTTACAATCTTGTCATAGCATCTGTTATGCTTCATAAAGCACCCCCCTTGTTATTTTCTTTAGAAATTGTCGTCTGTTTTCTAGGGTTTGAATACACTTGTAAATAGTAGGCTATGCAGGGTGGTGTTGTTGTTCAATGTTCAGCACCTCCAGCAATCGAGGTGAGGGCGGGGAGGGTCGTGGTGAGGGCGGGGAGGGTTGCAACATATATGTGTAAGAATTGACTAAAACAACACAGAAATATGTAAAAAAAAAAAAAGTGTGGAGGGGAGTGGGGGTGGGGGTAGAGGGGGGGGGGAGGGGAGTGGGGGCGGGGGTAGAGGGGGAGAGGAGGGAGCCCATGCCCCAATATGGGCGAAGTAATAAGATGCATAATGCTATAACAAATCCCAAAACCATAATTATATATATATACATGCATACATGCTTACATGCAAACCTAGATCTGCCTTTATTGCACATTTTATGGGCCATCACAATTTGGGTTCCATGGGAGCCCAGAATTTGCAGAAGACAAAATTACTTATCCAACCCTTTACAACATACTATAAGGAAACCAATTCCAAAATTTAGTTCAGCTAGGAAAAAAAATGTAAGAGATATAGACCTGTAAACACAGCTTACACGCAAAATTTGATGTGAAACAGACATATTTTAAGGGCGATCAGAATTTGGGTTCCATGGGAGCCCAGGGGTTACAGGAACCAAAATTACGTAAGCATCCCTTACGATAATGCTATGAGGAAGCTATTGGCCAAATCTGGTTGTGCTAGGGTAAGAATTGTAAGAGATATAGACTTGTAAACACAGCTTACATGCAAAATTTGATGTGAAATGGGGCACATTTTATGGGCTATCATAATTTTGGTTCCATGGTAGCCCATGGGTTACAGGAACCAAAATTGCTTACGCAGCCCTTAAGATAATGCTACAAGGAAGCCCATGAACAAATTTGGTTGTGGTAGGATAAGAAATGTAAGAGATATAGACTTGTAAACACAGCTTACACGCAAACCTTGATGTGGGACGCCGACGCCAACGCCGACCCCGGGGTGATTACATAAGCTCTCTTATTCTTCGAATAGTCGAGCTAAAAACGTCCACATTGTATCATCGATGTGTATGGGTTTTATGTGATAGATATAGAATCTCACAATATCTTGCTACAAAAAAAAAAAATGCCTACCAATTTACCTTATTTATTTAGAGCATGCAATAGGAAACACACCTGTTTTTCTTTTTGGCCTCATGATATATATATGTTAATCAATAGTAATAATAAATAGTTCACAGTAGATTTAAGGATAGTATCTGTATTTGTAGTTTACAGTGAAGGGCCTGTTATGGCTTATAACACCGTAACTGATCTAAGGTTTAATTTAATAACATTATGAAATCAAATGTATAATGACAACGAATAACAAACAATGAGCATGAAATGCAAGACAAGTACAGAGTTCATACAAAATGATTAAAAAGTGGACACCAAATCTCTGTAATGTATCATACAAGGATTCCTCTATGGCCTGAAAAGACTAGCTGTAATTTATAATTATTTATTATTGGACTTTATTAAAGAAAACGGTTAATATTTTATCTATTATATCTTTGAACCAGTTCACAATTTCATTGACTTTTACCATATGCCGTAAAGCCATCGTGGCCTGGCCTATTGGTAGAACAACTGCCTTGCAAGCGGGAGCTTGTGGTTGGAATTCCAGATGGGGTCATAGACGCATACTAATGAAAAAAAGCTACTTGAAGCTCCCCGAAGCATATAAAGGGTAGTTCTATAGTTAGTCGACCAGGGTATCGTGTCATGCGTCTATTCCAGTGTGGCAGCACTATAAAGTTGAGCATTTAAGGCTGTGCCTATGACGGGGAGATTAAACAGAACATCAATTAGTTGATCATGTTGATCGAAATTTAAAAACGACAATTTATACCCGGCTTATACAATGTATTCTAATGAGTTGGTTCTCACCACTGTAAGCTCACAGCCTGCGGTGGCTACAACAAACCTTTTTACTTGGCAAACTGGTAGCTATTCAGAAACATTTCTGTGCTACATGTAGATACCATTTATTATCTTCTATTTTCAATTGGACTGGGTTCCATTAGCGCAAAACGAAAAAAACAACTATCAAAACTTTGCACATACATGCCTACTAAATAGGGTGTTGCACTATGGAAATATTGTTTTCGACAACATATTCAAATTGTGTTTTATCACATGATCTGCCACCGACAGGTTCCCATAATTTTGGTCACAGGTGCAGCGACTTCAATGGTAATATATCAATCGGTTAATGTCAGTGCTATTTAATGTACTGTTTTATTCAACCCTTGGTTAATTTACTAAATAGTATACTTTAAGTGACATAAACAAAGCAGAGTTTCACTTTAAAACTGTCAAACAAATCTTACCAAACTTTGCTCTTCCTCAAAATCCATTTTACTCAAGTACTATGGAAAACTCCAAGGAGATCCAAATGACAACAAAATAATTGGACAAGTTTAATTGACGGGGGGCCTGCGGGGACTTCGCGGGGATAGACTGGAGCAGGGCCTAGTACACTGATAGTTTCAATAATTGTAAAATCGTTGGTTACTTAATGTAATTATCGATATTTTATCATATTTTTTATAATAGTGAATAAATGAGAGTTAGTTTAATCTCGAAATATAATGTGTTTGTATTATGTTTGTGTCCACTAATGTCCTTTTAGCGCAAAATTGAATAACAATGCAATAATAAGTCATCATGCAGATATTGAAGTTAAAAGGTTATAAAATAAAAATAATGTGTGATATATAGTAATGGACATCTGAATATAATTGTTGATGAAAATGAAACTCTGGGTGGCTGAATGACAAAACTATAAATACCGCGCTTTTTATTTTACAGGATACTCTGTTAGTTCCACATTTTAAGGATATATTAACAAATCTGGAACGTCAGCAAACAAATAATCAGCAACCTCCATTTGCTCAAGTTCACCATAATGGAATGTCACATTGGATTTTGTCATACAAAACAAAACAAAAGAGTCAGAAACAATTACAGTTCTAGATAGTTTAAAATCACAAAAAAAAACAATTATCACCCAGCTCAAATCGAGTGTGGTATTTTTGCAATAGCTTTTCTAACCGAACTGTTTACACATAAATTTCGATCCAAATATAAGCAATATTAGATTCAACAAGAACCTTATGAGAAAACTGCATAAATGCCGAAAGATTCTTGTTTTTTCTAAAATTAAAATGCCTAAACTGCCTATTGATGCACCAAAAGTCCAAACTATAGTGTGAATGTAAATTGCCCGATTTTGTTGATAACATCATTAAATGTGGAAACAGAGCCTGTTCTATAAAATGGTACCATAAAACGTGCGTTGACAGTACAAAATATACAACTGAGGATTTTGTGTGCAAAGAAGTGTTCTTGGTAGATTTATCTTTTATAATGATTTTAAAGAACATTATATAATGTGTATGATTTTAACAAGTGGTTGTCCATTGTTACTTAATACAATACATACTTTATATGGGCTTGTTTGTGTTGTTTAAAATATTTGCGGATTCAAGCACACTTTGAAAAAAAAGGATTGAATTAAACGTGTGATTGATTTCAACCGGGACTTATAATTATGTAATATATTATACAGTTTGACTATTTGTGCTTGCATGCACACGCTATTATGTTAACATACTATTAATTATTAAACGAAATAAAGTTCTTATTGTACTAATATGTTTTATATTCTATTTATTTAATTTCATTTTGTTTTTTGGAGTGGGGTGGGGGAGTGGGTGGGGGTGAGGGGGTCATCTTCTGACGACCTCTTTAAATCCAATTTATTTATTTATTTGTTATTCACCCGTAACATGCTATCTTTCCTCCGAATAAACAAAGCAATTACCCATCCGGTTGGTTGCCTGTGTATTATCAACTAGTCGTGAAGGTGTTAGTCATCGCCGCCACCACCGCCACTCATGCATTCTCAACTACCCCCGTCATTTCTGAATGTGACGGGGCCCCCGCCATTTAAACTTGTCCAAAATAATTTACGAATGCAGTATAACATCCAAATCGACATGGTCACTGTTTCAAGCCTACATTGAATGTATTGCAAGATACAAGAAGCTTTAATTGACATGGATATAAACAGAAAAGTAATATAAGATGCTTTAACATGTAAAAGCAGTTAAAATAGAGAACATGGTTATCATATAAAGTTGTCTGTTTTAGCTTTAAAAAATAGGGGGGAAAAATAGATAAAAATAATAATACAATTAATCACAATAAAACGAATATCCCTTTATTGTATCGTAGATATATTTGGTTTCAAAAAGTATGTGACTGTTATAAAAGCAAATTAATGTTGTATTATTATTAAACGCCATATCGTAAATGAAAGAGGAGTTTGATTTGAAAAAAACAGTAACAAAAATGCACACATTTTAAATTTTAATGAAAATATGATTGCATGTTTAATCAACTTCAATACGCAAATCTGAGACCAAAACAAAGTTTATGCCAGGGTTTTTATATTATATAAAAATGTAATAAAAGCATACACATTATTATACTGAAATACAAGACCAGTCGTCACATCTGTATATTTATGACATTGCAAACAATTGTTTTTAAAACCATCCTACTAGTTCCGTAAATTATATAAGGGGAGTTTGTAATTGTTGTTTGTTTTATTGCGTGTCTTGGTTGTCAACTTCACTATTTTCTGTGGAAGCTACATATTCTGTTCGACGTTTATTTTACACCTATTTTGATTTAAAAGAAGGTGCATATTTTAAATTTTAATCACATATATGGTCCTTCGGTTAAATTTTTGACCAACTTCAATACCAAACGTTGGGAGTAAACAAAGGTTATACTGCCCGACAGTGTCGTTTAATCTAAACAATAATGACAACGCAATCAATTAATTATTTTGAAAATCATTTCTTAAATAAAACAGGACGTACGCATTTGGATCGCATTTTGCATGATCGCAAACATGGTCCGAGTTAAGGATCGTGATCCAAAAGCGTTTCATTAGCGATTTGTGAGCGATCCAAAAGAAACTGGTTTATAAACATGCGATCCTGAAGCGATCCTTTAAAACATTGCCATTTACAAAGCGGTTTGCTAGCGGTCCATTCAAACATAGCTACTTTTAAGAACGATCCTAAAGCGATCCATTAAAACTGAACATTTACAAAATGGTTTGTTAGCGATCCATTAAAACTTTGCCATTATTGAGCATGATCCAAAAGCGATCCATTATAACAAAACATTTACACACCGGTTTTTTAGCGATTTATTAAAAGTTTGCAATTATTTAGCATGATTCAGAAGAAAATATATTAAAGCAGAATTCATATTAACAAATGTTCATTGTAATAAAGCCCTTTAACCGAAATTACCACCCATTTTTTCTGGTTTGTAAGGGAACTTGGTGTTTATATGGAAGACGACTGGTTGATCAAATGGTGTTTTAGTAATTATCATCACATTTTAGGCTATATATGACGGCAGATGTATTTTTTTGTGGTGAAGACAGATCAACCAATTTTTCCTGGGTAGAAGTACTGTATACCACCTGCCATCCGTAACAATCAACATTTTCTCACTTAGAAATCCCAATGTGATTTGAACCCGCAAGACTTAAAGTGGTGAGAGGAGAGGTTTTAAACGCAGCGTCTTTACCATCCTGGTCACTGAAGCGCTTTATATGGAAGAACACGAGATCTGAATAAAATGTTGCTTAACAAATTGATTAATAATGCAGCATCACATTACTTGGGACTTGAAAAGGTCACATGGAGTGTCAAGGCAGCATGGCGCTGCGCCATGCTAAGACGGTCTAGGCAAAACATTGATTAGACTAAGTCTATATTCTTACTTGCCAAAAGAAACCCAAGACATCAGGTCCGTGATGAGTAATCGGTTGCCAATATAACCATGTGTCTTAATTGCTCAATGGTAACTTTGCTGGTATTAAAGACACTAGCACAATTAGCAAGATACCCATAAGTTTGATTCCCGGTCAGGGCATGATTTTTTTCTCCATCTGTTGTGCTAGCATTTAAAAAAGTTTAACAAGCTAGCTGGTAGTATATTGGATTGTTTAATTCTTTATCTATAATTTTATATTTTTTTTAAAGTAGCTATCCCGCCAACAACAGCAATTTTTTACAACATATGTATACCGTTCCTAAACTTACTGACCACAAGGTATAATATTACATTATAATTTACATATTTTGAGAATCCACTGAACTCTATAGACACAATATAAACATCTTTAACCAGCCAGGCCGAATATCAAAATTGGAGCGTCGAATTGAGAGTTACCAACTCATAATTCATTTTAAGAACCCGTGAAAAATCTCTACTTTTAATCGGCACATTATCATATACATTATTATATGATCTGAACATCTGGACAGAGTTTTGATAAATGGTTTTGTAGTGTAATTTTGCCATTATTTGGTGGGTTAGTTTCTTTAACATTGCATTAGACAACATTGTGTTGTGTGATTGGAGTTGCAGGAGCCAAGTTTGAGTTTGATCAAAATGTACCAAACTAATTATTAAGAGTCATTGAAGGTTGAGACCAGTTGATCTCAAATAAGTCTTATTTAAAATGGTTTTGCTAAGCACTGTTTTTTCATTCCATGTACATTAAAATATATCTTCACTCTTCTATGAAAACATACTTGCTGCATCTTTATGAATGGTGCAATCCATGACACAGAAAGATTATGAATCAAGTTAGACCTGAACATTTTGCATTCCTTTGTCCCTTTTTGTTCAATTTACACGAATCACTCGAATCACGAGGTAAAAATAATTTGTCTAAACAATAAGCATGCTAATTAATCTTTCTCAGTGCAATTCAGAATCCGAACATACGACACAAATTCCTTCCTTTCACAGCCACATCTTCTGAATTCCTTCAAAAGTCACATCTATATTGTTTCGACAGTCACAACATCATTGTTTCCGCAGACAAAGAAGTAACTGGTTCTTTAAACACTGGTCTGTACTGGAACAAACAGCTCCTGTCTGCAATAAAGTTCATTAAAATATATATATAATATATTATAATATAATTCGGCCGGGAAACAAAATATTAAAGAAACCAAACCAAATAATGCTAAATTTACTCTACAAAACCATTTATCAAAACTATATCCATGTGTTCATGTCATATAAAAATGACAGGTGCCTATTAAAAGTGTAGTTTTATTCACAGTTTCTTAAATGCATGCACGTGATGTATTTAAGATTTAGCCTATTGACATATGATACAGTCATTACAGTGGTTGTCGGGGTCGGTACAGGCCGGGTCCTACCTATCTGCCAAGGCACTGGAATCATGGCTCTATGGTAGGTACACAATTGTGTGGCATTTGTGGTTCAGTGGTAGAGTGCCGAACGTGAGATCGGAGGGTCCCCGGTTTGATCCTCCTCCACACCATGTTCGTTGTGTCCTTGAGCAAGACACTTTACCCACATTGCTTAGTACTGGTTCTACCCAGGAAATCTGCACATAATATCCGAAAGGGGGTGATGCAGTATTAATAGATATATAGATAGATAGACATACTACCATAAGAGCCATGATTACATCTACATATAGGCATGTATTAAAGTTTAAAGAAACTCACCTTAAAATAGTTTGATGTGGTGCTTTCCAGTCAACCACTGAGATGAGTCAGATGACTATAATCCGGGCCACCATTGCTACTAGCTGGAGAGGATGAAACTTACACTGTTGTTAATCTCTTTGTCATTTTTCTTGACTTTACAACCAAAACTGAAAATAAATCAATAATTGAATCTTTGAGTGTCTAAATGTTAAATGGTATTTCCCTATCAACTGTTATTTTTAACTAGAAATGTGTATGTTTTTTTTATTTTCCTTTTAAATATCCGATTTAGATACATGTAACTTCGACAATGAAAAAACACACCTCGTACGAATTGTCTTGAGTACGATTTGAATATCATGAAAATAAGTACTGAGAGAGTTCTGGAGTAAATATTCAAATCCTACTTGCATTCTAATTTAAAAAAAAAGATACAAATAAAGGTATGACTTACCACGACGTAATATATGCTTTCTTGGCTTTGGTACGTAGAGAATCGTGAAAAATCATTTTCATTTTCAGGTTTTTAACAAATCAATCATTAATAATATCACAAAGGCGCATACAATCGTAGACACACGTAGTTTATCTTTACTCTGCAAGCGTCTCACACGTTTGATTACTTTATTTTTTATTGGCCAATCGCGTTTAGTCTAGCGATGTTTTCAAATGTTTGACTTCCGGCTGAGGCAAACGAAATATTTACAACTCACAAAAAGTAATTTAGGAATGAATTCTTCCGAAATTATGACTCTGTTTGATATTGAAGACGGCCAAACATTCGCCAATACATACCATGAGCTTCATATTGACGAACAAACGCATGGCATTTATAAAATTGCGATGCAACTACCCAGATGAAAAGGGACAGAACTCTTGGCGTTGCCTGGTCTGGCCGATATACTTTTTGAGTGGTAAGTTGAATATTTAAAGCTTTTATTTTGTTTAATTTTAAATGTTAGCTATTTCATACAGAGGTATTTATCTGACCTATTGGAATACTGGAGAAGCCTAATCAGTATGACTTATAGACGTGAGAATCGTGGCTTTTATGGTGGTATGTATCTACCATAAGAGCCATGATTCTCCGCTATTTAGTTTCCTTCAGTGCCCCGAAACGACACCCTTTCTCACTCTTCCGGCGAGGTTTCTGAACGCATCAAGTAATGCCTGCATAAACAACCACTGTAATTCAATACAACAAACTTTAATTACCACAACTGCATACAAAAGAGAGGAGAGACGCGCTGATATTGTCGGTGCTCGGAGACCAGTGTAAAAAGTCCGACAATTTTTTTGTTTACGTACCAAATCATCTCGCTATCACGTGACCTTTCGTTCCCTATTTAGAAACTTAACACCGCCGGACTCGCACACCTGACGCTTTCCTGTTAACTTTGTCGATATGTGTCAGCTGTGGGTGGGTTTAAGTTTCCAAATACGGAATATGTGTCATTGCGAGATATGTAAACATTCAAGAAATGTCTGCTAAATATATGGAAAGTCTTAGAAAATGTCTAAGATCGACAAGGTTTTCTTCTCTTTGGTGAGTTTTATGCATGCATACTTGGTATTTAAGGTTTAATATATCGAACTACAGCAGTTATTTATGCAGGCATTGCTTGATTTCTTCAGAAACCTCTATTGATGCGGGCGGCCCTGATAACTAAAACAATCTATAAAGAGTGGCATTGTAGCTCTAGGTGCACACCATAAGAGCTACGTACGATTCTCGCAGCTAGACTCTTATAGCCAAGTGCTTGGAAGTAGTTTCCAGGACAGCCTCGTTTCTGAGGAAGAGTTAACAGCCAATAGGCTGTTCAGCGATATCTTTTATCATGCACATGGTGTGGCTTTAACTGCTCATTAGAACTAATGCTTTACATTACGAAAGATGGCAATCTTTAACAAATTCGCCCTTATAAGGTCCTGCGAGGATTGTGAAAACTCGGCTAATCCCGTCATTCTTCTGGATCACGCCTTGCATGTATATCGATGTATTGGTATGTTCAAAAGCTTGGCGGAAGGCAAAGCAATCAAAATAGTGCACTGTTGATAGGTCGACAATATGGTCGTTAGCCACACATGTTGATGTATACTCTGCGTTGCATGTTTGTTATTTACAAAGGTTGTATTATTGCTTTCATGTACATGTAAATAACCTATTGACAACTAAATGACAATGAAAACTTGGATAATAACTGATTTTTGCAATTTTATTTTGGCGGAAATCTATTAAGGTGCATCATGCTAGAATGACGTAACCAACATGAAAACTTCTGCGTTCATTGAATTATGCTTCAAAGAAGTGAGAATGAGGTGTTGCGAATGGGATCGAGACGCAATAATGCTAGCCAAGATCTAAATGAACATCTAATTTTCTGTCACTGTTAATCAGTGATTTATGTCCATAAACATGATAGTTTTTTAATAAATGTTATATCACAGAATGAAACAGATATTATATTTAAGAAATAGAACATCGTTTACTGTGAATTATCGTTTAATATATCACGGTTTGGAGTTCAATTGTAAACATAAATTTCACTAGCCCTTTCGGGCAAATTATTGTTTACAATTTGAACGACAAACCGTAATTTATTATAGATAATTCACCGTAAACGATGTTCTGTTTCTATTCTAATACCCATAAAATGTGAAAATAACGCTCACATCTGAAATCTTTCGCATTGCTTTGCTTACTCTCCTAACGTTGCATACGTTACAATGCGCAATGCTTATTCTCCTAACTTGCAAAAATTACAATGATATATCGTTCAATATAACGAGATATTTTTAACTAGGCTATATAGTGCGGGTGTATTAGAATTGATAATAAAGTTAAAACTTATATAACATGCAACCCATTGATAAGTGGTTTTAAACACTCTGCAGCAAGAGATGACAAATCTAAATTGAGAAAAATGGGTATGATGTTCAGTTAGCATACTTTTACTAAATACAAGGTCGATACCAAATTGAGCATAATTTTACAGAATACAAGGTCAATACCAAATTGTGCACTGACTGATTAGCTCTTTTTCAGGTAACAGCTTCGAAACGGATTTCGAGATGTTGTGACTATCAGTTACCTCTGACATAGATGACAAAAGGTATATACCGGTAATAATTATTATTATATATAATTTTATATACATAGTTTTTATTGGCTGAACTTGACTTGAAAACATGTTCAAACATGTCCAATCCGGTTTAAACCAGACTTGCGAGTGAATAGTTCTCTTGCCGAGTCAAAAGTATCTTCCAGATAATTCAAGCGCTTTATGACCAACATCAATTAATTGCCATAAGCGCTCAATGACACAATAAAAATTAACAATGGAGGATGCGCAACGTTGTCTGAGGAAGAAAGAATTAGTAACTATATTTTATTTTGTTTAAATTCATGTTCATTGTTGTTAAAGAAAACATTGTTTCAATTCCATATTAAAAATAAACTACTTGACACATTTTCTTACTTTTTCTTTATGGTTCAGTATAGTAAAACAACTATCTACTTCTGTTTCTGTCAACGGTTAAAAATATTCATTCTCGGGAATGACTGTTGACCATGAGCAGTATCTTAATGACCTCGAAGGTTGCGTCTCGGTCATTAGTTCATGCTTCGGGTCAATAGTCATTCGCATGGATGAATAGTTTTAACCATTGACCGATATATATTTAATTTTTATATAGCTTTTTGTAGCTATGTCATTGTGATAGATTCTCACATGTGTGTCTGTTTAATATTGAATTGATACATATATATTGTACGTTAGCCAGGTCAGTCCGTCCTGAAAAGTGCATCTATCTCCTCCCAAACTTTTCAACCGATTTACATGTTGCTTACCCATGTTACCTATGATGTCAAAATGTGCATATCGTTTTGGCGTCAAAATTGACCCAGTATTACCGGAGTTATGTCCCCTTTTTCATCAAATTTTACGTGAAAATATCTTGTGTCTCCTCCCACACTCTCCTCCACACTCTTCAACCGATTCCTTCGAAACTTTACAGGATGCTTACCTATGATGTCAAGATGTGAATACCATTTCGATTTCAAAATCAACTCAGCATTACCGGAGTTGAGGCCCCTTTTTCATCAAACTTTACGTGAAAATATCTTATGTGTCTATCTCCTCTCACACTTTTCAACCGACTCCTTCGAAACTTTACATGACGCTTACCTATGATGTCAAGATTTACATATCATTTCAGCGTCAAAATCGACCAAGTATTAAAAGAGTTATGCCCACGTTTTCATCAAACTTTACGTTTTACACTGTTTTCAGTGGGGGCATCAATGGGCTTATCGAGAAACAAAAGCTGTAAAAAAAAAACCGATAGTACAGTGTACAATCATTTAGTCAATTCAAACGACGACATCATTTTATTTCGATAAGACGAATGATGACTGGTGGTAGTATTCTGTCTTCTAATTGTTTTATGGTCATCTGATATAAATTTTATACATAATACTTCAAAAAAATCAAAGTTAATTTAGTATAATCATTTTTATTTCAGATCTGCTTCAAAGGCATGGTTTTCCAAAGTGATACGGTCTCAATAACATGCTGGATGCCTAGAATCTAAGATCATCACATCGCACCAAGGAACATTGTCATAATACCTTAAAAGTGAACTGTAGAGCTATTTATGACACTTGCCACTTTTAATTGATGGTGGATTTAGGAAATTGATCAGAAAATATATGTTTCTGGGATAACTTGTAGCTTGTTTCTGCAAATAATCAGGGTTTGTTATCTCGTGACATTTGAAACATTTTGGTCGAAGTTTGAATTCAATACTGACAATAGCTTGTATCCAACATGGACAATAACTTGTATCCAACACGGACAATAGCTTAGGCTTGTATCCAACACGGACAATAGCTTGTATTCAACACATAACTTTATTGATGGAACAAAATAAAGAACATAAATATATTCTGCAATTCGTGGTCTGCTGTATAACTCTGAACCAGATATGATTATCCCATCAGTCTTTTGAACTATTGAAAGGAATTTGATAAAAAAAAAAAGTTTTGTCTGCTGACCGAAAGCCAGCAGAGATTATGGGATGGTGAGTTGTCCGTCAATCCTCTGTTGTCTTTTAACTTTTGCCTTGTGAACATGATAGGACCTTCATTATTAGTCTGATTTTTACCAAACTTTGCCAGGGTCTTTAAATAATCAATGAAAGCTCAAACAAGTTCAAAAACAGCGGAGCCAGATTGGATTAGTAACACCAGAGTTATGGCCCTTGTTTTTCTGAAAAATGACATATGTTGCCTTGTGAACACTAGCACTTTCATTTTGTATTTGATCTTTACCAATTTTGTCAGATTGTTGATATTAATGAAAGTTCGACAACCAGCTATATCAGACCAGGAACACCAGAGTTATGGCCACTTGAATTATTGAAAAATGCCATATTCAATTGTGAACACTAGTTAAACTTGAGTTTCAACTCTTCAACAACATGACATGTTATGAACAACTACCAGCATTTATTTTAAGGGTCATAATTCTGGGCGGGTAAAGGGCTCTTTTTGCATAAAGGTCAAGATCACTCTTATGTTCGGGAGCATCCATTAGAACAGCGGTCTGTTAATGGATCACGATTCATAATCGCGCGATTCAAAAAGTTGTGATCCTAATGCGATCCATTAGAATGTATAGAGTGTTACATAATAGCAATCCTAATGCGATCCATTAGAATGTACATAGTTTTACATAATAGCGATCCTAATGCGATCCATTAGAATGCATATAGGGTTACATAATAGCGATCCTAATGCGATCCATTAGAATGTACATAGTTTTACATAATAGCGATCCTAATGCGATCCATTAGAATGTGTAACTAATAGTGTTGCATAATACTAATAGCGATTCTAAAGCGATCCATTCTGAAAATTATTGGACTGATACTCCAATAATTAGCTGTGCGATTCTAGAGCGATCCATTCTAATGTGTATTAGATCGTGATCCACTAGTGGTTTTATAGTGTTACGTAATACAAAGACATCCATTTTGTAAAACACTGGATCACTTTTGGATCATGATCCATACACGATCCATTAAAAGTTGTATAAGGAGTGCGATCCATTCAAAACCACTAATGGATCGTGATCATAAAGCGATCCAAGTGCGATTTTGATGCTGTTCGTGTTTTTAACAGATTTTGTCAGGAATATTAAATAGCGATCCATTAGCTCATTTGCATGTGAAATTGGACCGCTTCTAAATCGCTTTAAAATCATGATCTTGAAGCGATCCATTAACACGGTTTGTTAGGCTTTTTTTTTTGTTTGGGACATTCTTCACTCATACCGTTTTAGATGAAGAAATCAACAACATGCGCTGTCGACTGTATTTCGTCCTTAAAACACACGTCCCACACTGCATACAACATTACCATGCAACCTTTTCAAAGACAAACGTATTGGTCTTATTAATTTCTCCTTTCATAAATTTTTTTTATTAAAAAAATCAACGTTTTTGGCCTGTAACCATATTAATTTCAAAGCTTTTTTACTAACGGCAATTTGGACAAAATGTTACAATATATGCCAAGAAGTTTGTGAAGCACTTACTTTTCTATTAGATACTATTTTCTCCAGGTATGGAGCTACTGTTTATAGACATCGGTTGATTTCCTATGGCTAGGAACTGTGCACCTCTTCTCGCAGATTTGTTTTGTATTGCTATGCAAGAGATTTCATGTTGAGTCTTTCACCAGATACTCATAACACATCCAGGTATCTGGAGAACAAACTGAACATTTACCCGTTCTTTTCTACTACTATGGATAAATTTATCCTAAAGAACTTCAACTCAACAAAGCTAATGATTCTGGTAATATCTATTATTTTCTCGATTAACATCTGTCTTTTGAAAATGAAGATATAAATTGCAAACTCTATGGTTTGTTCTCTTGTTGCTCTGACTTCTGCCAAGTCATTGAGTACCTTCTTTGTGGCTTTCTACGCTATTGTTTTTTGTATTTATATATAAACGAGCATCTTTGTGTTTTACTTATATTGCCTTGTTGGTTAGAGAATAGTTCATGGCGGGGATTTATTTATTTACACTGTCTCGTTTTATTGGGATGAAGTAGGGTAAGTGTTAGGTTTGGTTCACCCTAGAACCTGGTTTAAACACCCAGCGGCCTTTTTTGCCACTGACCGTTCCAAGGATGTAGCCCTATTGTCAACGCTTTTGTGTTTGTGGTGTCTTATTTGGCCTTTTATTTATCTTTAAAGTTGTTCTTTGTTTCTGCGTGTGTTTGTGGTTGACTGTCGTCCTTGAATGCTACTTTTCCTGTTCGATTTTTATATATAATTTTAATCTATGACAAGAAAGATGATTTACATGTTGACATTAATTGTTAATTATCTCCACATGTACGGCAAGTAGGGATGTTCCCCAAACAATTTCTTATGGGGTTTATGTTTCTCAACGTTATCGTTTTTATAGAACTTGTTGTCTAGTTGAGGACTTATACACTTAACAAACTTTATAATTGGTCACCTGAGTTTTATGAATATAAACTGAAACAAGGCATTAATGTAATTGAATAATCCGTCTATCTTATGTAACAATTCAATTCACATTTTTACCAAAAGTTTCATTGAAAAGAGTCTAAGAGTTCAAACGTAACAAAGGTATAACATTCAACACATTGAAAACCAAAAGTCACACCTTGGCTGAAGATATTCCCCCATGTAATGTTGCTAGAACCACCCGAAAAATGTTAGAAGCCAACCATGTCGGAGTTCTTTCATGGTCTGCGTTAAGTCCAAATGATCTAAATCTAATTGAACAGATATGACATTTGTAAAAACGTCGCGTGGTGCGAGAACTTCCACAGCAACAGAATCTCCGAGAAATTGGTTAAAGTGTCACTCAAACATGGAATACCATTCCACAGCTACCGGTGTCGAGCTGACATTGTGGCTTATGGAGGCTGTTATGATATTGTGTATACTATCTGCATGTACTGGTAGATTGCTCTCACTGTTGTAACTTGATATATGATGGTAGATATGCATGCCTGTATATACTGTGTATATTGTTTAATCTTATTAAAATAACCAGCAGAGTTAGACGTGTGTTCCTCTTTGATAGCATCCTAACACGAAACACAACAGAGGCCACACCAGATATTAAACGCCATTTGGAAATTGTGACTTTGGTTTTGATGGTGTTGCATTCCATACCCGTGTTGTGTTTGAACTATCATGTCTTTTGCAATACAATTTCAGCAAATATGCGCTTTGAGTTGTTTAATACGATAGACAATAAACTACTTTGAAATTCATATCGATCCCAGGTGACTAATTCTATGAAATTATCCCGACCTCAAGTTATTCCAGTAAGATAATGCAATGCCACACTCAGTTAGATTTACAAGTAAGGTTAGTTACACTGTCCTGTTTTATTGGGTTGACAATAGGGTAAGTGTGAGGTTTGGTGCACCCTCGAACCTGGTTTAAACCCCCAGCGGCCTTTTTTGCCACTGACCGTTCCAAGCTATTCTATTGTCAACCCTTTTGTGTTTGTGATGTTTTATTTGGCCTTTTATTCATCTTTGAATTTGTTCTTTGTTTCTGTGCGTGTTTGTGGTTGACTGCCGTCCTTGAATGCTGCTTTTACTGTTCGATTTTTTATATCTATATTTGCTGAAATAACGTCGTTATCTTGCTGAAAACGTGTCTTAGTAACGGTAAAACGGGTGGACATAACCCGGTATTAACATGTGTTTTGACTTGTTTTCTACTAATGCGACTTTAATTGAACACTATACACCATTTAGGATTTTCGAGACAATTCGTTTTGCGATTCATAATTAATATCCTTCGATTTCAAAATACATGTATGCGCTTATTATTATAAATTACTTTAGCAATCAAAGTTAACACCCATATAATCTACTGGTGCGTTTTAATTGATCATCTGTATTTAAAATTAATTTAAAAACTCTGCGAGAAGACTATCACAAACTGTCTTTTATGGTGAAGTGATTTACAAACTTCGAAAGATCCTTGATCATGATCATTTTCATACAATCTGTATTACCCTTGCTAGAAAGTTTATCAAAAGAGTTATGAACCTATAATTTTGCAAAGCACTGCATGTTTAGTGGTTGACACATTTACTTTTTGACAAATTGCACTATGCTTTCCTCTGACTGTGGGATGTCTCGACATTTTGTGGACCCTATTATGACGTCTACCTAAATCTGAATGGGGTGTTACTGTTTGATGTTTGTCTTCAATCTTATCTAGTCGTACTCGTAATGCTTTATTCCTATTTATTAGGTTTTCAACAAGCTGCTTCCAAGTCCCCTCATTAGTTATGAGTCTTCTTAACCAGGTTGATTTAAGACTAAGTATGAAAGCTTTCAGATTTATCATTTTGAGACCGCCCTCAGAATATTGTTTAACTATAAGTGTTTTTTTCAATTTTTGCAGGCCCTTCCCATAAAAAATCATAAAATATGTTATTAATTTTTGCAATTATGTTTTCATTCGGGTTTGGAAGAGATATAAATATATGATTTAAAATAGGAAGTAACAGTGTTTTTATAACCGTGATTTTACCAAGTGGCGTTAAATATCTTCGCTTCCATATCTTTACTGTATTTTGGATTTTTAAAATCTTATCATTATAGTTTAATTCTATCATTTTACCTAAGTTGACATTAAAATGTATTCCTAGTAGCTTAAAATTATCTTTTCCCCATGTAAGTTTCCATTTTGTTTTGATTGTATCTGAACTGCATTTTTTCTTCCCTATCCATACCACTTGTGTTTTGTCAAAATTTAAGTTTGAACCAGAATATTTAGAATATTTATGTAATTCTGATAGTGTTTCATTCAGGGATGTATCAGATCCATCCAAAAGGACAGATGTATCATCTGCATATTGCGAAAGTTTAATTTCTACATTCTCTATAGTAATACCTTTAATCTTATTGTTATTACTTATCCTAATCGCCAGTATTTCAGCACACAAAATAAAAATATAAGGTGATAAGGGGTCCCCCTGGCGGCAGCCCCTTCCGATGTTGAAAAACGATGACAGGTTTCCCCCTTGATTAACAGCCAATTTGGCAATTTTATATAAAACCTTTATCCATGATATAAAACGTTCTCCAAAGTTGAAAAAAGTAAGTACTTTAAATATAAAGGCCCAAGAACGAGAGTCGAAAGCTTTTTCAAAGTCAATCAAGAGAATTAAACCCGACAGATTATTTTCTTCTGCGTATTGCATAACATCGTATATAAGTCTGGTATTTTCTCCTAAGTATCTTCCTGAGATAAAACTGGATTGATCTTTATTTATCAGCTTAATAAGTGTTGATTTAATTCTATTTGCAATAGATCCTGAGGCAATTTTATATATACAATTAAGAAGGGAGATTGGCCTATAGTTTTTTACATGCAGTCTTGATTTATTTTCTTTTGGTATAACAGTTATTATTCCTTCTATTTGAGTTATTGATAGTTCTCCCTTAATGAATCCATAATTTAAAGATCGTACTATAAAATGTCCTATTTGTCGCCAAAATACTTTAAAGAAATCGGCACCGAAACCTCTGAACCTGGGCTACGGTTATTTTTCATTTTTTTAATTGTTGTCAAGGCTTCTTCAATAGATGTAAGGCCTTCAAGATTAATTGATTCACTTTCTGTAAGTTTTATATCGAATTCTTTTAAATCCTCTTCTAAATTTACGTTTTCTAGTTCATTGTCTTTGCTAGTATAAAGTTGTTCGTAATAATTTTTAGTCTCATTTAAAATTTCATGTTGATCTGTTATGATTTTTCCATTTTCATTTTCTATTTTGGGAATTATCTTTGAAGCGTAATTATGGGATTCTAATTTGCAAAAAAATAAGGTTGGTTTTTCATCGTTCTCAATAATATTTGCTCTTGATCTGATTAGGTAGCCATTCATTTTCTGTTTTCTTAATATTCTTAATTCATTTTTATATGTTTCTAACGTTTCTAAATTATTTGAAGACAGGTTATTTTCTAATGTTTCTATCTCAGCAATCAATTCTTTTTCTCTTTTATCTGTCATTTTTTTCTTGTAACTAGAATACGATATCGATTTACCCCGTAATTCCATCAGTAGTGTTTCGAGAAATAGTTGATCATTAATTAAAAATTGTAATTCATTATTGGGGATATTATGAATGTTCTCCATATTGTAAATTGGGACTGCAAACTGTAGTTTAATGTCCTGAATTTTTTTATTTATTACGTTTAAATATTCAATATCACTAAGAAGAGAATTAGTATGTTTCCAAAGGGGTTTACCAGGTATAAATTGAATGAAATTCAATTTTAGTACTATCATTGACTGGTCTGAGCTTTAACTCGATTCAATGGTACAACTTTCTATTGAAGAAAACATATTTTCTGAAACTAGGAAAAAGTCGAGTCTGGCTTGTTTTAAAGGAGTTTTTTACTCCAAGTATACCGTTTTAGATGTGGGTGTAGTTCTCTGAAAGGTTCAATGAGGTTATATTCACATTTAATATCTAGAACCCGTTCTCGTGCCTTTTTGTTATTTACGCTTTTGTAATTAGAGTAATCTAGGATTGGATCTTGAACGAAATTAAAGTCTCCACACATGATTAGGGTACTGTTTTAAATTGTTCATATTTCGACAAAATAGTATCATAAAAACTGGGGGAATCATTATTTGGGCCATATAGATTGATAAGTGTAAAACGATTATTTTCAACTGTCATGTCAGCTATGAGAAAATTACCTTCCTTATCTGTTATGTGAGAATGTACTTTATAAACAAGTGTTTGTTAAAAAGTATCGCCACGCCTCTTGCGTTTGCAGTTCCTGAACTAAAAAGGCAATCATTCCCCCACTGTGAACGAATACAATTTTCAGTTGCTGTAGTAGAGTGAATATCCTGAAGGCAATATATGTGACCATTTTTACTTTTTAGGTAGTTAAAAACATCAATACGTTTTTCGACTGCACCAAGACCCTGACAATTAACTGACACTATGTTTATACTAGTCATAAGTGTTGATGGAAAAAGATGGGAACCGTAATAAGACAGCAATCAGCAGTTGTAAAAAAGAGAAGTGCAAAATTAACAAAACAGTATGCATTCTGTGAAAAATAGTTCTTTAAAAAATGTATTTTTAACATAAACTGAATAATTATACTCTATTGTGGTGTTTTTGGTAATAATGGTAGTAATACCTTATTAGTATATATTTAGTAGCTCACTCCAAAGTATGTCATGCACTATAGTATATCTTAGGAAGCAACACATATAAGTAAGCATATTATATAAAGGGAGTATTGCATCTAAGTGTCTCATAAAACGTTACATAAAACATATTAGTAAATATAACTCAGGCAAAATTGCATAATTTTTAAGATAATATTATTTTCCAAAAAACAAAATTCGAAAAACAAAACAAAACAAAAATCAGCTTATCTCAAGCCGCAAACTTATATAAAGTAATTCTACCAAAACATGTAGTGCATTTTCATATCTTAGCAGATAGCTATAAAACAAAATAAAGCATATGAATGGCAAAGATAGCATAAGTATGATAAGTAGATACATTTTAAAGATCAATGTACTATTATGCATGTATCTCAAAAATTAGCATTATTATAATAACTCGGGCAACAAACTTCACCTAAAGCAAACCATATCTCAAAAAGTAGTGCATACTTTTCTCAAAAGATATCTGCAAAAAGTCAAATATGCATTTTAATTTTCGTATGATAAGTTCAGTTTAAAAGATCTTTACAAAATAAATAGTGGAAAAAAAAAATCACATACAATATTGTATCTCAGGTAGCAAAGCATAAAAAGTATTATATTTCAGGTAGCAAAGCATATAAAGTAATCAAAGCATATAAAGTATTATATTTCAGGTAGCAAAGCATATAAAGAGGTATATTTCAGTATCAAAGCATGTAAAGTATTATATTTCAGGTATTAAAGCATGTAAAGTATGTATATTTCAGGTAGCAAAGCATATAAAGTATTATATTTCAGGTAGCAAAGCATGTAAGGCATGTATATTTCAGGTAGAAAAGCATATAAAGTATTATATTTCAGGTATCAAAGCATGTAAAGTATTATATTTCAGGTATCAAAGCATATAAAGTATTATATTTCAGGTATCAAAGCATGTAGAGCATGTATATTTCAGGTAGCAAAGCATATAAAGTATTTTATTTCAGGTAGCAAAGCATATAAAGTGTTATTTTTCAGGTATCAAAGCATGTAAAGTATTATATTTCAGGTATCAAAGCATGTAAAGTATGAATATTTCAGGTAGCAAAGCATATAAAGTATTATAATTCAGGTATCAAAGCATGTAAAGCATGTATATTTCAGTTAGCAAAGCATATAAAGTATAATATTTCAGGTATCAAAGCATGTAAAATATTATATTTCAGGTATCAGAGCATATCAAGTATTATATTTCAGGTATCAAAGCATGTATATTTCAGGTAGCAAAGCATACAAAGTATTATATTTCAGGTAGCAAAGCATATAAAGTATTATATTTCAGGTATCAAAGCATGTAAAGTATGTATATTTCAGGTAGCAAAGCATATAAAGTATTATATTTCAGGTATCAAAATTTCAGGTATCAAAACATGCATGTTAAGTATGTATATTTCAAGCAGCAAATCATATGAAGTATTATATTTCAGGTATCAAAGCAAGTAAAGTATTATAAGAAGTATTATATCTCAAGTAGCAAGGCATATAAACTATTTATATCTCAGGTAGCAGAGCTTGTAAAGTATCATTTTTCAGGTAGCAAAGCATAAAAGGATGTATATTTCAGGCAGCAAATCCTATAAAGTATTATATCTAATTAGTAATTCATATAAAATATTATTATCTCAGGTAGCAAATCATATAAAGTATTTTATTTCGGGTAGCTAAGCATAGAAACAATCTAAAACATTATATTTCAGGTTGCAAAATGTAAAAAGTATGTATATATCTCAGGTAGCAAAGCATATAAAGTATTAGATCTCAGGCAAGGAATCACACAATGTAAGTAGATCTCGGGCGACAAAACTTATAAAGTATATATACTGACGAGATAAAGTAACGCCTCATCGGGAATTTCCGCTATATATTGTATGTACACTATGCTGCTGTTAATCGAATGGTACATGGCTACGTAAGACCTTTCTTTTCGGAAAAAATACTAAAACAACACAAAACACAGCAAATAGTATTTCTTCAAAGTTTGATTATTGGCAGAGTATCTGTTTGGCTCAAGCATGTGAGCAAACTTAGGATGCAACTTTCTGCAAACTCTTTACGTTAAATACAGTACTAAAATAGTCAATTTTTCAAAGAGGAACTTCAATATTTATGAATTTCTTGTTATAAAGTGTACTGTGATTAAAACGTCTACAACATCACAGTTGTGTCCTTTCTCTAACCAACTGCAACTTTGTTTTACAAAACATCTTGGGATTTCTTTGGAATATTATGTGGCATTAAGTGTGCGGTATATACAATATATAGCGGAAATTCCCGATGAGGCGTTTCTTTATCTCGTCAGTATATATCTCTCCAGTAGGAACCACTTAAGGTATGTATATCTCGGACAGTGAACACATTAAGTATGTATATCTCGGACAGTGAACACATTAAGTATGTATATCTCGTACTAAAAGCACAGTAAGTTAAGGAAGTTGAAGTAGGTATGTACATCTAAGGCAGGAAGACCATAAAGTAGGTATAGCAACCAAATATAATATGTATATCTCAGACAACAAACACAGAAAGTATGCATATAACACAGATTATTTATCTCTGATAATAAACAAGTGTAACTAGAATTATCTCAGAAAGTAGCATAATCAAAAAGAAGCAGATTTTATCTGAAATTAAAAATTATGTTGTTTATATAGTATATATATACATACAGACCAGTGCAGGTCACGACCTATTAGAGCATGTGTAATCCATTTAATCCGTAAGTAGTTCATAATGTATTATAAATCCCATAATTGCCAGTGAGATAATACTGCAAAAATGCCCCACTTAGTAGCTGAGACAGGCAGTCAGTAGGTCAATACTACCTGTATTGTTAAAAGTGTTTGGTTACTAAACTGTGGTCAGTGATCCATTTATTATTTTTTGACAGTTTAAAATAATGACCAGACAGTCTTCTACCATATGTATTCTAATGTACCCACCAGGTCTGTTGTGAAACAAATAGAAGAATCAGATAAAATTTCGCGAGAAAAAAAAAGTAAATACAAAAAAGCACGCGCACACAAAACGGCATTTGCAGGGACATGAGGTCATCAGTCTTCATTTGGCACGTTATTCAGCGATTTGAAAAAAACAACACAACACACACACACTCATCCTGTCTCTGACTACTGGTTTAGAACGCTTCCAATATCATCGTACCGCTCGAACTTGTGACGATGGCTTGTTGTCTTTGATTTTCCGTACACTGATCCATTAAAATACCAAGCGTCATCATGGGACAGGAGGCGGGCAATAAGTTGAGCATTTGCCTTGGTTACGTCATCAACCAACCTGCATCCCGAGGCTTTGAAGTTTGCTCTCAGTCTCATGACTTTGGTCTTCTCATTGTTATTCTGTAATTTGACCAAAACTGGTTTTGGGTAGCCTGGTTTACCCGGGATCCTATGTATGGCGATGATCTTGGAGGGGCTAATGGTTGCTCCCTTTTCCGCGATCATGGTTCATATTGTAGTTGTAAGGGTCTCTTCTGTGTCCGGTGTCATTTCTGGGATGTTCATAAATTTAATGTTATTTTTCCTTGAATATTGTTCATTATAATT
Source organism: Cyrtodaria siliqua (assembly GCA_037043455.1). Taxonomy (NCBI): domain Eukaryota; kingdom Metazoa; phylum Mollusca; class Bivalvia; order Adapedonta; family Hiatellidae; genus Cyrtodaria; species Cyrtodaria siliqua. The sequence goes on along the minus strand of JAWPHD010004479.1, from coordinate 110,001 downwards.
CGCCCTTTCTTCCGCATGTTTGGATCTTTTTTCACTCAATTCACTGCTTTTTTTTTATTTCATTTACTTACTGTTTTTGTGAAATGAGCTCTTTCTTTAGTTGCTCGTATGAATAGATACGTAATCATTTGAAAGTCTTAAGTTGTAAGGGGCAACTCTGCCAACTATGTCAGGGAATAAATTTGTAAAAGAATTCAGGCAAATAACCAGCTTTAAGATTATAAGCAATTATTATTTTTTGGTATTTTCTTCTATCTTCTAATGGTAACCACCCAATTTCGGTATATAATTTACGAATGGACGTTGATCGTGTTAATCCAGTGACAATACTTTAACGGTTTGTATGCGACTCCGTGGCCGGAATAGTAAAGACGCTGCGTCTTATAACTTCGTCGCCTCTCATAGCTGTGGGTTCGAATCCCAGTGGGTGCTCAACTTGTCAAGTGTGAAAGTGTCGATTGTTAATGATCGTGGTGGGTATACCCAGGACAAGAAATAGGTAAAACCAATGGATGCTCTCCGAATAAAGATACACATGTGAACATGTAAAATACAATCGGATGAAAAGTGTAGAAGGAGATCAGAGCAGACAAGCTTTACATTTGAAAAAACTCAAATTCCCCTAACTTCGCCAAAAAAGAATTCGAGCAGGACGTCCTGACGATATGTTCTACTAGACATCATACTGATACTTCCTATCAAGTTTCATGAAAATCGGATAACAACTTCAAAGTCCCATAACTCCGCCAAAAGTCATTCAAATAGAACGAACTGACAACATGCGCCACTAGACATCATGGTGATACTTCCTATAAAGTATCATAAAAATCGGATAAAAGTTGAGCGGACAAGCTTTAAATTAGAAAAACTTCGAACTGAATTGAATTGAATGTTGTTTAACGGCTCATCAACACAGTATACTTTATTTAGAGCCGCTCCGGTTTACGTCCCCATCCGAAGGACGAGGCTAAGGGAAAGTGTCTTGCCCAAGAACACACCAACGAAACTCACATCTGACACACTACCACCGAGGTCGTAACTCGACACATATACCCAACGCTCAGAAGGCATAAACATCACATCTGACACACTACCACCGAGATCGTAAACCGACACATATACCCAACGCTCAGAAGGCATATACATCACATTTGACACACTACCACCGAGGTCGTAACCACATATACTCAACGCTCAGAAGGCATAAACATCACAAGTGACACACTAACACCGAGGTCGTAACTTGACACATATACCCAACGCTCAGATGACACACCACCACCGCGGTCGTAACCCGGCACATATACCCAACGCTCAGAAGGCATAAACATCACTTCTTTTTTTCGAACAAAACATGGCTGATTGTAAGCATGCGTCAGTCTCAGTAAACACCGCAGGAAATCAGTCTACACGGTTGCCTAAGACCACATATATAAATATCGCTCCCCACCTAATCATCATTCATTTCTAAAATGTGACCATGTGTACAATCCCTTTCAGGATTTAGGTAGACTTCATCATAGGTTCCGCACTCTGTTTGGTCAACGCACAATCAAAGACGAAAGCATAGTGGCGAATTGTAAACGGGTTGCAATGAATACTGAAAAGGGGTTCCCCTGGAAGCAACAAACACAAACATTAGATAAAAGTAGCAGGCTTGGTTTCACTGAGTCTGTTCATGAGAGGTAATGTAAAGTACAACACCTCCCACGCCTCCTAGCACCGGCTTAAGCGATATTCTACTGGCGCATAGCTAGGATAGTAAAAGATGGACTAAGTGATTAAAATAGTAATTAATTGATTCTGGAACAAAAATAATGTTTATATATGTATACACATATACATATTATATACTTCAAGGTATGGAACTCCTATGACCAAAAAACACCAACAGTTCTATTGTTATTTGGGCAGTATAACATGCTCATGTCACAAGCAGAATTATATATATATATATATAACGAATAAAACATTAACTGTCATTCAATCTCTCGTACTTTTTTTGTACCATAGAATCAAATATGCCAACTTGAGTGAATTTCAGTTCAATGACAAGAAAATGGCACGGCCGATACTACCTATAATCTATAGGTCTAATATGGTGGCACGCGTTAAAAACGACTGAATACTAATAGGAGGATTAACTTTGTCTGTTTGTTTGTTTGTATGTATGGCGTTTTACGTCATTTTCAACACATGTAAGGTTATATATGCCGTCGATTTTTTGTGGTGGAGGCAGACAACCCATTTTTCCTGGGTAGAACCAGTACTGTACACCTCCCGCCATATTAACTAGAACGGATACATGGAGCGCCGAAACCGAAAGTTGTCATGGAAGCTGTGAAGTGTTTAAAGCAACACAGACTGGGCTTGATGATCCCAAAGGACTAGTAAGTAATAACACTACTGATTTATAGTCGGGGCAACATTTTACGGCCGCCACACAGCACTTAACAAACGCTAGCGTGAATGTCAATAAATACTGAAAATGGGATCCCTTGGAAGCAACAAACACAAACAAGAGATCAAAACAGCACTCGGTTTTATTGAGTCTGTTCATGAGAGGTAATGTAGAGTGTAACACCTCACGCCTCCTAGCACCGGCTTAAGCGATAGTCTACTTTGTAACATGGTCACATGGTCACTGAAATTCCCCTTGTATTTTCACAGGTGTAAATCGTTTAATTGAAAAAAGCACCTGTCAGAATAAACGATGTACTTAATACCAGTTATCGGATTTAGAATATGGTCTACAGTTAAAATAGACATGTTTCTAAACAAATTGAGTATGATTATCTAAACATCTCCATGGGCGTAGGTCTCGATGTTTAAATCAACCATTTCGATGAGACCATACTCTATTACTTGAAATGTATACGTGAAATTTCAAAATTTCCTTTCTGGAAGAGGAAGATTCCTATCTCTGTGTTACTACATCTCCGACTAAGGCAGACACGCACGCACGCACGCACGCACGCACGCACGCATACTGGACATTCAAAACTAAAACACGCAGCCATAGGCAAGTCTCCACGCATCGTCGGAACACACGTTCTAGGTTGATTACGTTATCACTCCAGTCCATTCAGTATTTGATACCAATATTTATCCGTAAAACTGTAATATAGCGACGTGAAAATATCTCACTCAAGAATAGTCTTTAATATGTATTTTATTAAACTACTATCTAATTATATTTCACAATAAAACTATACACAGTTAAAAAACCAGAGTAAATATTCAACTTTGATTAAATGTACAAGTTACAATTCGTAAGCAGTTCTAACGTTCAAAAGTGCGAGCTTAGCAGTCAAAATGAATCTGAATTAATATCTATCAATCTGTAAGAATCTCTGTCAGTCTGTAAGAATCTCCCGAATGAAGGCAATCTCGTATCTTATATAGGGTGGCTATGTCCCTCCTCTTTGACTGTCACGTGTACCCTCGACCATGAACTCTAACCTCCGAAACTGGTTCTAGGACGCCAAATTTGGGGTTGATCGTACAAATCTCCTCTTTTTGGAGTAAACAAATTATTTAGCTTACTTTCCAGACTGCTGGTACGGGGTATTTATATAATTCTCCCAGAGTTGCCCCAGTCATTCCATTGTTTCAACAGACAAACCTCTACTTAGACTAAAGGTTATGGTCATACTGTTACTAAATATATACTTAATTGGATTAATTGACTTTCATGCGCATCAGTCATGAACTTTCAGAGGAAATGGTCAAACCCAGGTCTCTACACAAACAACGTAATTAAGCTACTTCTGAGACAAATGACATGCCTATACCACCACGAGGTGACTCATTGTTAGTGCAGTGTCCGATATTTCATAAGTGTTTCTTGATGGACAGAGGCCGAAAATGAATGTTGGTCACCTAGTTTTTCATAGTACATGTAATGACCAGCCATGGGTGCAATATAATAACTTCCTATAAGACCTCCCCAGCTCACTATAACACATGCCATACATACACACATAGGAATTATACACTATAATTTCTTACAGGGCTAACACGATCAAGGTATATAGATCAGAGAATAATCAAATCAAAACATGTTTTCACATACATAAGTTTACACAATGTCAGTTAATCCAAATTGTTCATATGTTTAGAGTCTATACTGATTGCAATAATTAATGTTGTAGTCCACTATTGTTCAGTGTTAATTGTTATGTATAGTTCATCACTGTTTTAGTTAATGATATCCCGTTGGTATGATATCTGACATCTGGTTGGTATGACATCATGCGTCGGTTCGCCAGTGTACCGGTATATATTTAGTACACATACGCCTCGTCAAGTAATATCCAATTTTGATTACTTGAAGTTGTCTCTTTACTGCCTTTAATTCCATTAAGCCCATCTGTGTTGTGTGTGATTGTGTCTGCTGTCTGCACTGGTTATTTCCCTTTCTCCATAAAATGAAACTACAAGTTCATTACTCTGAATACATTGTCTATTTACAAGGTTACAAAATGTCTCAAGTGTGTTCTTAGCTTAACTTTCTTCTGCCTTAAGTCACGTTGAGCGCTCCCCAAGGTCTTTACAGCATTTTAAGTTTACGCGTAATCTCTTCACCAATCAAACCTTTGAGAGAGAATGAGAGGACTTGGTTATATAATTAGACACACTTAAACATATATTTACATAAACTGCTCCTAAGCCACTCTGTTTTGTTCGGGGGAACCTCAGTTGTCGGTAGTCCCCTGCTGTACGTCAAATCCACGATACAGCGTTCTCAAAACCATTGGCTTGTCCCTTTTCCCATTTGACAGAGTCAGGTGTTTGTCCGCTCGACTCTGGAACTCGGCTAAAGTGTTCCTACCGGCGTCGGATAATGATATCGCTGCTTCACCAGGTATCTCTGGAATATCTCAATGTACGACTTCTTCGTATGGGTCTAGACTCTGCAGTGGTATGGCATTCATACGCCCCCTATACGACCATTTTCTAATTTTAGAGAGTAACCATTTTTTATAATGTTTGGCTAAGCATTTAATAATAAATAGAAATATTAGAAAACCCACTATTGCCAAAACAAGTTTTACATAATCCCAATTTGAGTATTTCTCATCATTTGGCATATCTTCAATCTCTTGAATATCACCTAATTCACTTTTAAGTTCTGATATTGGGAATTCGCCAAGAGCACTTAAACTCTTAGGTACTATAATCGCCTTTTCCGACGAATTTACCATAACGTTAAGCTTGATGTTTATAGCCGTAAAATCTAGCTCTTTTGAGAAAATCATTGTTGAAGTGACAGTAAAATTTGATTGATTTTCGTACGCACCTACAAGTGTCAAACGTTCAGACGTGGCGGTACATGCCTGATCTACATTAAAGTAACCATAAGGTGGGCTTATTTTTAAGGTTGTTGGTGGTTTGTTTTTACAGTTTATATGAAAGGTCAGTTCTTCATTGGTCATTAAAAAGTATGTCGTTTCAAGTGTTTGTAGTAATCAAACAAGTTTTCGTATGGGTCAATGGGCAATGAGAGAGTTGCAGGAAGTGGAGCACTTATCCCTTAGAGAGCCTCTTGAAGTTGACTTGCTGGAATGATATTCGCACTTAGACGACCTAGTGTGAGTATATTCAATTTGATCTATAATTGAAGGTAGTTATACATGCAGCTTTGAGTCACTGCTTTAATTTCATCTATGATTAGACTCATTTTTGTGAACAAGTATAAAAACTTATCAATGTTTCCTATATGTCTATTAAGGTAACCTCTAGTATTTACAAATTCTGCACTTAACGTCCGCAGAGTTTCCAATACCTCATTAATTCCGCAAATGATGTTGTGTTCATTACTGACATACTATCTAAAAGTGAATGCTCCAATACTTTCTGGTTGCTTGCTAACTTTTTTTTATATTACGTTTTACATTATCTAGATCAGCCTGTGATAATAGTCCTTAAGTAGCATCTAATCAACTCTTAAGAATATATATATTGAAAAATAGTGAAGAGTACTTAAATGCTCTCATATTTATAGTAACTGCCTCTTCCGTTGGATTACTACGCCACTTAATTTACTATAAAGGAAATGTCCCGTCAATGAACTGTCCGTCACTAGGTCAATATATAGTACATAGTAGTCTGTCCATTCTACGTTATATGTCATTACTGTATTACTGTGTGCCGTCATGGCCTTATAAACCCAATGAATACTGTCGCTACTTAAAACCATAGTCGCACGCTTAACATATGCATTACGTTGTATTACTTCAACTGTTTACAGAACAGCGAAAAGCCCTACTTAAATTGATTTTAACATCAATACTTAGCCCTTTTTTCATGGCGGAACCTGTACTGCCCTAATCTATCCCCGTGTCACCTAATTTACTATCTACCTTAATCATAACCTAATTTACTATCTACCATAATCATAATACACATTACTCCACTAGTTATTTACTAAATTAGTATATCCCTATAACGTAATCGAGCGCCTAATTAAAACAGACGGTACCGATAATCACGATACAATACATGATGTATATCTTGATTCCTCCCTTAGTTTTTACCTTGCCGTAAAACACCTTTGTCTCCGCTAGTTATCAACTTACTAGCCTATCGCCTATAGCTCAATTCGAGTGTTCGACCACTTAACAAAACAATACTGGTAAACACAGTACATAGCATAGCTTCTATCTCGATAGCTCAATTAGTTTTACCTTGCCGTAAAACACAGCACCTAACCTAACTTAAGGTACCTTTCCACTAGTTCTCAACTAAAACCTAACCTATCGCCTATAACTCCGTCGAGTGCCTTACCAAACAGGCAATACCGTTAAACACAGTACAATACGATATCGTATATCTCGACTTCTCAGTCGCCAGTGTATTATAATGAGGATCAATACGTCATACGATGACTATTAATTCAAGATCAATATCGCAAACACACGATATAAATACAGGTATTTCTCGGTGGACCGTACGGTGGACCGTACCTTGACGGTCCTACACTATGCTAATCTATGTCGGTGACCCTTTCCCCCTAGAGCCCCGCTAAGCTAACTTCCATATCCTCCTCGTTCTGGCACAAACCTTCAGAACTACATTGTCGCCTTAGAGGTGATATACCCTCAGGCCGCATCAATCTCTCATCATCACCGATCCATACTGCTACTACTACCACAACTACTACTACTACTACTACTACTACTACTACTACTACTACTACTACTACTACTACTACTACTATCTACCCTACCATTACGACTAACCCTATCATTTTGATCACTACTGTACCTACAATCTACCCTATCACTATCATTATCACTATCTTTACTACTACTGCTACTACTTCTGCTACTACTACTTCTCCTGGGCTGCTTCTCGCCCCTTAGCCTACTGTTCCTTTCTATAGAGTGCATATCCATTTTTGTTTGATTATCCGTTACACTACTTACATAATAATTATATTGAACCATGATGATTACCCTACACCTCATAAACTAACTACACTACAAGTGTTTATTTTTTCTACCTTAAGTTTGTGTATGTCCTACGATGACCCAATGTATTGTGAATACATAGTCAAATGAACACACTTGTCGTATATGAAACTACTTTACTAATTACACGCCCCTGACTACTCATTACAGACAGTAACCACTTCTTACTTAAGGTCAAATAATCTACTTTAGTTAAATATACGTACGATAAGTGCTTTTACAAGCTTTGTGACCTTTTGACCGTAATTACCAGACAAATGCGTCTATCTTGCACATTTAATATATTGAAGCCTACCATCAGTTATAAAGCTGTGTGTCTACTATCTGTTATGACTAAAACTACTTCTACCAATACTATTACTACACAAAACCAATATTTTATTTATAACGTCATATTCGTTAAGTCGCTTATTTGAGAAACTACATTTTCACAGAAGTTTATCTTATACCTGTATTCTGTCCCTTGCGGCTATTCAACATAACTATGTCAATTACAAAACCTTGTTTGACCATTATGGTCAAGAACTCTTTAAAGGTACAGTTACCCTTTTCTACAGTTCGTGACCATCTTGTCGGTTGGGTGTATGTGTAAATTTGCGTGTATTAATGGTTCTTAGTGCGAATCGTTTCCTCAAGTTTTGTTCCTCAATTGCTACTCTTAAGGCGTACTCAAACCGTCTATCTCTATCTCTCATAACCCTAATTTTAATAGAGTCGTCATTTCTTAAAATGTCTCTATTGTTCGTATTTTGTGCTTCCATATTTTCATTTAACATAGTTATCTGATATGCCATATGGTTAAAAACTTGTCCTAATTCTGCTTAGACATTTTTTGTTTTTATTTATTTTTTTGTTTTTCAAAAAATAATATTAAATAATATTATATAGAACGAAATTTTGAAGTTAGGTCTAAAATGAGATGCTTATCTTATAATTTTGTGGTCGTACAGAAAATGCGTAAAAATATCACTCACCGTTTTGTCCGTTTGCGTTGTGTTCGTTTCGTCAGTACTTCGTGTTGTTCCCGCGACTTGCCTGGGTCGAATCCTAGGTTGCTAGGCACCAGAAGTTTTAATGTAATATAGCGACGTGAAAATATCTAACTCAAGAATAGTCTTTAATATGTATTTTATTAAACTACAATCTAATTATATTTCACAATAAAACTATACACAGTTAAAAAACCAGAGTAAATATTGGTAAATAATGTTGGTCACCTAGTTTTTCATAGTACATGTAATGACCAGCCATGGGTGCAATATAATAACTTCCTTTAGACCTCCCCAGCTCACTATAACACAAAACACAAACTAAAGATAAGCATGTATATATTAATATACAAAAAGAAGCATAGAAGGCCATACAGCCAAGTACTCAATGACTTTGCAAAAGATGATTTATCTCAAAAATAATCAAAAAACCTTAAGGCAAATGTCAGACGGAGACGACCTCTTGGCCCTTATTCTGAGTGACTATATCGAAATCGAGTTTGTACAGGTCACACGAAGAAAGCTTTGCGGTAGCCTGTAGGGAAACGACCTACAATATTAACCATCCGGCTGACAGTGTATGGTTAATTTCCTAAAGGCTACCAGCATTATTATGCTGGATCACGCTTTGCTAACGTTATAATTATGTTTACTCGTAATTATGTACGTAAACTCTTGACAGCACATATCAATTATTAGGAAGTCAAAAACATAAACAAAATAATGAGAAAGCACAGCAGCGAATCGCTTATGTACAACGGTATCGGATGCAGTAAGAATTAAATTTACGACAGAAAGTGCATTGTACAGCTTTAATAGCCTATGTTGAATCAACTCGTTCAACTTGGTGACTGTCTGATTTATGTAGTATGTAAAGGCTGTCTAAACTAACATCTCACATACCAATACACCTAATTGAAGACGTGTCAAGATCTGCGTATCGGTGATGTCTCGACTGACAGTTAATGTTTGTTATATGTCTCAGGGGCGTAGCATTTTCAGTATACTCCTAAAACGAGATGCGAATTCGAAGCTTAAATTGGTATAATTTCAAGCCTTACCCCGCTCGCCCTCTTATTTTTAATACATTTTTGAACTTTTTCGGCTTTTTTTTTCTAAGTTACTCCCGGGAGTAAGGGAGTATGCCACGCTACGACCCTGATACTTGTTGGTGTATTCTTGCTGTGTGTGATTACTATGTGTGATGACGGCCAACAAATACCATCACAATACCCTCATCTTATGAGTTTGCGAGTAAGGTGGGCCATGTTTGACAGGGACTTTATTCCTACGAAACTGATAGCTTACGATGTTGAAAATAAATTAATAATATTTATCCTAAAGAACTTCAGCTTAACAAAGCTAATACACTCAGTACATTTGAAAACGCACATCTTTTTGCTGATGAAATTTATTATGATCCCATAAAGCTACAACAACAACATTTTGTAGTATTCATATATCATCTTTATTTTATTCATTTGCCAAATTCATCAATATTGTACAGAAAATTCATGTATTTTTACTTATTCAAAGTTACCCACTTCATAAACCAAAGTCACAAAGTTAATATCGCGTGTGACCACTCGAGCGAAGGTGCCAGGCATTGTTAAACGCTCGAGGTGGACTATCACAACCTGACTTCTATGGTGATGTGATTTATAAACTTCGTAAGATTCTTGGTCATGATCACTTTCATACTATCTTTGTTAAACTTGTTAAAAAGTTTATCAAAAGACGTTATGACCCTATCATTTTGCAACGTACTGCATGCTTGGTGGTGGACCCTTTTACAGTTCGCCACTATCCTTTCCTCTTTAATTGTACGATGTCCGGACAGGCTGTGGACCCTATGATGGCGCCTACCTAAAGCCCATTGGAATGGTGGCGTTTGATGTTTGTCTATGATCTTTCTTGTCGTGCCCTTAATGGTTTATTCTCTTGTTGCTCTGGTTTCTGCCAAGTCATTGAGTACCTTCATTGTGGCTTTCTAGGCTATTGTTTTTTGTATTATATTTACACGAGCATATTTGTGTTTTACTTATATTGCCTATTGATGCTGCCTTGTTGTTTAGCGAAAGAGATCTTTATTTACATTGTCCTGTTTTAATGGGATGACAGTAGGGTAAGTGTGAGGTTTGGTGCACCCTAGAACCGGTTAAAAAAAAAAAGTGGCCTTCTTTGCCACGGACCGTTCCAAGGCGGTAGCCCTATTGTCAACCCTTTTGTGTTTGTGATGTCGTTTGCATTGATAAATACTTTTGCCTTCTTGTTTGTCTGTTTGCGTATTTGTTTCTGTGTTTTGTGGTTGACTGTCCTCCTTGAATGCTACTTTCCCTGTCCGATCTTTTTATATTTCTTTGTTTCTGCTTTCATCGACATGATTCCTCATGTGGTGCTATATTTCCTGACCAACCTTTGTATCTACTTTCATCGACATGATTACCGTGCGGTAACCACTGCAATCTCACAAACACACTGTCACATGCAGAGGGGTAGAACCCCCATATTCATATTCATTTTGTCATGTTTTATCATGCTCATTTAAGGTCCTTATCATCACACCGCATATACAAACGTGGAACGTGGCTCCATCGTAAATGGAGTGTTTACTATAGAAGTTTCAGCAACTCTGCAGTTCTGCAAGTTCTATGCCCATTCTCCATATTTTATCTTGATGTAAATGGAGGATGAGCCTGGCATGTTCATTCCTGTTAGGCGCCATATAACCTTTCATGTGCTGGTACGCCTTAAAACCCAATTCAATTCAATTCATCGTAATGATATTGCATGGGAAATTTCATAAAGTAAACGTCCTGCTGTTAAATTATACCCAGATTTATGTAGTATATGGGCCTAGAACTTCCTTACCTGCAGAACTGCAGACTTCTATAGTAGACACTCCATTGAGCGACGTTTCCACGTCTGCAGACGCGGTGTCATGATTAAGACCTTGAATGAGCAAGATAAACAAGAGGCCGAAGAGGACTGTATCGCTCTACTTGCTATATGGAATATGTAGTGGCGAGGGAGGGAGCGGGAATATTAGTTGTTGTGGCACATAAGACAAAATCGTTTGCCCCGCATTAATTAGAGCAAAATAGCAGTCAAACATAAATTACTGTAATTCCCACAAGTACCTAAGTTAAGTGGCACCTTTACACTAGCAAACCCCGTTTTATAAAGGCATTCACATTTGGACAAGACAGTATTTTGTGTGTTTTTTAACCCAAGGGGGCCCCAGCAGACGGATCTACGCGTATTGTGCATCTACACATCCATAAATTAAGAAATACACCACACATACACATGAAATCACAAGGCGGAAACTCTGTTATAATAAATTTCTGCAAGTTTCGCAGGTTTCACCCCTGTTGAGAGGCCTCTTTATGTAGGCAGTCAAAACTCATTTTATATTATTATGTTGTGCCTCGAGTCCCTAAATAACCATACCAATTAAAAATAGAGGTTCTTTTTACTAAAAACAGATGTCTCCCCCGCTGGCGAAAAGGCCATAAATCCACCAAAAATCATTCAACTGGAACACGTTAATGATATACGCAACCTGTCTGAGGAGAACTAGTCCGGACAAAGTTTGTGTATTAAAACCTTTAAAGGGCCATAACTCTGCCAAAGATCATTCAACCGGACCACGACAAATGAAATACGCAACCTGGTTGAGCAGAACTAGTCCGGAAAAATAAATTGTGTATTAAAACCTTTAAAGGGCCATAACTCCAACAAAAATCATTCAACCGGAACACGACAAATGATATACGCAACCTGGTTGAGGAGAACAAGTCCGGAAAAAAGTGTGTGTATTCTAACCTTTAAAGAGTCACAACTCCAACAAAAATCATTCAACCGGAACACAACAACAATATGCAGAACTAGGCTTGGTACTGATCATTCCTGCCAAATTTCATTGAACTCTGCCAACAAAAATCATTCAACCGTAACGCGGCGATGATATGCACACATAGGCCTGGTGCTGATTATCCCTACAAAGTTTCGTTGAAAACCGGACAGGAGGTCAGAAGAGACTAAGCTGGACAATGTTTGTTTATTAAAACATTTAAAGGGCCATAACTACGCCAAAAATCATTCAACTGGAATACGGCAACGATATGCACAAATAGGCTTGATACTGATCAACCTTGCCAAGTTTAGCTGAAATCCGGTCAGGGGTTCAGGAGAACTAGATCGGACAAAGTGTGTGCATTAAAACCTATAAAGGACCATAACTCCGCCAAATATCTTTCAGCCGGAACACGGTGATGTTATGCACAACTTGGCTTGGTACTGATTATCCCTGCAAAGTTGTGTTGAAATTCGGCCAGGGGTTAAGGATAACTATTCCGGACAAATTTCTGTACTATAACCTTTAAAGGGCTTTAACTCTGCCAAAATCATTCAACAGTAACATGGTGACGATATGCACAATTAGGCTTGATACTAATCATCCCTGCAAAGTTTCATTGAAATCCGGCCAAATGAAGGTCCCCGTCATCTTAGCGAGGCAAAATACAGCATTTTTAACTCTATCAAAGGCCATGACTCTGGTATTACTAATCCGATTTGTCTGGTTTTCGAAATATGGAGAATGGGCCTAGATCCTGCTTTATTACCACTTTCAATGTTGTGTTTATGGGATTAAGAACAATACATAGAAACTCTGACTTCCGTTACATCCATATTAGTTTCCTTTTCGCTGGCGGTATTTCCTTTTTGTTCCGGAGTACCTCTTTCTTAATTGCATCTTAATTTTCATAATTGCGTTTAAATACAGTATATTGATATATTTATATCATGTTTATTTAATCAAAAATATAATAATTCTGCCACTAAAAAACTAAATTAAGACACATTTACACATATTAATTTAATAACGTGTTTCCTACCTGTCTATTGGTGGATCCCACAGGGTTCTCGTCAAGGAAAAGTATTTAACCTTATTTTTCTGTCCTGTAGTCTGTCTGCGTTCTGTCAGTATAGCGTCCTTCTCCGAGCGTGGTCACATGTCGTCTGGGACAGGTCATGTGATGTCATTTGGCGGGAATTAGCTGGTTACCCACAAGCCCACAAGCCCAGGAACCGGACCGCAAGATCATATAGGCCCCCATCGACATTCTGTACTATAACCTTTAAAGGGCTTTAACTCTGCCAAAATCATTCAACAGTAACATGGTGACGATATGCACAATTAGGCTTGATACTATTCATCCCTGCAAAGTTTCATTGAAATCCGGCCAAATGAAGGCCCCCGTCATCTTAACGAGGCAAAATACAGCATTTTTAACTCTATCAAAGGCCATGACTCTGGTATTACTAATCCGATTTGGCTGGTTTTCGAAATATGGAGAATGGGCCTAGATCCTGCTTTATTACCACTTTCAATGTTGTGTTTATGGGATTTAGAACAATACATAGAAACTCTGACTTCCGTTACATCCATAGTAGTTTCCTTTTCGCTGGCGGTATTTCCTTTTTGTTCCGGAGTACCTCTTTCTTAATTGCATCTTAATTTTCATAATTGCGTTTAAATACAGTATATTGATATAGTTATATCATGTTTATTTAATCAAAAATATAATAATTCTGCCACTAAAAAACTAAATTAAGACACATTTACACATATTAATTTAATAACGTGTTTCCTACCTGTCTATTGGTGGATCCCACAGGGTTCTCGTCAAGGAAAAGTATTTAACCTTATTTTTCTGTCCTGTAGTCTGTCTGCGTTCTGTCAGTATAGCGTCCTTCTCCGAGCGTGGTCACATGTCGTCTGGGACAGGTCATGTGATGTCATTTGGCGGGAATCAGCTGGTTACCCACAAGCCCACAAGCCCAGGAACCGGACCGCAAGATCATATAGGCCCCAATCGACAGTCTCTACACTCCCCCACTTTATAATAATGGTCTTCCTGTCCGTGGGGTGGGGGGTGTGCTGGGGGGGGGGGGTGTCCCTCACACAACTCTTGAGCCCAGAGTTTCACCAGTAAGCGCTAACTTCCCTTTTAGTTTTAAGTCTGTCATGGGCCTCTCTTGGACCTGGGTACTAACTACCACACGCTTTAAACCTCCCGTCAAAGATATGACTTCCAGCTGAGGCATTTGGTAGTTTACAACCCCCATATTGCCCTGCAGCAGTCCCTGTATTGACCCAAAATAGCCCAAGATATAATTATATTAATAATAATAAAAACCCTGCAATAATACCCCTGGTAGCCAAACCTGAACATTATTCCTAATATATAACCCATGGTAACCAAACCGTAATCGCAACACATAGTATTTCCCAGTAACCCTGGTGACCTAAACATTAGCTGTTCATCCTTTTTGCTTGATATTTATCCCTAACAATGAAAATTCCCCAGTGACCAATCTTAACTTCATGAACTTCCCCTATTGCCCCCACTACCTGTCCCTCCGGTGTGTTTTACTGCCGGAAGTACATATGACACGCGTTCTGTGCCGGCAGATTCCCAGGTGGGGAGCGATGGGCAGTACCTGTCCTGTTCCCTTACAGTCTAGCATCCTGGTGATGCTGGGAGGGAGAAACCGCTCCCAAATTCCTAGGCCATTATTCCCTCTTGGTGACTGGCCTCCTCCCTGATCCCAGGGTACCCACTGGATCCCAAGGCCTGCAAGGGTCCTCCATGCATGCCACATGGTCTCATTCAGCGGGTCTGCCAGGATCCCAGAGCTTTCCTGCATGCCCCTGTATCCTGGTCGTAAACCATAGACCCTGGATCCGGTTCACCGCATTTGCCCGAACCTCTACCCCTGGTTCTACTACACACAACCACTGTAGGGATCCGTACACCGGATCTTGGTCAAGACCCCGTTCACTAGTACGGAGTTTTGGTCAGCCATGTTGTAGAAAACGTACGGATAACAAGAGCAAAGGTAGGTTAACTACGTTTTTCTCCTATTTTTGTTCATTTTATATGAATAATCAGTATTGCTATATGGTGCGGAAACATTTCCCCGTTCAAATATTACCGTACATTGTTGACATATTACTTTAAATGTTACAATTCGGGTCAAAGAAAAACAATTGCCGGTGCTGAAATTCGCCCAAAGTACCCTTCAGCAATAAATATCTCATTAATTTTCAAGTTAATGAAATTTTTGAATTGGCAGATTTATTTGTTTTTCCAATATACGTGCATGTTCAAATGTTCAACTTCATTCATCCGAAATTGACCGAGATATGAATCGAAACAAAATTAATGTTTGTGTACAGGGTCTTGGGCACTTGTGTAAGGAGTACTGCAAATATTCTCTTTTTACTGTACGGAGTTTTGCTTTAAATATATTGTATGAAACTATGGTTTTAATGGTACTTGCATTACATGAAATACATAAAACATTCATTGAATGTTTGTAAACAGTCAATGTAGTGTCATTAGAACTGAATCAACGTAGATTTCCTTGAACAGATATAATCATCCGAGCTATATAGATAATTAATATTAACCCATGCCGTTATCTATATCATGTGTTGTCAATGTAGTTTAAGAACCAACTTTACATTTCCTATTAACATGCTTAGGAAAGTTTGACATAGTTTAGATGTCAGTATGGGGCATAGAATTAATTTTAACCTGACAGGCAAACTGTTTGAAAAAATACGGTAAGGATTTTTAACGCCTGTGGGACGTATAATAATACTTTGACAACCATTCGTCTGTCTGCCCGTTCGTAGGTCATAAACATATTGAAATTCACTCTTTAAATACTTTTTGGAAAGGTAGATCCATTGGAAGCATAAAATACATTCAATGTGTTAAAATAGCAGCCTCGGTTTAATTGAGACAGTAGTGATAATTTCTACAACACTTGTCAACGCCCCCTAGCACCGGCTTAAGCGGAATTCTATTTGCAGTATCTTTAAACTCGAACAAATATTACATGATCCTTATTACATGGATAAGCTGAATGTTTAGACTAATGAGTGTGAAATAAATAAAGATATTACATTGAGTTGCATATGAAGTGCTGTATAACTCTATAATACAACACAACACATCAACATTATATATAATACTTATGGTGTTGTAAATGACAAAAGAAATTATATGACGTTAACTGTGGTCACAATGAGCTATTGGACAACTGTATCAATTCTAACAGACAATAATATACGTCTGGACTTAGTTTGTAGTACATGTAGTTATTTGGAATAAGTACGGAGTCTTTCTCAAGAATTACCCCTTTTAAGTTTTAGTTTTCTGTATTTTTTCGTCTTAACAATACAAAATGGCATAAGACATATAGGACCTAAATAATGTCTACGAATTACTACAAATATAAGTAAATAACATCAGTGCAGAGCAGCGAAAACAATCTTTGCATTGCAAAACCCCGTACAGTACAAGGACAAGACTCCGTACACAAATCAGCATCTTCTTATATGAATTAGTTACGCTGGGCACGTTTTGCTTCGATTCATATCTCGGCCAATTTCGGATGAATGATGCTGAAATTTTGAACATGCACGTATATTGGAAAAACAAATAAATCTGCCAATTCAAAATTTTCATTAACTTGAAAATTAATGAGATATTTATTGCTGAAGTGTACTTTGGGCGAATTTCAGCACCGGCAATTGTTTTTCTTTGATCCGAATTGTAGCATTTAAAGTAATATGTCAACAATGTACGGTAATATTTGAACGGGGAAATGTTTCCGCACCATATAGCAATACTGATTATTCATATAAATGAACAAAAATAGGAGAAAAACGTGGTTAACCTACCTTTGCTGTTGTTATCCGCACGTTTTCTACAACATGGCTGACCAAAACTCCGTACTAGTGAACGGGGTCTTGAACAAGATCCGGTGTACGGATCCCTACAGTGACAACACAAACAATTAAGGGTCATATATTTAAGTCAAGATTTCTTGGTTATTATTATTTTACCTTAAACTATTTATGATTGAATTCCCCTTGGTTCACCCTTTAACTAAACACTGGTAATTATCCACCCGTGAATGCTCGAAGTGCTCGTGCAACCCGTTCTCCCCGACACCTACCCCCAAAATTAAGTGAAAATTGGTATCGGACAGTTGAACCAAATTTTGAAATATTGAGTATTGATGGACTTTTTGAATTTGTGTGTAATTTTCTGGACTTTTTTTAATTTACCCAAAAACGATGCCGAGAAGGCACGTCTCACGACGAAGCCATAGCAATTGCGCGTTGCTGGCTGGCGAGACCCAACGTCACGTGACATATCTCCATAACGTTAGCCAGAGTGTAATTCAACGATTGTGGCAGAAGTACCTGGATACTGGGACTGTTGCTAGGCGACCACGACCACAGTGTGGTCGTCCTAAGTCTAAATCTGCACGAGAAGACCGTACCATGGCTTTGATGCCCAAACTCAGGAGGTTTGATTCGTCACCGGGGTGAAAATTACTGCTCAGATATTTCGGAATTGGCTCCATAATGCCAACTTACGTGCCCGTCGAGCTGTTGTACGCCCTCCATTACCGGCACAACACCGAGTAAACCGCCTGACCTTTGCGAGGGAAAATGCACAGTGGCAACTGAGACAATATCGCCATATTCTCTTTACAGATGAGTCTACATTTTGTTTGGACTTTCATGACAGTCGACGTCGTGTCTGGCGACAGCGAAACGAACGCTTCTGGAAGTGTTGCATAGCGCAACACGTCCAGTTTGGAGGAGGGTCGGTTATGGTTTGGGCCGGTATCTCTTACGATGGACGCACAGACCTCCATGTACGAGATACCGGCCCACTTTCAACATACTCCATGTGAGGACACTCCCGCCTGAAATGCCCCCGCACCCAAAGCATGTCAATCCCGATGATTGCCTCTGGTATGGGGGTGGTTACCGTAAGCCTTTACTGAGCGAAGCGAGCGTCTGCTTAATTTTTTCCAATTTCTGCTCTTTCTTGGCCAGAGCGTTTGGACTGCCCAAACAACCACAGGATCGTCCATCTCTGTTCCAGTCTCAGCTTGGGTTTCTTTACAGCCCAAGTCATATGCTGATGCCATTTCACCCTGTCAATAGCAGTCTCGACGCGGTCCGGTTGCTCGAGCCCAACCCGATGACCCGCATCACGGTCTGCCAGTCCCTGACAAAACAGTACAACCACCTGTGGGACGAGTATGTAATTGGCAAATCCACGAAGGCTTTATTCGCCAATGTTAATACGGCACAGTCGCAGTAGCCGAGAGTTCTTTGGAACCAAACCTGCTTTCTAGCTGTGCTAGCATTTGCCGGTACGACATGGATCCCCAGCATTCCATTCCCTAATGACGGCATAATACTCAGCTGCCTTACCCTCTCACAGACCAACACAGACAATCTGGGCACTGGGATTTGTACCAGCCTTTCACTTTAGCGTAACTGGTGAAACGCTTTTTAAATACCAGCCACTGTGTCTTCCCATCATACACGAGGGCCCTGGTTAGGGACTTGATGGGGTTCCATTCCCTAGATCCGCCATTCCCCGCTTGTATACCCGGTGCTTCCGGTCAATCCCAGACAAGCTATGGTCTGTGCTTGAATCGCTTCGCATTGTGGATCGACGTTTCCTACTGCCTCGCGATGGGAAGCGTGCTGCTCTGCCACTTCGCGATGGAAAGTGACGCATCTTGCCATTTTGCTTTAGTCTGGACCTCCTTGGGCCCAAGTCCCCCACCCGGGATACTCGAACACGCGAGTTACCACTCTTCTTACTTTTATCTTTCTCATCTTCGGATCTCTCATCATCATCACCGTCCTCACTTGATGAAGAGGATGGGAGGCATACCTCACGTGTCTCACCTTTTTAGAGGCCTTTGGAGCCGTTCCTTTTTTTGGACAAGCTTGTAGTGATGGGGACCCCTGCTGCTACTACCGGACTACACTTGACCGTTGCCACAACCCTCCCCAAATTGGCAGCTTGATGGGCCAGGTGTCCATCTTCTATTTTCACACCCACAAGGTCTCCCATCACTCTAAGCACACCTTTCATGCACTCTAAATCCGCGCTACTGGGGTCCCTATTTGCCCCGTGGCCCTAAACATGGGAGGCTTAATATCCTCATCCCAGGAGTCAAAGGGGAATATCGGAGGGAGGGTTATGGGGGCATGTGCACTTGGTGATGACGGACTCTGCGCGTGCACCTTGTGTTTCCAAATGCACCCACTGGGAAGTGCCGTAACTAATGTTGTTAGTACGTGTGGCCCAACCCGTTTGCATATTATATGGCAATAAAATATGTTTAAATCAAACCCACTATATCCTTCCCCCTCTTTATTTTTTGGTGATCGATCCCACCCAGACCTGTATCCAATTATGTCTCCATTGCCGCTAATGGTGGGGGCATGCTTGGCTTTGGTGTGAAATCCAACATGCGCTGCACCCGCAGACCCAAATGATCTCTCGTGAGTGCCCCCACAAACCCCCAGGGTAAGGTTCACATGTGCCCTCCGTACTGCCACAATGGCCAATGCCAACTTGGAACCATACCCGGGATGTGCAACAGCATAATTAACCCGGATTCGCACATGATCACCGTCACGTCCTCCCTCAATAATTTACAAATAATTAATCAAATTAAATAACACTGACATTAGTAATAAAAAAATAATAGTACCTAACAAAGAGTATATCCCCAAGACGACTAGCGCCAAACATGAAAGCTGGAGATTCCAACCCCTACAGACTCTCCGATGTTTACACCGGAAGAATGCCTTACTTCCGTTCGACCATTCTCCGCGCAGGCGCAATGTTGCCTTGGCACCCCAACAGAAAAAATAGCCCTTTTTAACCCTCCCCAGGGAAAAAACCAACACCTGGTCAGGCAGAAAGTTAATAATGCAGGTGCGACCGAATGCCACCGAATATTTCGTCAACTCTAAATTCCTTCCCAGGCGCAGGTTCAGTGCACTTCTGACACCATTAATGTGTTTCCTACCTGTCTATTGGTGGAACCCACAGGGTTCTCGTCAGGGGAAAGTATTTGACCTTATTTTTCTATCCTGTCGTCTGTCTGTGTTCTGTCAGTATGGTGTCTTTCTCCAAGCGTGGTCACATGTCGTCCAGGAACCGGACCGCAAGGTCATATAGGACCCCCATCGACAGTCACTTCACACATTCCTTTTCGCTCGCGGGAATTCCTTTTCGCTTCTTTTGGCTTAACCATTCCTTTTCGCTGTTTACCCCAACCCGACACTGGTCCGATCTGGCTTGTTTTCGAACTCATCCCGCTTTCATTAATAATCTGGTAAAGTTCGGTAAAGATCGAATGCAAAATTGAGGCGTTAAGAGTGTTGACAAGAATAATATAGACATTTTTGTTAATTCAAGGGCAATAACTCCGGTGTTACTGGTCCGACCTGGCTGGTTTTTGATAAAAAATGAAGGTGATAGAGTGTTGACATCAAAAAGTTAACGGACGACGGACAAAGACCATGGTCACTAGAGCTAAATTACAAAATGAATATGATGTCTAGGGGTTCAACCCCTCTGTGACGGTGTGATTGTGGGATTGAAGTGGTTGTATTTTACCCTGGCAACCACACGGGGGTGCTGTCTCTACCGTAGAGATCCTGCTAAAGGCTGACTGATAGCGACTGAGCTCGTAATTTCGGACTTTCAGACTCCTGGGCTTATAGTTTTCCCAAGAGGAATAATCTCTCCATCAGAGGCCACACACACATCGCCCAGAAGATGACGGGCGACTTCAAGGACCAACTGTTAGAGTTCCAGAAGTTTACCATGAAGATGCGAAAACAGCATCAGTTCGAGCTGAGCCAGATCGGCAACGCCGACCAGATGCCCCAGACGACCTGCCATACTTGACCACAGTACAGACAAGCAAGGTTTTACGCAAGCGTAAAATAGCTGCCGAGAGAAAAAAGCATTATTTCTGGGTAGGAACTTGGAACAAAGTTTAACAGAACAGACCCAGTCACAGGTGTTAAAACAATATTCAAAAAAAAGAGTTGTAAAAAAACGGAGACGTAAACACGCCATGACCGGTTTTTTTACCAGACACTTTCTTCCCAATTTATGCTACCAAACATTTTGAATCAAGGTAGGCGAATCCTTGATTTAAACATATTTTATTGCCATATATGTACAAGTACAATGCAATCAGGTCGGGCCACAAGTGCTACCCACATTAGTTACGGCCCTTCCCTACAATGTAGTTTTAACAAATATAATGAATGGCAATTGCTATTAACTAGTATCAATAAACTGGATTAACTACAACATGATATGTAGTAGAAGATGTTAAGATAATAAGAAAATAGAAAAAGAAAATTAAAGAAAAAGTAGAAGTGGAAGAAAGAATAATGCAACACATGTAACATTGCTCGGGTTGATTAGACAGATAAAATGTAATGGCAAACTTAAGTAAATCGATGACTATCTCTAATAAAGTTTTGAACAGAATTAAAAATCAAACCATTTTCTTGTGTTGTAAGATCTAGCCTTCCAAACAATAATGTATTTGAGCTTAAAGGATGAAACGAACGTGTTGACTGGAAGAGTTCGAGCCTTTCAACATTGAATTGCATACATTCAAAGAAGAAATGATTTGCATCTTCATAACCCTGACCGCAAATGCATTGAGGCGATTCGCGTAAATGATTTTGAAAAAGATCATTATTGAGATTACTACATGAATTTCTTATCCTAGCATGCATAACAGAAAAAAAACGTACACCAGAAAAGTAAAAACTAGGAACATTTGAATTAGTAAACATTATTCGCATAAGCTGACCTTTGAATGTGTTTAATGAGCCTGAATTTTTAATATCTAAAGGTAAATCATTCCAGAGTTTCATAGCTGATGGAATAAATGAATTCATAAAAATAGGTTTTAACTGAAGTCTGCGAGAAATTTTCTGCGTTCCTGAGGGGATATGGAGTTTCTTCCGCTACGGTTCTTGGCAGTAGATTTGCTAGGTATTCAGGCACTGTTCCGTTTTTCATTTTATATACAACAGAAAGTTTTTGGAACTTACGCCGTTCTGATAACGTTAACCATCCTATTTCATTCATTAAATTAACAATAGATACCGAACGGGTAAGACCGTCACAATACGTGCAGCTTCATACTGTATTTTTTCAAGTTTATTTTTTTCATATTCGCTGCAGCCATCCAAAACAATAGCAGCATATTCTAAGATTGGACGGACATACGATAAATACATTTGATTTAATGCCTTACGACTTAGTGTAAATTTCAAAAGCCTCATAGTTCCAATGATTTTGGAAGCCGAAAGAGAGATATTTTCGATATGCATATGCCATTTGCCATCATGGCTCAAAGTAAGGCCTAAATGTTTATGGTGTTCAACAAACGACAATTGGGTGTTGTCTAAAATAAGATTAGGCCGACGCTGTTCATTGTTTTTTTTTAAAAAAAAATGCTTCAGTTTTACTGGCGTTTAACTGAACTAACTATGTTTTTGACCAATTTGAAACAATGTTTAAATCATGGTTTAGAATACCCTCCATATCATCAATTCTTGAAGTGGATACTGAAAAAGAACTATCATCGGCAAACAAACGAACTATGCTTAACATATTTTCGGATATATCATTAAACATATATTAAAAACAAAATGGGTCCGAGCACAGAGCCTTGAGGAACGCCCGCGGTTATGTTTTTGATTTCAGAATATGCGTTTCCGACAAATACTTGTTGCCTTCTATTATTAAGATAACTTTCAATCCAAGAAAGTAATTTACCATTAACTCCATTTTGCTTAAGTTTAAATAAAAGCGCTTTATGCCATACCCTATCAAAAGCTCTAGAGATATCTGCGAATACAATACACGTATATTGTTTGGCGTCAAAAGCTTGACAAATATTATGATATATATATCGATAAGTTGATGAACTGTCGAATGGCCTGTGAGAAAACCAGATTGATTTTTGAAAAATAAGTTATTAATATGTAAATGGTTATAAATAAACTTATAAACGATCCGCTCAAAAACTTTCCCTACACAACTTAGCAGCGAGATCGGTCTATAATTAGTCGAAATATATGTAAGACCAATTTTGAAAAGTGGCATAACGTTTCCAAATTTCCAAATGTCCGGAAAATAAGATTCGTTCAACGACCTATTATATAAAATACAAAGAGGTTTGCAAATCGTTACAGCTGTTTCTTTCAGTACTTTTTGACGTATTCCATCGTTTCCTGTTGCTTTGTTAACGTCTATATTTTTAAAATATCCATAATTTCTGATTCGGTAACAGAAATATTGTCTAAACAGGCATCTGTTTTTGTAACAAAAGTTGGTAAAACTGCGTTCGTTTCATCGATTGAGGCAATTGAAACAAAAAAAATCATTTAAACAGTTTGCTTTATCAACATCAGATACAGAATATACTATTTCTCCGTTCGATAATGTAGTTTTTAATGGGGGTATAGTTTCAGAATGTTTGTTACTTAATAAGGTGTTTTAAAATGTTCCAATATTGACGAGGATTGTTTGAACTGGATTCGATTAATGTACTTTCTATATTATTGAAAAAACGTTCTTTTGCATATTTTTTTAAATTATTAACTTTATTTCTGAGACGTTTGTATGATATCCAATCCGAATTAGAACGAGATTTAATTGCGATACGTTTTTTTCGGTCACGTTGTCTTGAAGTTCGACGAATCTCAGAATCATACCAAGGTTTATCATTCGGTCGTATAGTTACTTGTTTAGAGGGTATGCATATTTGAATTAATTCCATAAACATACTCGTAAAATCATTGCTCGCAACTTCTAAATCATTATTATGAAGAAAGGACCAATCAGTATCTTCTATGAGTCTGTTTAATTTGATAAAATCACCATTTTTATAATTCCAAACTTGTCTTGTGAATGATGATGTAATAATTTGATTAAAATTAAAACAAATGTATGTACCGAAATGGTCAGTAACGTCCCGTGGTGTTATAATAATACCAAAGTCATGTGCTTTAACAGAATCTGACATAACTACTGGATCAATTAAAGTTGAAGAATTGTCAGTGACTCGGGTTGATTCTGTAATTACATTGGTGAGATTATTAATCAACATTATATCTCTCAGCTGGTGATTATTCAAGTTAAACTGGTCCTCATTTACATCTCCAACTATAATTATACTCTTTGCTCTTTCTAACGATTGCTCAATACTTAAATTAAATCTGTTCCAGAAGTCTACATTACTATTAGGTTTACGATACACAGTGCATATAAGTATGGTTTCGTTACGATTTTTAATTTCAATCCATATAGATTCTGGTAAAATATGTTCGAGTTCATGTACTCTGTTGGATATTATATTTGACGAAACATACAATAAAATCCCTCCAGAATGAGCAGTGCTGTCTTTCCTATAAGTAGTAACACAATTTTCAGTAATTAAGAAATCGTCAGTTATTTCATGTGTAAGATGTGTCTCGGTAAAACACAACATATCAAAGTCAGTATAATTATCCTTAATAAATTCAAGTTTATTTCGAATGCTTCTAATATTAAGATGAAATAAAGTTAAGCTAGTATCAGTTGACATTGATGGACCTGGATTTAGTTCTACATCTCCAGAAGTAATGATTAATGATAAAGCAACTAGTGCAAATTCTAAATTTAAAATACTCAATTTTAAATACTCCGTGACATTTTTTGACGTAATACGCAAACATTTAGTTAAACATGATAGTATATAAACAAAAATGTTTAACGGTGTCGTTATAAATGTCATTTTCTTGGGAATGCCACTACAGATACAATGAAAGAGGCCAATAGCCACCCTCCAACACATTATATCGTTACCCATTGGGCAATAAAGACACTCTCAACATGTAACACATGTATATGGAGGGTGGCCAACCTAGTACAACCAAAACGCATGAGTCAACAAGCCGAGCAAGGAAATGTGCATCTACAAGGAAAGGGAAAAGAGTAGAGATAGAGAGTATCGTAAAAAAACAAACATGTAATACAAACAAGTTCATACTACTTATCGAACTCGAAACAAGCAAAGATCATACCGAAAATCAGGTAACTTAAGTTAAGTTAAGTTGGTGCATTCTCTAAATACTTGATAATGTGACATTTAACTGTCAACATGATTATCATCACAATCAAAACATCATTTCGCTGACATCTATCAAATCATCAACATATTAATATCACTTTCATTTTCATTTGAATATCACCATTATCATCATTGCATCAACATTTCCATCATATTCATCACCGTTTATTTTAACCATCTTTGCTTTAACATAATCCTAATGATCATCAACATCATCACATTAACGTAATCCTAATCATCCGCATCATCATAATCATCACCATCAACCTAATCAAAATTATCACCATAATTATCAATTTCGTAAACAAAATTATCATAATCATCATTGCAGTAAACTAATATCATCATAACCATCGCCATTGTCATCAACATAATCACCATTACATCAAACTAAACATCACTACATCAACATAATCATCATTACATCAACATAACCACATTTCTTCAACATAACCAACACTACATCAACATCATCACCACTACATTAACATGACCACCATTACATCAACATAATTGTCATAATCATCATCGCAATAAACCACGATCAGCATCGTTACATCATCTTCATCCCCATTGCCATGGTATAGCCCTGTTTCGCAAACAATGGTTGAGTTATTTCCCATTACGAACTCTTCAGCGGAAAAAGAGAAGAAATATATCGACTTTTACTTCCGGTGAGCAAACGAGGAAGTAAAATGGAAAACGCAATTTCGTTATCGAACGTTCCAAAATCGACAGAAAAGAAGAGACATTATTGCTGTGTGTGCTCCAATTATGCTGGAAAGGTAATATTCGATTGCACCGATTTCCAGCAAGCCAGACATTAAGGCGTGTGTGGATTCGGCGAATAAAGTTGTGCTACGGCCAGTATGTCTACAGTGAAAATGATCGCCTTTGTTCTTACCACTTTCGTAATGGAGAAAAGACGGGAAAGAATGAAGTTCCATCTGTTTTCCAGGGCAAATCATTCAATTCGTCAATGGTATATATCTTTATAGTTTATTTAATTTATTTTTCAAAGATTTAATTGACATCTTAATAGATGTAATTTTGTATAAAAGAAGTGGATGAGGTATTTTATTATAGCAAAAAAATTGTTTCTCCAATTTCCCCTACATATTCTGATATGTGTTGTACTTCTCTTTTGACAATTTATGTCAGTAACTTTTGTTGGGACATTATTTTGATTAAAAAAATGTGTTTTTATTCCTTTTCAGGTTGGAGTTGATTATGAAGCTGCCACTTTACAACCAGAGACCAGTGCATCACCAGACTTTACCACTGATCAGAGTATTTCAGAAGACGAAAATGTTTCTGACCCAGGTCCATCATTCAAACACACAGGACATTCTTCAATTCATACATCAGTCTTCCTTCATGACTATTGTAAACACGTCACACCAGAATACATTTCTGATGTGTTGAACAAATTTGATCAAACAGATGTTGTAAATAGAATAGACATGACCACACAAACATCAAGGTCTCTGTTGATGTAGGTACACAGACTGACTTTGTGTATATTTTTAAAGAAAACCCTGTGTTGGATACACCATCTATAAAAACATGTAATGTCAAACTCCAAACATCAAAACCAGATCTGACTATTGAAGATATCAGTGATTCTGACGAGAAAGTTATGTTTTATACGGGAATACCAAATAGTGGCACGTTTTATTCCTTGTTTGATGAAATGGATTACATATATGCTGAGAATGCCGAGGGAAACCGTGGTAGGCGCCGTACACTTAGGTTGATAGACGAATTGTTTATGGTTATGATGCGTCTTCGCTTAGGATTACTTCTAGAAGATCTTGCCGGGCGCTTTAAAATATCTAAATCAACGTGCAGCAAAATTGTTTCAAGGTGGATCGACTATTTAGATGTGAAACTTAACTTCCTGCTTCATTGGCCAGAAAGAGAGGTTAATAATTTAACCATGCCAAAACAGTTTAAAGTAAAATATCCAAATTGCCGTGTAATTATTGACTGCACGGAAGTATACACAGAAACACCACAATCTCTGTCAAATCGCTCTTTAAAGGGAATGTAGCGACACAGCCAAACAAGCTCTGTTATTGAGAGTTCTGAAAAACTTGGAAAAGGTGAAAGAATTATCAAAATCGGATGCTAAACAAAAAAGATATGACCATTTAAATGTTGTTCTAAAACGAATATGGGAGCTGCCATTTTTAGAACTATGATGTCATAGTTCCATATTACCATATATGGAATATTGATAAATATCATTTAAAACGAAGAAAATCACTGCAAATGAATGATTTTTTACTGGTCATATAAAGCATTACTGGAATTAAGTATTACATGTTTTTCATACAGTTGTTGTCATTTTTTCCCTATAAATCAGTAATTTTTCATATTTATAAATATTCCATATATGGTCATTTAGAACCGTGATGTCATAGCTCTCAAAATGGCCGCCTCCATATCCGTTTCAACAGAAACTTCAAATAGTCATATCTTCTTTGTTTATCATCCGATTTTGATAATTCTTTCACCCTTATTCAAGTTTTTCAAAACTCTCAATAATACAGACGGTTTGGCTGTGTCGCTACATTCCCTTTAATGTATTCTTCATACAAGTCCCACATGACATACAAGGCCCTAATTGGAATTAATCCGCGTGGTGTAATTACATTTGTGTCTGATCTTTGGGCCGGAAGTATAAGTGATAAACAGTTAACCAAAAAAAGTGGAATTCTTGATCTCTGTGAAAAAGGGGATGCCATCATGGCTGATAAGGGATTTCTTATAAAAGACTTAACAACCCCTAGAGGAATTGAAGTGATTATCCCCCCTTTTAAAACTAAATATAGGCGTTTAACTAAGCGCGAGGTTGAAGAAACTCGTAGAATTGCAAATTTAAGAATACACATTGAACGAGCCATAGAACGCGTGAAAAACTTCAGAATTTTGCAGGGAAACATACCAATTACACTTGCTGGACAGGCATCGAAGATTTGGAAATTGTGCAGTAAATTGTCAAACTGTCAGCCACCTCTAGTGACTGATAGGTAACAATGCAGCAAACCAGTTTGGTAGCACTCTATGACATGAATAAAATATCAATTCAATTTTGTTGAATCGTTGCTGTTGTATATCAAAAGACCAGTATTTAATAAGAATATACACTTTCATCCCCATCTCATTTTCCTTTGAGGTGGCTGTCCCAATTAAATGACATTATATGTGTCGAAAGGGACTTCATTTCATTTCTTAGTTTTTCAAAAATCATACTGAAAAGAAACCGGAAAATTGCTGTATACTTCAAATATTTTTAAACGACATATTTCATGCTGTCCAGAAAAAGTATTACATTCAGTACATTTTTTTTTACTTATAATTGTAAAGTAGGCAGCACTTTCCCCCCGATTTACATGTGTGAAGAAAGCACTTCTTCGGTTTCTTTTCATCACCCTGGAATTTTCAAATGAATGCATGAACGGTCAAAATTATAAACATGAAGCCAGAATCTTAAATGATACTTTTTATTGTTAATACAATAAATGGCATATTTTAAAGCACAAAATTGCATATAAAAATTGTTGAGCAGATCCATATAAATTGGTGTAATAACATTTCAACAGACATAAACATTATCATTTAAATAATTCCAACTTGATACATATCACTGTTTTTCTTTATTAAAATCACACCATGTGATCATCTTTTACATATCGATAAAGTGCAAATCGGAACACTCATAGAGGATCTTACATGAGTGACTGTATTATTGACTTTAATAAACTCGTTGGATAAAAAATATAGGATACTCGGCAAGAAAATATAGGATACTCGGATACTCGGCAAGAGCGAGTATCCTATATCTTTTATCCAACGAGTTTATTAAAGTCAATAATACTTTATTAAAGTCAATAATACACAGTCACGAATGTAAAATTCTGCTAATCACATAACACACATACGACGTGATAGTTTCACATTAATGTCGTCAATTTTCCTTATATACGGCGGCAATTTGTAAAACAAATCGTGACGTTGTTTTGTTGTTTACATGACGTCGCTACGTTACGCGGCTGTAAATGTGTTCGCACTACAAATAATGCGATACCTTAAACCAAATTTAACGTTACTAACATTCATTTTATGAAGTAAGATTTCAAATAATGATACATAATTAAGGCGTCTGAACGTACCGTATGATTTGCCATGAAAACAATTGGGATTAAATGTTTTACTGTATACAAACAGTGATTCGGTCCTCAATTGCATCTGTAATACACTAGTGTATAACGAGAAATAAGTCGTGGCTTTATTGCACTCCCAGAAGCCATGTTATGTGATAAATACATTTATGACATTGTTTTTTACGGAAAACGGTATTTCAATACGACTAGTTTGGAGATTTTGAATATATTGGAATTTGTGCGTTGAAGGACAAATTACTGTTATTCAAGTGGAATATAAAATAAATTTAGTGTATAAATTCTGCCGGTGCATTTTATACATAGACACCGGCAACTTTAATTATCAAATTCTTTTTTGTCTACACAGTTGGATTGAAAAAAGGTTCAGTAATTCATTCGGTACAAAACATTTATTTTATCTGTATTCGCAACATAAACCTTACATTTAAGGCTTTTGTAAATTGGTAAGTACGTTACTGGTCATTTTGTAACGAACTATTTGTTGCAGGGGAATTTAGTTTATTAGGATTAAAAGCGTTTGTAAGAATGCTTCAAGCAGAAGGAGGGCGTCGCCATTACTGGCATTAGTCATAGTTATCATGTATTACATATGCATGACGTAATCGATCCAACTCGTGTTACCTGCATTTTTCTATATCATGTATTGTTCATTTACGGCCGAAGAAGCAATATTTAATAGTCGTCTTATAAAATAATCTTTTTCGTAGATAAATATTTGCAACGTATTTAATTTAATATTGACTTTGTATCAAATTATGCTTGGTAGATTTTATCTCAACGCCGGCAAACCTTTTCTTTCAAGGGAAATAACTGTTCCTACATGATACATGTTTTAATGTTGGAGTTGTTCCTCTTCGATGTTTTTAACGTGGTTGTTTATTGTTTAACTATACATGTTTGTTTCTTGTTTTATAAGTGCGGTAAGTGATTGGGTCCTGAAGAGGTCTGCAGCTAGGAATCGGCGGATGCTGTTACTGGACACAGGGCTCGTTTTTTATCATATTATAATTAATTTTCACCTTCGAAATACACACGATTGATCATAGCAATTGTTCTTACCGACGGAAGGAAAATGCTGTTGTGACCTGGATGTTCTGTCATTGATCATTGATCAGGCTGATCTTTTGCATGTTTGTGGGGGAGGGGGAATAAATAAATAAAATTATAGAATAAATAAATAAAATAAAAAATAATAATAATAATACATAAATAATAATATTAAGAATATATATATATATATATTTCGTAAATCGAAAGATTTAAAAAAAAAAAAAAAAAAAAAAATAACTACAAAAAATAATATAATTAAATTACATAATAGAATTAATAAAACACAAACATAAAACAATTTAAATAAATAAATCAATAAAAAGAACCTGTATATAAAAATATTTTTCTAATAATAAATGTAATAAATATATATACTCATGGATGCTAATTGGCAACGGATTAATCGCTCACGTTACATTTCAGTTGAAAAATGCCTAAACGACAGTCAAAAAGCCCGTACGCCAGGCGTCAGAAAGTGGTGACTCCGGAGAAATCGGCTAATAGTCCACCAGCACCTCCAGATTCGGCAGGCAGGACACTAGAACCTCCAGTCGTGGACCCGGAACTTATTAAGGAGGTTGTTCGACAGGTGACCCCCCATTTGGTCGAGTCGCTTGGGGGCATCAGGCGAGGTGTCGTGGTTCCGGAACCTGAGGTCGGTGTCGTGGTTCCTGGACCTGAGGCCCCACTCCAAGGTACGAGTACACAGAATGCCGTTTTACCCGTGTCAATAACCAGCATTCACGATGAGTTGGGTTCCAACATTGGGCCTAGCTTATCAAGCAAAATCTTAAACGGGGAATATGTTGATCTTGCGTTACTCCTTTCAAAGCCCCAGGAAGACATTTCAAAACATGTCTCTCTGATTGATGGGCAATTGATTTTGCAGTCAAGGTCTTCTGGATCTAAAATTGCTGATGTTCAGCAATGGACAGACGCTTTTTTTATTTATATAAGTGTCTATACTTCCTTTCATCCAGAGGCAATATCTGGTTTATTAAAATACTTAAGTATTATTCGCTTGGGGCCCAACGTTTTGCAGGGCTGGGTTGGAAATTGTATGATGAACAATTTAGGTTGAAGAAAGCCCGTGACCCATCTTCTTCTTGGGGTTTGGTTGATCAGGAACTATGGCTGTTATATATGTATTACACGCCTTCTACACCTGTTCAATCGGGTCTAAAACATCACAAGTGTTTCGACTACAATTCCAAGGGTTGGTGTACCAAAAAACCATGCAATTATCTTCATATATGTATGAGATGCTCGGGTTTCCACCCATCTTTGCGATGCAACAGTCACGCTTCACAATTGAACCAACCTCAGGCTAGTAATGTATTTAATTTTAGGGCAGGCGGTGGAAGTCAGCAAGGGGCACGTTTCCCGTCTCCTGTGCCAAGCTACCCAACACGTCCAGTCTATAGGTCAGCTGCGCCAGTTGGGGCTTCGCCAAGGCTCCAATTTAGATATGCCAACTCGCGGGCAAACACCCATTAGAATCAAACCTCTTTGTAGCATGTTGGAGTTTTACCCCGATACAGACACCGCCAATGAATTGATAAATGGTTTTGTTAATGGATTTAGATTGCATTATTCGGGACCTAGGCAATTTTCGGATTGCCAAAACTTAGTCTCTGTCAAAAGCAATGAAGCGGAAGCTTTAAGATTGATTAACAAGGAAATTTCTTTAGGGCGTATGGCAGGCCCCTTTTTTGATCCACCTTTTCAAAACATAAGAATATCTCCAATCGGTTTGGTCCCGAAAAAAGATGGTAGTTCTCGGTTAATACACCATTTGTCATACCCATGTGGGTCCAGTATTAACGATTTTATTGATCCAAATTTATGTCATGTTCAATATGCTTCTTTCGACCAGGCCATTGAAATGATCCAGGGCCTGGGACCAGGGGCTTTGCTGGGGAAAATGGACATACAATCTGCTTTTAGATTACTGCCAATAAATTATCTAGATTTCGAGTTGTTGGGCTTTAAAGTTATGGGACAATTCTTCTACGATATGTGCCTTCCGATGGGATGTTCCATTTCTTGTTCTCTTTTTGAAAAAATTGCAACTGCTCTTGAGTGGGTAGTCAAACAACAGTCCAGATTAGATAGTGTTATTCATTATTTAGACGATTTTCTTTTTGGCGGTAGGAAAGAATACTCAGACTGTGCCTTGCTTATGGCTAGTTTTAGTAATTTGTGCATGGAAATTGGCGTTCCTATTGCGGATGACAAAACAGTGGGGCCTACTCATATTTTAATATGTTTAGGCCTTGAAATTGATTCTGAGAAAATGATAGTGCGAATTCCCAATGACAAATTGATCGAGTTAAGGAGCTTATTAACATTTATTTTGGGGAAGAAGAAGGTCACTCTCAAGTCTCTGCAGTCTCTTGCTGGCTCGCTGAATTTTTGCTCACGTGCAATACCAGCGGCTCGTGCATTTTGTAGGCGTTTTTATGACGCTATGTCGGGTGCAGCACAACCACATCACTTCATCAGAGTGTCCAAACCAATGAAAGACGATGTAAAAATGTGGTTAATATTCCTTGATTGCTTTAATGGCTACTGTTATTTCCCGGATTCAGTTTGGACCAGCAATTTCGACTTGCATCTTTTTACTGACTCTGCAGGCAATGCTAATTTAGGGTGTGCTGCATATTTCGAACCACATTGGACTTTTTTCCAGTGGCCAAATGGTTGGCGCGACACAGAACTGATAACGGATATAACTTTTCTCGAGTTGGTACCCATAGTTTTGGCTTTTCAAATATGGGGCAATATGTTCCAGGGTAAAAAGATTGTCCTGCATACGGACAATCTCGCGCTGGTCTCTATTCTAAACAGAAAAACGTCCAGATCTGTTAGAGTGATGCACCTTGTTCGTCCCCTTGTTTTGCAAACTATGTTGTTTAACATACAGTTTCATGCAGTTCATATTGAAGGTAAAAACAATTGTATAGTTGATGCCTTATCTCGTAAACAATGGGTTCGTTTTCAGCAGCTGACTCCCAGGGCAGAACAACACCCATGTCCAGTTCCTGCATCTTTCCTAGCTTTGATATCCAGTCTCGAGCAGACAGGCTTTTAGAGGCATCGTTGGCCTTCAACACGCGGGAATCTTACAATACAGGCATTAAATCATTTGACACTTTTCGGGTTAATTATAATATGCAATTGGCATGGCCTCCAAGCATACAGCAAGTAGTCGATTTCATTGCTCATCTGTCTCTTAAAGGGTGCGCACCCGCAACAGCTCGTTCATATTTGTCTGGCATTAGTTTCAAATGCAAACTTTTGCATTTATCAGATGTAACAAATAATTTCGTAATTAAAAAAAATGTTAGTTGGCATGAATCGTCTTGATAAAAGGGTCGATCCCAGACTCCCCGTTACTCCAGATATGTTGGTCAAGATTTTAAAAATCTTACCGGCTATTTGCAGTTCAAATTATGAAGCTTCTATGTTCGCAGCTGCCTTTGCACTGGCATATTTCGGGTTTCTTCGAGCAGGAGAATTAGTGTCGGATAATAAGAGCCATACAATTCATGCACTGACTTTCGACAGCATACACTTTTCTCAAGAAAACACTCTACTCGAAATCATTTGGCGCACTCAAAAACAGATCAGAGGGGTGTGGGCACTATTATTTCACTTCCAGCTATTAACTCTACAATATGTCCTGTCACTCGTCTTAAATCGTATTTAGAGGTTCGCCCCAAATGTATCGGTCAGCTATTTATTCATTTTGGGGGTGGTCAAGTCACTCGGTATCAATTTAGCGCGGTGTTAAAAAAAAGCGTTGATCGCTTTAGGAATTGATGCCAATAATTATAAGTCTCATTCTCTACGTATTGGCGCAGCTTCCAATGCGTCGCGTCTGGGAATGTCGGATGACATGATCAGAGAGCTTGGGCGATGGGACTCTAAGGCTTACAAAACATATATCCGAGTTCCGACCGAACAGCTCAACTATTGTTCCCCTAGTTGAATCGAGTCTTAAGTATTCCAGATACAAGATCTCGAGTGTGGATTGTGGGCTCGTCCATTATTACGGGGGCGTTTACATATGCCAGACAATCACCATCGGAAGGAGTCGGCCTGGGATTAGACGAGCTCCATGCGAGTGTTTGGTGGCAGGGGAAAGGTGGTTTGAGATGGCGCCAGGTCGAGAAGAGGCTCCAACTACTGTTGACTATTGAAGACCCTCCTAATGTACTAGTGTTGCACTGTGGCGGTAATGATATAGGTCAAGTACCAGCTGCAGAATTAAGGCACCAAATGGTTAAAACCTTAAACAATATCAAAGACCTTATAATACCTGGAGTTTTTATTGTGTGGTCACAAATTCTTCCGCGTTTAGTTTGGCGGGATGAGTTATCTCATTCAGCTTTAGAACGTGTGAGAGTTAGGGTTAATAGTAAGGCGGCTACAGAAGTGATTAAATTGGGGGGCGGGTTTATAAAATACCCGGAAATAGCCGAGTCAAATTTGCATTTGTATTCTGGCAAAGTTCATTTGTCCGACCAAGGCAATAAAGTATTCTTGCAAAACCTACGTCTCGGGCTGCATTATTTTCTTTCACTTTTAAACAATGAATAACAATGTTTACCCCTCTGGCAATGTGACTGTTAGTGTGTACATGTCGGGAGTTTGCTAATACTGTTGCAGTCTCTATTGAAGAATTTTATTTTGAACGTTCTCAATTTCGAGACGTTTTTGTTTTATATTGTCGAGACATTTGCTTCAGCTATTTCCTCTACTTGAGGAGTGTGTTGCCTCTATTTGAGGCAGTCTCTATTTGAGGCTTTTTTCTCTTTGCGCTCTCTATTTGAGGCGTTTGTTATTTTGGCGAGACATTTGCGTCAGCCATTTCCTCTATTTGAGGCATTTTTTATTTTTGGCG
The DNA here is from genome assembly GCA_037043455.1 of Cyrtodaria siliqua. NCBI lineage: Eukaryota > Metazoa > Mollusca > Bivalvia > Adapedonta > Hiatellidae > Cyrtodaria > Cyrtodaria siliqua. The sequence continues at coordinate 74,318 of JAWPHD010004479.1, read as the reverse complement.
AGACATTTGCGTCAGCCATTTCCTCTATTTGAGGTTTTTATTTTAAATAGTTTTTGTTGGCCACTCAGCTTTGTCGTATATATTTAAACCATGTTGCATTTAGTCTAGTCTCTAAGCTGTGTCCCGCTTCCCCCATGTGTGGCGGTGTCACGCAGGACTGCATGACATGTGGCAGTTTTTCGCGGTCACAGCAATTACTTATTGTGTAGTTAATAAGAATTTTGACATTTTCAATGCAAGAGCTTTCAATTAGGTACATTTGTCTTTGTGAACTGCTGTACCCAGGGTTCATAAAGTACATACATATGTTTAATTAACTACACATTTTATCTTCTATATTAGGTACATTTGTCTTTGTGAACTGCTGTACCCAGGGTTCATAAAGTACATGAATATGTTTTATATTTTATTTTGTTGAAGCCGTGGCCAATATATTCCAATAAACATAAACTGTAAACATTGCCTTGTATTGTGCTAACCCCATCTTTAATAATGGAATTTGTGCGTTGAAGGACAAATTACTGTTATTCAAGTGGAATATAAAATAAATTTAGTGTATAAATTCTGCCGGTGCATTTTATACATAGACACCGGCAACTTTAATTATCAAATTCTTTTTTGTCTACACAGTTGGATTGAAAAAAGGTTCAGTAATTCATTCGGTACAAAACATTTATTTTATCTGTATTCGCAACATAAACCCACCCACCCTCTCCTGTTATTGAAAACAGTGTTTTCGGTTTTTTATGTTTTTATTTTCAGAGCATGGGATTTCATCGGTTTCAGTCGGATTCTTCTGTCGCGGCTTCAACAGAGTTTACAGCAGTCCACGTTCGGGATCTCTACACGGTGGCGGCAGTTTTTCGCGGTCACAGCAATTACTTATTGTGTAGTTAATAAGAATTTTGACATTTTCAATGCAAGAGCTTTCAATTAGGTACATTTGTCTTTGTGAACTGCTGTACCCAGGGTTCATAAAGTACATGAATATGTTTTATATTTTATTTTGTTGAAGCCGTGGCCAATATATTCCAATAAACATAAACTGTAAACATTGCCTTGTATTGTGCTAAACCCATCTTTAATAACTACAAATGTTCGACATATGTTTTTGTGAATTGTTCATGTTGTTGGAATTATTAGGATTGAATTAATTTTTCATTGTCTTTTTGCATTTGTAAAGAATGTGAAATCATTCACAAATGGAAAATAAAGTCATTCAATTTGTTTGTGATTTGACATTCTTTACACATGCATAAAGGCCAGAAAAATAAATGTTTTTTAATCCTATAATAAGTTTTGAATGATATATTGTATAGTGCAGTCATTAGATCGTGCTCAAACCAAATTTTATTTTTCATAAAGTTTTGACATTTGTCTGTAATACAACTTAACTGACAGTTTCTTTGTTTTCCTGGTTATGTATTGAATTATGTGGCAACTTGCATATGAACTTGCATAATTTTTAAATATTTAAATTAATAATAGTGCGATTCAGTATAATTTCAGTCCACGCTCGGAAAACAGTTCAGGAATAATTGCTTTCAAGTAAAACGAGTTTAATTTCTGTACACAGTCTTCCCAGAATTCACTGTCAAATTGAATTCTTTCCACTGAAAATCCCTTCAGTGTCCACACAAAGAAATCGCAGTACTTTCGCTGACATATCGCCATTTATCCCTGAATTTGGAAATGATAGGCATGTCTCCTCTTTAGTTTTTGTTTTCCGTCTTCGATAGTGCATGAAAATAGGGAGTCATTGCTGGCCTCCAATGGGGACTTGAATCTCCATGTAAATGGACATTTGATCTCGATCAAACCCTCACCACAACACTTACATGACACTAGTCCATCCGGACTTGCTCCAAGATGCGGATACTTTGCATTTAACATAACCCACTTTCGTTAAATTTGAAATTTTCATGTTTTTTCTTTTGAATGTTCTCATATGTTCTGCGCGCTGCACGCTCGTGCGACCGTCCCCAACGAACACTTGGGCCACCATACTCCTTGTCATCATATTTCATGAGAGTTTTTACCAAACACTCTGGTGGTGTATCCTCTTTACGTTTGTAAATAGTTCCAAAAGTTGATGCTGTTAGACGGCCTACTCTAGCTATGTGCCAGTCACTGTTGTTTGACTGGCCTCGCGATTCTCTTTCTATTGTTTCACAATCAGAAGTATTTACTTTCAAGCTACTAAAATAACTGGTAAAATTAGATACACACGTTGCATCACTCAAATCTACATTGTCTCTGTACACATATTCTACATTATGTAATTTGGGGATTTCTTCTTTCTGTGTTTCTTGCTGGGGCGTTGGCAAAGAGAATTTGTTCGCATATAGCCATGCAGCATGTTTATTAACAGAAATAAGCTTTTCACTGAATCTTTTTAAATCTACAGCTTTGAAATCTGTTTTCGGCATAATTTTTTTGTTTAACTGATTCACATGAGGTGTCATTAAATTTGTGTTTTTTGAATGCTAAATCCTGCGATTTTTTTGGACTCAGTTTCCTTTTTCGCGATGGTTTTATCCACCAACATTCTGTGGAGGTTGAAGAATTTAATCCTCTCCTTTCTTCTCCGATAAGTCGACCAGTGCATGATTCACCTTCCCTGAAAGTATATTTATGTAAACATTAAAACAAAAATATGCCAATTTTGTCACAAATGCCTGCTTAGTCATAACTGACATTCGCTTTATAATATTTGAATAAAAAACAACTAAATTACTTAGGTGTGAACCAAATGCTACAACGTTTATAATATCCTTGTGTGAGGCTTATGATTAGTTTAGTTTAAACATATTTATTTAACATCGATTGCGAAACAAGTACTTGCAACTTAGATTAATCACTCTCGGTGGCATCCTGGGTAGAACCAGTACTAATCAATGTGGATTAATTATCTTGCTCAAGGATAAATAACGTGACCACGGCGAGGATCGAACCCACAACCTCTCGATCTGGAGTTCGACGCTCTACCACTGGAGCACACACTCCAGGTTTATGATTACGAAAGATTGTGTGGCATTTTACGTCCCATTTAACACCAGTCATACACAGTTGGGGTCCTCGGTTTATAGCCTCATGCAGAATACTTTGGTGTACTGGAGACCACTGGTTTACTTTAAAGTCCAGTGTTACACAATTTTATTTGGAGTTTGGTAACTTATAATATGTATATCCATTGTCAAGTATTGACCGCCGTAGAACATAATAGACAACAGAACAAGCCAGACTGAAATATTTTTTATTTAAATTTAAAAAGTAATATGTCTTACCCTGCATTACAATTACAACCAGCTGATTGGATTTGTCCTGACATCTTTGACATGCAAAGCCATACATCATAGTCAGGCTTTTGGTTTTCATTCTGTGTAGAGATGGAGGGCATTACTTTACATTTAACAAAACAGTGACTACAATTGCCTGTAATTTGATGATATTGTAAGCTGTGAACATGTCCATCCTTGAAAAACACCTTTGCTTTCAATGCCCTGTTGGTTTTCATTTGGTCATGGTCAAATGTTCTCTGCGTGTTCAGCACCAAATAAGTGTACAAGTCCTTTTCATTTATGGACGGAATATCGTCGACAGAACTAGTCCAGTTACTTTTCAATAACATGGGGTCCGGTAAATCCTCCCCAAACGGTGTAATCAATTTTTCATGTTTGCGTCGATTGGCAATTTCTTAGTCGTTTTGAGCTATTTCTTTCAACGGTTTAACCCCGATCTGTAAAGCTCCCTTCGCTCGTTGAATCAGTTCGGATTTATTTCCCGATACGAACTCTCCATGATCTCTTAAAAAACGCCTAAGGTCACGTACTTTACATTTATCTGGGTCAAACGCATCAGTAGATCCTTTGTCAGCCATTTTTAATAGAAAACTACCTCACCGGAAGTGATCGGAAATCGATTTTCGAAGGGAGTGAACTCGTGATAAGGGAAATAACAGCATATGATCAACTCGGCTATCAACAAAGCATTATATTCATCATCATACTCATCAATGTGTCTGTAAAATCATCATAATCATCACCATACACCTAATGCTTGCATCTTCATCATTTAAATAGTTATAAACGTTATTATATATTACTAATAATACCATCAATACCATTAACTGTATTTACTAATATTATCGTAAAAAGAAAAGAAAAAAATATATCAATATAAAGTTACATATGTATAAACTTTAATTTGAACAACAACAAAAGAACTGTCAAAACTGGTCAAGCAAGTTTAGCTATATATAAAGCGTGCCGATTTTAAAATAGACATAGCAGTGACAGTTTTGATCTAAACATAGCTTTTGGATTTTCCATTTTTTGTAAAATGTCAAGGCACTTAATCACGTGACGGCGAAATAGATATATATTGGTCTCAACAAAAAACAACAACAACAAAACAAAACACGTCATTATACAACAAAGTTAGTTAGATTTTGGGGGGGAAGAGGAATAAACAAATAATACTTCATTTACATGATAAGTATGTCATAAGACAGTTTAGAAAACAGTTGAAACAGTGTGAAGTTCGTTGGAACTGATATCACAGTCTATTTAGTCAGACTCAACAAAGAATCTGACTTGATCCTGTGTGCGAAGACGTACTGGTTTATCTGTCTCGGCCTTCTTCGCGAAAATATTTCCGTCTCTTGTCCAGAAAGCATGAATATCCTTTCTTGTCTTAGCGTTTTTCAAATGTCTAACAAGTTCATGATTAAATGGCGTCAGATCCTCTGTGATGAAGACTCTATTTGGATTGTTTTTGAGATTTTTTCGCAACATAAAAACGGCGTTTTTGACACGGTATCTCGTGAATTTTACAATTAATTGTTTTTTGGCTCTGCCTACAGGATGGCAACGTTCGACATCGTCGGTCGTGATTGAACTGTCCTTCAATATTGAATTGTTAATGTAATCAAAGACGTAGGTGGTTAGATTAGCTTCAGTTTGACCGGTTGGTACAGCGAGGTTGTTAAATCGAATGGAATTCCTGCGACCCTTTTTGCTGGAGATCATTCAGTTCAAGTTATAGGTCGTAATGTTTATTGCGCAAAGAACTTAACTGGTGTTCACATTCATTGATGGCTTTGGACTTCTCCTCAATGACGACATTTTGCTGCTTCAATTGTTCATCTTGAGCATTGATGGTTTCCATCAATTTATTGTTCGTTTCCACAAGCGGTTTTACGACGGACTCGTTGAAAGCGGCAATAGCAACATCCATAGCTGATTTCACGACGGGACCCAATAATTTGGTTAAAATGGGTGTAACGTTAGTAAGAAAAGTTTCTTCTACCAATGTTTGTGCAACCATGTCTGCAAATGATGGGCCTTTCTTTCCCTTTTTACCAAATTTACTGATGTCTGGTAATGAATTCTGGCGTTTTAAAGGCGTACCATTTTCCTCATCAGGTTTACGCTTAATGGAAGAAGATTGTTTCTTACCAGAAGGTTCTGTGTTGATGCTTTCCAGCATATCACTTGTCATGTTTACGACTTTGTCCATGGTGACTCCAAAGACGTTTGTGTACAACAACAAACACTTTGTATACAAACAAACACAGTTTGTGTAGTCCGCGTGGAATGTCAACTATGGAGCTCACTCAGAGCACGGGATTTTCACATAACGCGAACAAAGGAAAATACTATGATGTCCAATAATGTCAATTTTCACTGAATAAGTTCATTTTTACTTCCAATACAATACTTGTATGGAACACTCTTGAAAAGACGCTTTAAATGTGTGACCAGGTGTTTATTGAGTGTTACCAGATGTTGTATTACTGTTAGACCCCTATATTTTTTTGTGTTTTTATGTTCACTCATAGCTGTAATAGATCCATAGCTGTAAAATAGTGTCGCATAACCTTTTAGTTCTCGATTAGGGCTCTTCGCATAATCCTTTATGCAGTGAGTGGTCAAGGGGAGATGATACATTTTGATCATGAGTCTATGAGACGCTCATTAAGAGAAGAACATGATCACGTGGTCTCTTCAAATGCTACTTTGTGCCAATATTGTTTTAATATCGAGAACTTCAAATAAAACCTGTTATTTGTATATATTTGCAGGTGAGTTGAATACCCAAATACAGCTAATAATGGTTCTAAATGATTACTCTTTTAAATTGCTAAGTGTCATTTTCTGTAATTATTGTTTTAGAGTTATTTTCATCAAAATGGGTTTGGCGCTGTCGCATGGTCCCATTGTGTCATGCAATTTCGCGATTCTTGGCTTTAAGGAAAGAGAGGCATAAAAGCTAAATAAACAATCGGATGCATTGCATGCGGATGCTATCGTGTTAGAGTTTAAGTCAGAATGTGTGGTGTCATACACAAGTTATAATTTGTAATGCCGAAAGCATAGAGACTATGTCATGAATTTGAAACACTGAGACTGGGTTGAAAGAGTGGTTTATTCAGTATTATTATATCATAGATGCATGAATGTGTGTGACTAAGGTAGGAAGTGTTTGTTATATTTAAAACAACTAGTTACCGTCTGTCCAATGCAGCATCAATTGTGTAGTTTAGATTGCTACTTGTATTGATATCCTTTGATATCGATGATATCAAAGAGATATATCGTTGTTTATGAGACGATATTTGGTTGTGAGATATCCCTCGAGATATTAGGGAGATGGTAATGTTTCGAGGTACAGTACGAGTAATATCGAGATAATATCGGTCATATCAACATAGATATGAATATGGTACTCGATAACGGTTGTGTATTTGACCAACTGTGCCATTTGACATGTGTACTAGTCATATTAATTAGTCAGCGTTACTAATCATGTTGCTAGTCATGATGACCTGTTTTGTTTACTAGTATTGTTTTCTAGTCAGGTATGTGTCATGTTGCTAGTCATGATGACCTGTTTTGTTTACTAGTCAAGGAGACTAGTCATGGTTATTAGTCCTGAATTGAGGTTCGCTAGTATTGTTGACTAGTCATGTAGGTACTTGTCATGTTGCTAGGCATGATGACCGCTGTTGTTTACTAGTCAAGGAAGCTAGTCATGTTTAGTAGTTCTGGAATTATGTTCACTAGTATTGTTTACTAGTCCTGTGTACGTGCCATGTTGCTGGTCATGATGACTAGTTTTGTTTACTAGTCATGGGGACTAGTCATGTCATATAGATATTTCTAGTTTGATGTTGATGCATTTATGTTTAATTGTTTAGTAACAGTCATTACACTTTAAATAACTATATATTGTCACAACATACACAAGTTACACGACATTAAGATGTGAAATATGTTGTAACTGTTAATCTACACTTAGGTGTAAGTGAGGTAAACTGTGTTTAGACGCAGAGTGATCCATGTACTTAGATTTTAGAGCTTTGTGAGCCCGTGATTATGTATTTACATGTATTTATTCGAGCCAGTTCAATTAGCATACCCCTAGACAAATGTTTAATTGTGCATGTTAAGAGAAGAACATGATCACGTGGTCTCTTCAAATGCTACTTTGTGCCAATATTGTTTCAATATCGAGAACTTCAAATAAAACCTGTTATTTGTATATATTTGCAGTCTGTTGTCTATGACCCGGCTTACAAATGCACCAAAAATATTGCATATTAAACGATGTTTTTTACTGAAAATCTGAAAATGATCAGAGCAAATTTATCCGCTCACTCCACACATCATCGCACATTCACGTCGAATCCTTGACATACCTTACAAATTGATTACATATTCACCTTTGTAGCACGACGTGCTAAAGTACACATCAGCACAGAAATAGAATTACTCACATATATGGGATGCGTTTGCGTTTGTTGTAGCGTGCATTACAACACAGATAAACTGTTCATTGCTACCATGTGTAATTATAAGATTGCGTTATCAAAGTGAACAAAATCAAAGAAACTATTCATTACTACCTTACCATGTGCAATTACTAAAACAATATGAGTCGTTCCGGCAGCGAATGAAGGTTAGCAAAGAAGTCAAAGACCGGAAAAGAAAAGAACGGTGATTCTGGCCTGTACAGCAGATGGAGGGAAGATGTCACCGCAAGTAGTGCTGAAGAGGAAGAAGCTGACCAAAGGAACGGTCTGGCCTAAGAGTATTTTCGTCCGCTGCCAAGAAAAGGGCTGATTCGATGACATCATGCTTGACTGGGTTAAGACAATCTTGGATCGACGTCTGTGGAGCCTCACTAAGAACAGTATGCTGGTGTTAGATACCTTCAGATGCCACAAGAATATACTCAAGGACAACATTGTCTATCATTCCTGGCTGCATCCATCTATCCTGCAGCCCTATGATGTCAGCATCAACAAGAACATGAAGACGCTGATGCGGCTTACACGGAACAACTGGTATGCAGAAGGGGCACATATAATTACAAAGACCGGACGCATGATGGAGCCGGAATTGACGGACGTGTGGCAATGGATCGTGGATGCTTTGGCCGATATAGATCCAAACATCATCTACGCCTTCAAGAAATGTCCGTCTGAAACGGCACAGACAGTGATCTTTGAATGGACACCATCACACAACACAAAGAAAGTCAGACGAGGACCGCGGGGACGAAGATTACTACACAGAGGCGTCAGCCATCATGACAAACGATGATCTTCAGACACAGTTTGAATCCCTTGTTCCAAGCGACAAGTTGGAGAGATTTGAAGGTTCAACATACGAGTCTGTTGATGCCTCAGCTTCCAAACAAAAAAAAACTGTCAGCGTTAACAGAACAAAACGGTCCTTTTCAGGGTAAATTTCCTCTTCGGTCAATGCTTCAAAATGATGGTCTTGTTTCCTCGTATTGAAAATATAGGTTTTTTATGCGCAGTTTACGCTACATGACAAACTATTTTCGGGTCCAACATCGGGGTATGCGGTATCGGCGCATGCGCGTTATATGTGACAAATATAGTACTGATGCCGTAGATTAAATATTGTGATAATATTTGCAAGACCGAGTACATATTTGTAGCTGTATTGAGGCTAGAGATATCAAAAGGATGATTTAAAGCGTTGTTGTTTGGGTTGGGACGCAGTCATACCGTAGATTAAGTATTGCGATTTTGTTATATATGACGGTCGATTATTTTGCGGTGGAGGCAGACCAGTGGGATTCGAACCCGCAGCGTTGAGGTTTACAGTGCAACATCGTTAACCCCTCGGTCACGGAGACGTTTAAGTATTGTGATAATATTTGTAAGACCGAGTATATATTTGTAGCCGTACTGACGCTAGGGACGTCCCGTTCTCACACTGGCCAGTTTAACTTAAAAGCCACACATGTTTTAGTCAAGAAAATAATAGCCAACTTTAATACGTAAGAAAATTCGGTCAGTCGTAAGAGGGACCTCCTCACGCTCATGTCCCCATCCCACCTCTACTCTAGGCAGCCTATTTGCTACATAATATAACACATAGACCACAAAATGATTTACTTCTTTCATTTCAATAATTATTTTATATTTTATTATAAAGTAGGAAATATATATGTAACAGGGACTTAGTTGAAAAGGTAATAGGCTAAAACAATGACTTAAATGACTGTGAATTGGACACATGTTTCTACTTAAAGTGTAAAACCTCATATTTAGGGAGAAACTCCTGCTACAAATTGTGTGTATTTTGAGATAATTCCTTTCAACACATGAATCAATTCACGCACAATGTTTTACTACATATAATACACTTACCAGCAACAAAAAACATGTTTGTTTACATAATTAAATCTGTGTCGGCCGCCATTTTGAAAGTCTGTTTTGGTCACGTGACCTTCTTTTATGTAATTAAAAAAGTATTTTGACTTACAAAATTGAGCTTCTTTGTAAATAAAAATGTTTCAACAAGAATTCAATCATTTAAGTTTGACTTTTAATTTTAATTGAAAGATAACTAAAGGAAAACGAAGATACAGTTGTCACATGATCAGTCACATGACATGATCTTCTCAAACTGAAAGTAGAACATGCATAGGATTCATTGATTGGTTAATAGTACTGAACAATAAATAAGAACATTTCCGATTGGCTGCATTTATAATTAGATCTTTCAATGGCGGTCTCAACACAAGCTGTGTGCAAATAGGTGTGATATGCAATTAGCAAACTAACAGCACTAGTTGGCTAACGACTTCACGGGTGGCCTGGGGCATGAGAGGGATTAGAGGGTGTTTATTACTGTCACCTGGTTAATTATGACCTCATCTACTGGTAGTCAGTTTTACAATGGGTAACATAGGCAGTATAATTTTTGTATTTTTTAAATAAAATAATCGCCATTTCGTAGAAATAATCGCAATTTGAATAAAATAATCGTAAATGGCGCCCATGTCGTATGGCAGCGTGAGCGTCAAAGGACGATGTAAAGCGTTGCTATTGGGAGTGCGATCTACATGTATATACGTGGGACACAGTCATAGAACATGGTAACCACATCATACGCTATCTGGGTAACTTAACCAGATAGTAATCCGTCATGAGGGGAGTCCAGGCAAGAGGGCCTTGATGTATTAGTCAATGCCAAGGGGAGCGGGATTCCATTACTGGAAATTGGGATTCCCGGACGCCTACGGTACCTACGGTACCGGAAGTGGTCGTGCAGGATGCATGAACTGTACCTGGAGGTGACTAGCTGTGACGACAATGTAGTTTTTAACTAGAGTAGATAGTAGTTTAAAACCGATAAAGTTAAAGGAAATGTTGCTATACATCCAAACAAGCTCTGGTAATGAGAGTTCCGAAAAACTTTGAAAAAGGTGAAAGAATTATCAAAATCGGATGATAAACAAAAAAGATATGACCATTTAAAGATTGTTCTAAAACGAATCTGGGAGCCGCCATTTTTAGAACTATGACGTCATAGTTCCATATTACCATATATGGAATATTGGTAAATGTCATTTAAAACGAAGAAAATCACAGCAAATGAACTGGTCATATAAAGCTTTATTTTCATTAAATATTACATGTTTTTCATACAGTTGCTGTCATTTTTTCCCTATAAATCAGTAAATTTTCATATTTATAAATATTCCATATATGGTCATTTAGAACCGGGATGTCATAGCTCTCAAAATGGCCGCTTCCATCAACAGAAACTTCAAATGATCATATCTTCTTTGTTTATCATTCGATTTTGATAATTCTTTCACCCTTATTCAAGTATTTCAGAACTCTCAATAATAAAGTTGGTTTGGCTGTGTCGCTACATTCCCTTTAATATTTAATAACAAAACTGATACATGAAATGTGTATTTAAATGCGTTCTTTAATAGTTCTACTTTGCCATTATATATTCAGCTTTGTTGGTAAATAAATTTGTAAATTTATTTCTGATTCCCTCTTGGTGAGTCGTCTACATTTGGTCTTTATAGTCAGATTCACCAAAAGTGACCATGATGGCTCACCTGAGCAAAAATTGTCACATTTGGAGGAATTTTATACCTCTGCAGCTGCATGGATTGGTAAAATATTAACAGCATTGACATGCACAGCTAGAGGGACTTGATGAAATAAACAGATTTTATGGAAGGATTAAATAAAAGATTACAAAACATTAACACTACTCTATTTATTATTAATATATCTAGAGAAGCGTTACAACATAGGCTATGTGTCTGAGGTAGCTAACATAGGCACAACAATGCTTGTAATTAAATTCAGTAATTTCACATAATGATAGGGGAGTTTCTACCTTTGGTCTATATTGTTAGATTCACCAAAAATGATCATGATGGCTCACCTGAGAAAAACAAAAAGTGTCACATTTGGAGGAATTTTATACCTCTGCAGTTTGGTAAAATATTAACAGCACTGACATGCAAATCTAGAGGGACTTGGATGAAATAAACAGATTTTATGGAGGGAAGATTACAAAACATTAACACTAATCTATTAATATTCTAGAGAAGCGTTACAACATAGACTATGCGTCTGAGGTAGCTAACATAGGCACAATGCTTGTAATTAAATTCATTAATGTTTGTTTGTATGGTATTTTCCGTTTTTTCAACACATACAAGGTTATATACGACAGTCGATTTTTTGTGGTGGAGGCAGACCACCCATTTTTCCTGGGTGGAACCAGTACTGTACACCTCCCGCCATCCAAGTAGAGCTCCTAGTGGGATTCGAACCCACAGCGGTGCGAGGCGAAGGTTTACAACGCGACGTCGTTAACCATTCGGCCACAGAGACACTGTAAATTCATTAATGTTCACATAATGATATAATCCAAATTAATGGGAATGCAGCACACAGCCAAACAATCTTTATTTATAACTGAGTTCTGAAATACTTTGAAAATGGTGAAGGAATGATCATAATCCGATGACAAAGACGATATGACCATTTGAAGGTTCTGTTAAAACAATTTTGTTTTATTTGTATGGTGTTTTATGTCATTTTCAACACAATGTAAGGTTACACGAGTCGAATGTTTGCGGTGGAGGCAGACCACCCAATTTTCCTGGGTTAACAGTAGCACTAGCCCGAAGGTGAAAAACTAGTAAATATTAATTAGGGCTAGTAAAAATCTAGAAATGTTATATAGTCGGGCTTATGAAAATTGTAATAGTCCAAATGATTATATAATAATTCGGGCTAGTGAAAAAAAATCCCAATTTCTTTGACTGTGGATAGAACCAGTACTGTAGTCCTCCCGCCATCCATAAGAATCACTTCCTCACTTACAAGTCGAGCTCCCAGTGGGATTCGAACCCGCAGTAGTGAGAGGCGAGAAGGTTTACAATGCAACGTCAACTCCTCGGCCACGGAGACGCTTGCCATGGAAGCCATCATTTTGAGAGCTACGACATCATAGTTTTAAATGACAATTAATTTTATAAATATATGAATATTTATTGACTTATAGGTAAAAACATGACAGCAGCTGCGCTTCAAACACCCGCTTTAGAACAAACTTCAAATGTTCATATCTTTTTTGTTATCATCCTATTTTGATAATTCTTTCACCTTTTTAAAAAAAAACTTTTTCAAAACTCTTAATCATAGAGCTTGTTTCGCTGTGTCGCTACATACCCTTTAAAAACATTAAAAAAAATGTTAAGAAAAACAATTCAAGTTATATTAGTTGATGTGACATTACCCTGCTTACTAATCTTTCAGAGGGCATTTAAAACATTTACATTGACGAGACTGGTTGGTTTTATTTGCCAGATTTACAAACTATAGACATTCTAAATTAACAAAATGACAATCGTATAAATAAAGAGGCTGTTTGTTTCAACATGAATATGTTGTAGCAAAGAACATTTGGATTGTATAGTTATTGCACTTTAGTACTTAGTAGCGTACCTTTATTTAACCTTAAGGAATAATCAGTCTGCATTCTCTATGTAAATTACCTCCCATCACGAGACACGGAAGCACATCTGTACATACTATAGGTTTGTCACCTCCCACCAGGAGAAATTTTTATATGTACGTCACCTCCCACCAAGGAAGCACATCTGTACAAGGAAGCACATCTGTACATACTATAGGTATGTCACCTCCAACCAGGCGACACATTTATATGTACGTCACCTCCCACCAAGGATGACATTTGTACACACAAACTATTTACAAAACACAAATAAAAAAATAGCACTATTTTGCTTTTTGTCAGTAACAATTCAGTACTTTTCATCCACTATTTTTTTCTGAAGAGATCTCTAAGAACAATAACAATCAGTTCAACGAAACCCGCTGTTTTGGATATAAATTCCACATTCTCAGATGACTGCCTTTAAACAGTTTATAGTCAACATCAACACATAAAATGGCCCCACAGTTCTGACTGACATGTTTATTGCTTCAATCATTTTCATGGTAAACAATATATACAATATATACATTTACAATTTAATATACAAACAAAAGCATGTCCTTCTATCAAACAAGTTGCCCAATAAATGTCTAAAAAGTCTTTCCTTTTGATAAAGGTTCATCAATAAATGTTTTGTCATAACTGTGTGAAGTGTTTCTCTAAATAATGGGCTTTTCATTAGGCTTCGCCAGTCGCCATAGCTAATTTGGCCCCTACAAATGAATGTTTGGTAGGGCGAAGTGGTGAAAAAGGCTAAAATAACTTCTGGATCCGAGCCTTGTTCGTTTTAAAATTCTTGATTGGTTTCCATGTAAACATAAGAACTACTATAATTTTAATACTATAAAACGTAAGAACTGCTATAAAATGCATACCACCGATTGCCAATCTAGACTGTGTTACACGTTTTGTGCTTCGAAGGAACCATTTATTAAAAACATGTCACCAAAATGTTTGTGCCAAATTTGGCTAAACAAAAATTCATTTGGCTAAAGGAAACAAAGGTGGTTTAGCCAATGTGCCTCAACAATTTTCAGTCCGATCAGAATAGACCAGTAACACAAAATCTCAAGTTCTCATGCGGGCAAGAGTGACTACTGCTGCTGAACACAGATCAACAGTTTATATGTAAATGACAAACATTCAAAAATCAAAAGAATGTGTAAATGTGTATGCCTCATTCAGTGCCAGTACAATATACAAGAAATCATAAAATCTAAAAGTCATTGTATATTACCACTATTATAGCAGAATTTTGTATAAAAAAAAAAAGTCAGCCAGTAAATACTTTTAAACGAGACTCAAAGCAATCTTTTAATATCAAATAATCAATAAAATATACAAGTCATTATATATTAATACCACCAGTATGGACCCTTTTTTTTGATGCATGAATGTGTTTTAAACACTAAACATGATTGCCATCTGAATCAGTACATAACTACAGTGCAAGTTTGGTCAAGATCTGATGAAAAATGAAGGATCTTGTGTCCACCAGGCAATTGAATGTTGTTTAACGGCTCATCAACACTCCACCAGGCAAAATTATGTATTTTTGACAAGGGCAGATAACTTGTATTTGTTCGTATATTCCCCTCCATAAGATGCTAGATGTGACTAATACCCATCCGTAACATTATGACAGAACATATACCAGTATATAGCCATTTGTTAAACTGCAGACCTGCCAAATATGATTCAATCTCACTGGATGACTAGTAATGGACTAAGAAAACAAACTGTAAAATAATGTTTCAAATCTACCACCCGAGTTTCCAAGTTGTATAGACTAGTTTATAAACGTATAGGGTTTAGCCGAATTGTTAAACTAAACATTCCGATACATTTGAATAAATTCAACAAAATGAGACATTACTGTCTAAACTTGAGACGCTGTTCTTGTGATATTGCTATGTGATCTCATATTATTGTCTAGGAAATATAGTTTGTTCTTAACTAATACCTGTACTTGTTATTTGATCAATCTGCATCATGTATTAATCATTGTCTATGTCCATACTTTCCTCGTCAACTTTTCCACCACGTTTCGATATTTCCGCCTTATTTTCCTGTACTGTATTTTCCAAAGTCTCAATCAGTTCATCTATTTCCATATCTTCGTTTTCTTTTTTATCACATTCATTCTTCTCATGCAACTCCTTGATTTTGGAAGAAGTGCTCTCTGCAACTGAAGCAAATTTGTCAAATATATTTTCATTTGCCTTATTGGATATGAAGTCATTAGCTTCAACAATTGCTTCATTCTCGGTGCCAACATTTTCATCCGTTTCTGAAGTAGACTGTTCCATTAATATTGAATGCTCTGATGTCATTTTCTCGAAGATGCTTCTGTCATTTTGTTTAGATATAGCCTCCTCACTTTTCTGCTGTAAATTGTCACAATTTCCTGGCTCTGAATCTTTTTCTAAAGAGTGTTCCCTAGCAAACTTTTCAAATATATTTTCATGGTCAGGTGAGCTGGCCTTATCTTCACTGTCTTGTTCAGGGTTGTCGAACTTGTCTAGACTCTCCAGCTCTATTTCAACATCACATTCATTACCAAACTTTTCAAACAGCCCTCTTTCATCCTTTTCAGTTACATCTTCATTTGAAGTAGTTGCATTACCTCTTTCAACCGATGGATCAAATTTCTCAAAAACATTTTTAGTAATGTTTCCTGTTTTACTTGTTTCAGTGATACTTTCAGAACATTTGTTTTCTTTTCCCATTTGCTCGTCATATTTAAACCGTTCAAATATATTCTCCACTACATTCGGGTTTGTATCAACAATGTTTTTTGAGTCTTTTTTCAGTTCTATGCTGTCACTGCCAGCCATATTACTTGAGACTTCTTCAGCTGGAATCTTAATTGTGTCTGAGGCTGCAATTTCAGGTTGCTGTTCCTTTTCAACGGAATCTGTGTATGAATTTTTATTTTCTGAATCATCTATTTCAGTCACTGTGAATGGTTGTGTATCAGTGTTTTCAGAGATGACTTTCTCAGATTCTGAACTGTTTGTTATATTTGATTCCTTGATCTCAGTATTTGGCATTTCTCTATCTTCCGATAGGTAAGCACTGCCAGTGAACAGATTCTTATCTTCTGTTGGAACATGTTCTCGCTTTGGTAGTTCACTGGTTTGTTCTTCAACCACACTGTCACACTTATCAACATCATCCATATTTATTGATGTACTTTGTTCAGACACCATTGTTTCATCAACGCTGTCATTTTGAGAATTCTGGTTGCCTACACTTTGTTTTCCATCTATGTTTGGCACTTTAAGTATGGGTTCAGTATTCTCATCGGATAAGTTTTGCTCTTCACTCTTCCGATCAACTATAATTGGAACATCAAGCGAATTATATAATCCCTTATTTCCATTGGCTCCATCATTTACCTCAATAAGAAGATCCTGTATATTTGTTTGCGTTTTATTGGTAGATATATCTACATTTGCATCATCATCTGTTTTCGTTATCATATCCACTGAGGAGCCTGTTTTACCACTTTCAGGCTCATTTGCAGTTTGAGTTTGCTTTGGCTTTTTCCTTTGATTCTCAATATACATGGACTTCTCCTTGTTTTCATTCACTTTTTGTTCATTTGTATAGTGTGTTTTGTTCTGTTGCTCTTTTTTATCTTTGGTTTCTATCCTTACTGTTAGCTTCTCTTTATTGTTCACCATATCTGTTTTAACTTCTTCTTTATTAGTTTCATCTGTTTCCATTGGTTTATTTTCAATTTCAGTTTGCTTTGGTTTTTCCCTTTTGTTCTCAATATACATGGACACCATATCTGTTTTATCTTCTTCTTTATTAGTTTCATCTGTTTCCATTGGTTTATTTTCAATTTCAGTTTGCTTTGGTTTTTCCCTTTTGTTCTCAATATACATGGACTTTTCATTGTTTACATTCACCATTTCTTCATCGTTATTGTGGGTTGTGCTGGATTGTTCATTTTTATCTTGACTTTTCATAACTTCTGTCAGTGTCTCTTTATTCGTCACCATATCCACTGAGTCTGTTTCACCTTCTTCATTATAAGTGTCATCTGTTTCCATTGATTCATTTTCAATTAGAGTTTGGTTTGGTGTACCCCTTTGATTGTCAATATGCATGGAATTTTCACTGTTTACATTCACTGTTTCTTCATTTGTATTGTGGGTTTTACTGGGTTGTTCATTTTTATCCTGGGTTTCCATTATTTCTGTTACAGTTTCAATTTTAGAAGCGGTAAGCTCTGGAAGAATTGAACCCATATTATCATCCTTAAATTTTGCAACTTCACTTGGAAGTGCCGAGTCTTGTTTAGCATTTTTAGTATCAGCAATACATCCGACTTCTGCCTTGTTAACACGTATTTCTCTATCACTAGTGTTATTCCTTACTTCTTTAGGAATGCTATTAACATTGCTATCAGCACTCACTACCTCGTACGAAGAATTCAAGCTCTCTGGTATCTTCTTCTTCAATACCAATGTCAACTTTTTAAGTTCATCTTCATTGAGACTTTTACCTACTTTACTGGTATTGTGTACTTCCATATCAGCATTTTCTCCAAATGAAGTATTTGGTGAACTCTCATCGTCTGTTTCAATAATGATATTGCTCTTTTTTGACTTTCTCTTTTCAATTTGGATTCGCTCCACTGACACTTGTGGATCAAAGTTTACAAGTAGTATCTGACTATTTTTACCGATGCGATTCTCTCCATCAATACATTTCTCCTCTTTAGCTGGATGTATATTCCTGGTATGAGACAACACTTTATTTTTCTGATGGCTAGAATAATCACAGTATGCACACTTGTATGGTCTGTCCCCCAAATGAGATGATATGTGGTTACTGAAATCAAACTGGTCCAAGGCCATGTATGAACAGTATCCACAGGATAATTTAGATTCGATCTCGGTGCCCTTGGTGAGGTATTTGAAATCAGCGTGAATCGCTAAATGTTGCCTGAAATGATACATCCCTTCTATAACGAGCGGACAAATGTTGCAACAGTATTTCAGAATGGATGGAGTCCTCTTTTTGGGTTTGAATGGCGAGTAAAAGTCTGTTGACGAACCTGTAAAACAGGTATAACATTAATATACAAGATGTTATAAGTTCATAGAAATAGTTGAAATTGCTAGACTTTTAAAGAATCAGTTCTTGATAAATTCTCAGAAGGATTTACTACCCAACCGGCCACCAAATGTCTTTGCAACCTAACGTCATGTCCTAACCATGATATCTGCAGATGGGCATTAATCCAACCATTTATAATTCTTTTTAAATATATTTCATGCATACCAAAAATAATTTTCTGAAGAATTTTACAAATGTCATAATTTGAAACACTTTCTTTTCTTCATATCAGTTCTTTTTTTTATTGTGGGCGATGTTGTCACTATTGTACCACCCAGGCACCCACATATGGGCAATGTGTGGTGCCATTGGGTCAATGGAAACAGACCTAAAACAAAAAAGTCATTAAGTTGCTGCATGCATAAAGAAGCTGAAATTCACTGTTGTTTTTTTTTACATAATTAAGGGCCACAGCTCTAAAATGTCTTCATTATATATCCTTATTTTGGAACTCATTTAAATTCTTATAGAATAATGTTTTACTTTAAAACAAGGGCAACAACTCTGAAACATACATGCAATTATTTTGATCATTGTCAATCTATTCAAAAATCTTACTGAAATAAACTTTTAATCAAAATTCTGTGAAAAGGCTTAGCAAATAAAAATTTACAAAACAAGAAACATGGACATTCCATAAACAGGTTTTTCAAAGAAATAATCATAGTTACCCCAGTAACCTGAATGTGCAATTATACGCTTAAAATTGCCTCCGTTTGTCTGTCTGTCCAAGATTACGAATCAATACTTAGGTGGCTAGGAGAACAATAGAGAACAAAAGATGCTATCCATTCCATTTCTGTTATGTGGATAAAAATTATTATGCGTTGCTAGAAGAACAAGAGTGAACAAAAGAGTAGCCACATAAATACCAATTCGATAGAACGTCTGACCGTTATTATATCTGCTCCTAAACCGCTGAACAGAATTCAACCAAACTTCGGAAATCAAAAGGTCAAATACACTAAAAATTCAATTACACCGTCATATTTCCATATCTTTGCATATAACTAATCGTCTATGAAAGATAAAATCAAACGATTTTCATATTTCATATTCATATATTTCAAACGTATACCCATTGGGGTAAAAAAAAAATCAATTATGTTTCAAATGGAATGTTATGTAGATGGGATTACACTGTAGTATTTTTCCTCCTAGGTCACCCGTGGGGCCCAGGGAAAGGGTTGTCAAAAGGTCAAATACACTAAAATTGTGATTTTTCCTTATTATTGGTATATGTAATTGTCTACGAAAGATAAACTAGAATGAATTTGACAGCACGCCATCACACAGGTCAATTCCCCTTAACCCTGTATCCATTTTAACTGTTTTGATGACTTATTAAGAGGATAAAAATATTTTTTTCTATTTATTTTTAACGGTGTTTGTTTGGTGTGTAACATCATTTTTCAGCACATTTTAGGCATTTTTAATAGTGAACTTGCTCATGAAAAGCAATCCAAAATTAGATATAACTAGAATTGTCGCCGGAGGCGGACAAATACCCCCCACTGGCAACTTGTTGGTGGGGTGGGTAAACATACAAGACTTTGTTCCTATAAGATATATAGACATATGGAAATGAAATGGCCACAACCTCTACAAACACTATCAAAGTGATCTCAGTGGAAAATTATTGAACAGGAACGTCATGACAGTATGCTCATCTCTACTTGATGTTGATGCTTCCTAGCAAGTTTCAATAAATTCTAACAAGGAGTTTTAGAGAAATAGCCCAGACAAGAATTTTGTTTTATATACATATATATGTATTTTGGAAATACAAGGGCCATAACTCAGTGGAAAATTATCGAACCGGAACGTCATGACAGTATGCGAATGTCCACTCGATATTGATACTTTCTAGAAGTTTCGCTAAGAAGAAGTAGTTATTGAAAATAGCCCGGACAAGAATTGACACTTTGCGGGGTGTGTATAAAAATCGAACAGGAAAAGTAGCATTCAAGGACATTCAAAGCGCTCAAAGCTTCCTTTTCATATAGGTAAGAATCTATGCATGAAATCTTGATGCCTTTTATAAAATTATTACTTAGTGATAGTCAACTTATAGGAATCTTGACAAGCTTCCATTTCAGTTAAGGATTCTATCCATATTATTTCATCTTGACGTGTTTAAACAATTTAAATTTTTCTATATGTCAAACTTGCTCATGCATTACAGGGCCATATGGCAATCTTCATGTGTTTAAAACTTGCGGCATCCCGTGTAGTTTTTCTACATAACCTGCATATTATGCGCAATCATTAATACTAATTATAAGAATAGTTAAAGGCAGATTTTTTTACATATGAGCCGCAACACACGAAAACATCCCTTCGGAAGTTTAGACGACAACGTCACAAAGTAACAATTTATGACTTTGGCCGGTAATCAATTAAAGAGGCTCTACCTATATCTTTTTGTCCGCCAATTGATATAAACTTTACTTAATTATAAGGAGCACTATGAAAAAGGTAAATGGCAATAATTTCACCCAATGTAATATGCGTTTTGCTGGGGAATAACAGGATTGAAAAGATCGGATTTTTGAAATTGTATTCGTAATAGTTTTAGACAAGCCGATTGCGGAGATTTTCCGATCTTATTCGTTTACAATCGGAACTACCTCGTCTGATTAGCGAAGAGTTCCGATCGATTCGTTTGCTATCTGAACTGCGAGAAAATCGTAAAAACTCGTAGTTCTCCGGCAAGAATAAACGGCTGGGCAGCATTTTATTCAAGATATTGTTTTGATCATAATTAATAATTTACAGAACTGGAATACGAACCATGTTTCTTCTTAGAATACACATAAAATAGCTTTGTATACATATAAATGCAGTAATATTGAGTATTTAATATTTTACATTAAAAATCGCGTAGATATAGGTAGTGCCTCTTTAATTACTAATCAAATTTCTTGTCACTTCCGTGAAAAAACACAAATCTGAGGTGGACTATATTCCTAAAGATCATTGTAATGAAGTTTCATCAAAATCCTTCAAGCGGTTTCAAAGCAGATGTCATTTTTAGCCTTTTCCTATATAACTATGTAAACTTTGAGTCGCCGTGACAACCATTTTGATTATTCGACGATAACGAAAAACACAAACTTGATAGAGGCCAACCCAAGGAACATGTTTATGGTATTTCACAATAATGGAATAAGTGGTTTCGTCTAAGATGTCACTTGAAATTTCCTTAAATTTGACCTAGTTTAGCCATGGCGGCCTTCTTGGATGACTGGCGGCCGTGAAAAACACAAATCTGAGAGGGGGCCTCCCAAGTAACATTGTGATGACGTTTCATCAAAATCCTTCAAGCGGTTTTAGAGGAGGCTGATTTATAAAATTGCTAACAGACGGACGAAAAGCGATCCCATAAGCGGCCAGCCCCTGCAGAAATAAATCCAAGCTTTTTTGCAATCCTAAGAATTCCATGGAATTTCCATGGAATTTCATAGATCTGCAACATTTTGTTCACAGGAAAAAGTAAGAAAAAGCTTGGATTCATTATTCCTAGAAATTCCATGACATTTCAAGGATTTTGTGTGAGAATAGCATGGAAAAGCTTGGATTTTTATTCCATCGAAATCCAAGGTTTTCCTGCTTGGAAAAAGCTTGGAATTGAATGGAATTGATTGTTTAAAATACCTCTGCTGAGAAAAGTTTGGACTTGTGAATCTTAATGTGTGAAAAACCATGGAAAAGCTTGGAATTAACATTTATTGTGTCAAGATAGAACTTTAAGAAAAGTCCATCATTTTCCAAGCTTTTCTTTGTAAAACTATTGAATAAATTAGATTAAGGAATGGTGCAGATGTTTCTGTTGAAATCAAAGACTTGTGGAACAAGTGATATATTCACATCCAAGTCAAAGAGTGACATAATTGACCTTAGGTCAAGCACTGGCAGATTGGAAAGTTTATTAGGGCTGCAAGAAGCAAGTAAATACTGCTAGATGGGTGTTATAAGATAAATGATTTTACATCTGGTTATTTAAGGAAATGGATTGCAGTGCATTTTGGGAGAAGATTTTGCTCGGTTTGAAATTTTGTGTGGGAAAAAAGATTTGCATGAAAAAAGGCATACATAGTGTCCATTTAACTTAATTCTGTGTTTCCCCACAAACTGTGTGTGGATTTAATGTATATATCTGGACTGTGTTGTCAAACACTGAATTAGAAGGTTATAGTTACAAGTGAAACCTAACATAACATGGAATAATTGACAAGCGAGGTAAGATAAGTTTCAGTTTTCTACATGTAGAAATGAAATAATACTAATTTGACACTAAGCTCATATTAGAAAATGTTGAACCTAACTGCATAACATAAAATGCCAACAGTGTATTTAATGTGAGCTGTTTTATTTGAGTTAGTTATCTAATTGATTTTGCTTAATTTCATTTAATATTTATTAATGAAGTCCATGATGTTTAAATGATGCATTAAGAAATTATCTTGATGAAATTGTGCACACTTATTTTACTGATATTATTGTTGAAATAAAATGAAAATGTCTATACCCAAAATGTATAGTACGAGTAGTAAATGGATGAAATAGTATATGTGTAAATGTATGATTATGTCTTTGATATAATGTCATGGTGTTTGACCATGGTAGTCCATGGTCTCTGACCATGGTCTACCAGAGACCATGGTTGAACATGGTCAGAGACCATGAACTACCATGGTCAGAGGCCATGGACTATGTTTTGAAAGTGTTTGACTTGAAAGAGGACATTCTAAGCTTTTTTCGCTCTCTTACGGTTCCTGAGATAGGGATTTTCATTACCATGCTGTTGGTTTTTGCATGCTGCGACACAATTATTGTGGTATTTGGTTTTAGTATTAAATAAGTTGGGGGTTTTCCCCAACAGAGAATGTGTTGGAATTATGATTTCCTAGAATTTGCAGCAACTCTGCAGTTCAGGGTGAGAAGGTTCTAGGCCCATTTTCCATATTTTATCTCGATGTACATGGAAGATGAGCCTGGCATGTTCATGCCTGTTAGGCGCCATATAACCTTTTCATGTGTTGGTGCGCCTTAAAACCCCAATTCAATCTTGGGGAAAACACACACTTCTCCAGACATTTCTTAGCAAGGATTTCCATGAAATTTCATTGATTTTAGTCATACATGCATACCCTTGGAATTCCATGGAATACTATGGATTTCTTGGCTTGATATCATTTATATTTATATACTGTCTACCAATGGAATTTCATTGAATACAATGGAATATTTGGGTCCATGGAATTCAATGGAATACAATGGACTTCTTGTGACAGTTCCATTTAATGTTTTATAAAGGTCTGGCAGTGAAATTCCATGGAATTCCATGGTATTTCTGGGCCAATACCACCAAGCTTTTCCAAGCTTTTCCAAGCTTTTAATCCTTGGAATTCCATGGAATTTAAAAGAAAAAAATCCTTAGAAATGCATAAAATACTATGGAATTCTTTGGATTTCCCACTGGATTTTCGCAGGGGAGTAGAGCTAAAAACCATAAATGTCTAAATTTTGTCTGAAGGGTCGTTTTCGCATGTTTCGGCTCATATGTTCCTAATTATTGATTATTGCACCAATTATCTATTGAACAAATCTGTAGTATAATGAAGAAAATTTAATTACCAATTTTTTATTTAATTATATGCAAGCAATTTTAAAGTCAAAATGATACAGGATTAATAAATCGTTGTGCTAATTTTAATGACTGATATAAAACTCAAGACTGCCATGTGTCCCTTCAAGGTGCTGTGGTTTCTATATGATTATATGTCCAATATCATATTGCAACAGACTTTCAAATTGACTATGGCAAAAATACAAAATCATTTACCAAAGTTCATGCTTGCAAGCTATTTTCCTTCCATTATCAAAACTCAAAACTCCTGCTCTTATTTATACATGCAATAATTTTGCAAGTTCTCAAATTTATCCACATCTTATTGAAACAATTTAAACCTTCAAATCAAGTTTTAAGACAAAATCCGATAAACATTTAAATGACAAGTTATCGAATTCATAAGATTTTACTCTGGTGGCCTTTGGATGGGCATTTTAGCTGAGTTTAAAATAACAAGAGGTCAATGACCTTGAAGCTCTACTGATTGATTTTGAATTCAGGAAGTAGTCGCTACAGACTTGTTTTTTGAAAATCTATTTTTAACCGTGGCGGCCATCTTTAATTTCCGGCCGACCTGAAATTTTGCTAGGATCAATTAGACATTAAGAGCAACATTCCTGTGAAGTTTCATGAAAATCCGTCAAGTAGTTTCAGAGAAGTAGTCGCTACAAGTTTTCATTATATAACTCGATGTAAACAAAGATGGCCGCTGGCAGCCATGTTTAACGTCAAATCAAAACGATTTTCGACAAGGACCAACATCATGTCATACTGATCATTTTAGAAAAAGTCCCATATCAATATCTCTTATTGTTTTGAAGAAGTAGTCGCTACAAACTTATTTATTTTAAATCTATTTTTAGCTGTGGTGGCCATCTTGAATTTCCGGCCGACCTGAAATTTTTCTAGGATCAACTAGTCATCAAGAGCAACATTCCTGTGAAGTTTCATGAACATCCGTCAAGTAGTTTCAGAGGAGTAGTCGCTACAAGTTTTTACTATATAACTCTATGTAACCAAAGATGGCCACTGGCAGCCATGTTTAACGTCGAATCAAAATAATTTTCCACAAGGATCTACATTATGTCATGCTGATCATTTTAGAAAAAGTCCCATATCAATATCACTTATAGTTTTCAAGAAGTAGTCGCTACAAACTTATTTTTTAAAAATCTATTTTTAGCTGTGACGGCCATCTTGAATTTCCGGCCGACCTGAAATTTTTCTAGGATCAATTAGACATCAAGAGCAACATTCCTGTAACGTTTCATGACAATCCGCAAAGTAGTTTCAGAGGAGTAGTCGCTACAAGTTTTTACTATAAAACTCTATGTAAACAAAGATGGCCGCTGGCAGCCATGTTTAACGTTGAATCAAAAAGATTTTTGACTAGGATCAACATCATGTCATGCTGATCATTTTAGAAAAAGTCCCATATCAATATCACTTATAGTTTTCAAGAAGTAGTGGCTACAAACTTGAATTTAAAAAATCTATTTTTAGCTTTGGCGGCCATCTTGGATTTCACATCAACATGAATTTTTGCTAGGATCAACTAGACTTCATGGGCAACATTTCTGTAAAGTTTTATGAATATCCATCCAGTAGTTTCAGAGGAGTAGTCGCTACAAATAAAAGTTAACGGACAGACGGACAGACGGACGGACAGACGGACGGACGGACGGACGGACGACGGACGCCGCACCACGGCATAAGCTCTGCTGATCTCTGATCAGTAGAGCTAAAAATGTATTTACCATGCCCAACTTACCATACAGTTAATAACTAGTTTAAGGAAAAGTTAAAACGAATATAGAGTTATTTAAACTACAATACGACTGGGATGAGTAAAATTTAAATAACTAGGTCTGGAATGAGTAAAATGTTGATTAAGTGAGTAGCATTTCTACATGGAGTGCATGTGATTCGGTTTTATGCTATATTTTTTGTTCAAAGTGAAAAAGTTGCCAGGTTTCAAGTTATTAACTCTAAAATTGTGTGCGACTAATTTAGGTCACATGGATAAGAAACTGGCACAAGTCAGTGACGGGAACAAACTGATAAATTTGTTCCATATGGTGAGACACAGGAGTTGTACTGAAAAGCAGATGTGAAATGTATTTTGGAGAAAAATAGAGCAAAGGTTTATGCAGAATGATTACACTACTTGTTCACGCGAATAGGTTACCGCTGTTTTATGCCATCGTTTCAAGCTATTACAATTTACGAAACAATGGGAAGCAATTAACTACTTTTGTTTTGTGTAAAACTTCATTCAATCTGCAAGTTTTGATAACTGATGAAAGAATTTCCAAGTCTGTTGGGCCTATTCAGGTGTCAGTGTTGCAGAAACAAAGAATAATGTAAATCTGACCAGATCGCTCAGCGAGATTTACGCATCTGGAAAAATGAGTGTGTATTAATTCTGGCTTCCCTTTACTTTATACATATACTGTAACACTATATTTTCTTCTCTCTACCCTTCGAATTAATATCGTAATTGAAGCATTTAAGTAAGCATTGATTTACTCATTCCAGCCTTAAATAAATATGGCATGCAAAAAACAAGATTTTTACAAGGCCTTAGCTAATTTTAAAAGCAATATTGTATCGGATAGTACTTAAAATAAACCATAAAAGCAAAATCAATTTTCAGGTTTTGTTAGAAGTCAACTGTGACCAAGATAACTAAATGATTTAGTTGTATATAACTTATATTTTAAAATTTATTTATACAAAATTGCCAAGACCCGGGTTATATTGACTAGATGGATGCTCTCTGAAGCATGTGTCGCCTTCCGGGAATGTATAACACACCTATTGTCATGAAGTGTACACGTGTCACCTTCCGGGAATGTATAACACACCTATTGTCATGAAGTGTACACGTGTCACCTTCCGGGAATGTATAACACACCTATTGTCATGAAGTGTACACGTGTCACCTTCCGGGAATGTATAACACACCTATTGTCATGAAGTGTACACGTGTCACCTTCCGGGAATGTATAACACACCTATTGTCATGAAGTGTACACGTGTCACCTTCCGGGAATGTATAACACACCTATTGTCATGAAGTGTACACGTGTCACCTTCCGGGAATGTATAACACACCTATTGTCATGAAGTGTACACGTGTCACCTTTCGGGTAGGTCAAAGTCAAGGTGAAAGGCAGTTTTTAAGCAGATTTTTAATCTTAACAGTTCTTAGATTTAAGCCATTCTTTAGCAGTTAGATAGCCTTTTGAAGCTATATGCAAGTATGCCACATGCCTATTGTCTTGAGTGTATATATCGAAAGTTTGATGAAAATGAAGAGATGGAAGTTATACTCAACGTTACCTAGGCACTAAAATGCTTTCTGAATTCAAAATTTGACCTTAAGTGTCACCTTGAGCTTTACACAGTCTGCGAAATCAACTTTGAAGGACAACCATTTCATCAAAAAACTGAAGGCTTCATTACTCTTATGATATATGTAAACAAAGCAAAACATATGTTATCACAATATTAATTCATTCTTTTGTATACAAAGAAAGAAGATTGTCTAGGTCTTTCTCTGAAAAGTCACAGTCATCGATTTTTGACTGTTCATGTTTTTTTATAGTGTCAATCCGCATGCAAGAACACCCCCTTTACAAAGGAACCATCTGTGTCTAATCCGGATTCTTTGCACTGCATTTTACCATCTTCGGTACATTTAAGCCACTCTCAACCAACTTGCCAAGAAGAAACAAAATTTCTGTCTCTTTTGGCTTCGTAACGCTTACTAGACTCTTGTTTGGACTCCTTCACTGGTTTATTCACTGGTTTACCAGGAATGACACCCGTCACATACCGCAACACTGACATTCTGAGACAACCGGAAACACGTTTTTACCGACACATTTACTAAATTAGCATACTGATGAGGTTTTCTTTATTCTCATTGAATGGAATAATTCACGAACTGTTTGTGTATAATTGTAATTTTCCACTGCTCTATCGATCGGAACACTTCGCCAATTTCCGTACTCGGTAAATGTGGATTCACGAGAGACGGAATCCGACGAGGCAGTTCCGATTGGTTGCTCCATACAAAAGAATTGTTCGTGACATGTTGTGACCTTCCATAGAGGGATACAGTTAATTGATAGGGATACAATTAATTGATCAATACCTCGTAGCGTTTATACCAGTGTCACAGTAATTTTCTCAACATCAATGAAAAAGCCGAAATCGTGTTTCCTGTTAGACTGTTATACTTATTTTTATTGACAAATAGCTTTGCGCTTTCAGAAATTTTGGGAACACGTGGTTGTCCCGTTTGTAAATTAGTTGTCCCGGACAACCGCTAATTTCGCAGACTGTTTACATACTAGTAAGGTCAAGTGAATATTGTCATGGAGTTGATTAATAAATATGAAACGAAAAGGTAATAATCAGTTAAATGTTTAAGACAAAAAAATGACCTTTGAATTCAGAAGTTGACCTTGTTGTATGACCTTGACCTTTATATTTTGATTATATCACAAAGTGTATGCAATATGAGGAAAGTTATAGCCAATGTTAAGTTTTGGTGCTTCGGCAGACGGACGCAAAAAGTGACCCCTTGATATAGCTATCGCACTTTCTTCAAAAAAAGACTACTCAGAAACAGTGTAACATTAGCATACCAAAGTCAGCTCCTAAATCTGGTTTTTACTCTGCCAACAATGCTAAACAAAGAAATGGTTCAGATGATATACAGGAATTACTTAATAATCCAGCATTTCATTTATGTTTACAAATGTACAAACACATTTTAGAAAAGCATTAATAAAATAATTAAGAACTTGTTTTCAATATATCAGTCAAAAGCAGACGAAAATATCACCAAAATCGAAAGTTAGTAATTTAATGGACAGCATATATTTAACAAGAGCTGTCGGAGAACAGCGCAGCTCAACTATTCGGTTTTTCGGAAAATAATAATTTTATAGCTAGTATATACCATCAGAAAACAAGGCTACAACAATGTGGGGTGGGGTTGGGAGCACAACATAACTATGTGTAAGAATTGACCAAAACTACACAGAAATATGTAAAAAAAATAAATAAAAATAAATCGAGTTTTGAGTGGGGTGCGGGGTGGGGGTGGGAGAGAGGCAGGGGTGGATGGTGGGGGGGGGAGTGGGGGTGTTGAGGGCAACATATATGTGTAAGAAGCTATGTAATTATTCACCAATACATCACAAAAATATGTAGAAAAAAAAAGAAAATCAAGTTTGGTTTGAGTGGGGACGGGGTAAAGGCGTGGGGTAGGGAGGGCAACATGTGTAAGAATTGACTAAAACAACAAAGAAATATGTAAAAAAAAAAAATCAAGAGTGGGACGGGGGGACGGAGGGGGCAACATATATGTGTAAGAATTGACGTGTGTGTGTGTGTAAATCTAAGGTTTATTGTCCGTCCGCCAACGAACACGTCAGGGTATACCTGACGCGATGGGCACAATAGAGTCTGGACTTTTTGTGTAAGAACTGACTAAAACAACAAAGAAATAAGAAAAAATAAAAAAATCTAGTGGGGGGGGGGGGGGGGGGGGGGGGGGTCGGGGAGCGGCGAGGGGGCAACATATATGTGTAAGAATTGACGTGTGTGTGTGTGTAATTCTAAGGTTTATTGTCCGTCCGCCAACGAACACGTCAGGGTATACCTGACGCGATGGGCACAATAGAGTCTGGACTTTTTGTGTAAGAACTGACTAAAACAACAAAGAAATAAGAAAAAATAAAAAAATCTAGTGGGGGGGGGGGGTCGGGGAGCGGCCAGGGGGCAACATATATGTGTAAGAATTGACAAAAGATTTGGTTGTGCTAGGGTAAGAATTGTAAGAGATATAGACTTGCAAACACAGCTTACACGCAAAATTTGATGTGAAATGGGGCACATTTTATGGGCTATCATAATTTGGGTTCCATGGGAGCCCATGGGTTACAGGAACCAAAATTGCTTATGCAGCCCTTAAGATAATGCTACAAGGAAGCCCATGAACAAATTGTGGTCGTGGTAGGAAAGAAATATAAGTGATATAGACTTGTAAACACAGCTTACACGCAAACCTTGATGTGGGAAGCCGACGCCGACACCAACGCCGACGCCGACCTCGAGGTGATTACATAAGCTCTCTTATTCTTCGAATAGTCGAGCTAAAAATGTCAAAACACACAAGCAAATCATTAAAAATAAACACAAAGCTGAACGATGATGCCTCTAAACTATATGATGACACATAAAATGATATAATTGTTCGATTAGTAGACTATAGTTGTGTTATTTATAAGAGGACTGAACTATAAAGAAATCTAAGGTACAAAAGATGCCACTTGGTCATACTACACCATAATTATATAGAACCATAACCCTTATCTTCATTCAAATAAGAGTTATTTTCCTTTGTAATTTGTACCTGTTCCAGATCTGTCTGAAATGCTGGCCATAGAAGGAGATGCCGGGGAGGATGAGTGAGTTTCCTTCCTTGGGGAGAACATCTCACTGGTCTTCTTCTTCTGGACCACCTGATTGGTGCTCTTGTTGATTACTTGGACCTTCTTGTCTTTATGTATGCTCTCTATGTGTCTATAGGCGTTCGTACTGCAGTGAACAATAAATATTATTTTTGATATTAATTACGAAACATGCTACACATGCTATACTGATCAATCACAAAAGGGGCGTCCATGGACAAGTGGTTTTAAAAGTCTCAAGACTTGAAATCACTTGCCCCTCACCACTGTGGGGTTGATCCCTCATGGGCCTAGGAACCTTTATGTTAGGAAGCTATCCATCTGGCTTGTGGAACATCAGGGATTAATCCTCAGTGGTAGGGATATATCCCAGGACCGATGCTGGTTGGATAGTTGTATCCATCTATTCATGCCCAGTCAGTGTATAATGATTATAGGGTGGGATCTCAAAGGTTTTCAAGTTATTACCCATGGGGCTATTTACCCAGTGTGGGCACAGACCCTGGGGCCGATGGTGGTTGGTTGTAACCATCTGTCAATGCCCAGTAAGAGTATACATGGTTATAGGGTGGCGATATCAACAGTTTCCAAGTTATGATCCAGTGGCTATGTTCCCAGGTTTGGCGACGGACCCAGGTTCGATGTTAGTTGGATGGTTGTTTCCGTCTGCTCATGCTCAGTAAGTGTATAACTGTTTTAAAAAAAAAAGGAAAATATTTTGTCTCCCTATGTAAGTCTATGTAAAATGTATGACCCCTTGGTTGAGGCCAAATTGTGATCAGTCTGAAGCTGCACACACTTGATAGGGAACCATAGGCTTATACCGCATGCAAAATAGTATACATCGAGCTCTTGCAGTTTCAGAGATCTTCCTATATAGATTTTTCTATATAACTCTGCATATCTGTGACCCCGGGCAGGGTTACATTTGACAAGGTCACCATTTAAACAAACTTGGTAGAGGACCATAACACGTCGAGAGCTCTGTGCTTTGTGGTTTAAGAGATGATTTTCAAGTTTTCGCTATATAATTCTAAGAAAAAACATGCAGAATCTCTTATAGAAACTTTGGATCCCCGAGGTAAAGCCATTTTCGACTCAGGGGACTTCATCTGCAGATTTTTTAAGGTCTCAACCTTTTATGGCAATGACGGCTATCCTGGATGTGGCGTTGACCTAATTTTAACAAATTCAAAAAACGTTGCCCAAAGGATCATCCATGTTAAGTTTGGTCTGACCTAGCGGTTTCTAAGAAGTTGCTTATTAGCAAACAAAAGTTAATGACGGACATATGGGCGCAGAGTGATCCCAATAGCTCAGCTGAGCTAAAAAGTGACCATGATGGTTCCGCACGTGCAATTAAGTAATTGTATGGACAAGATTTTTAATACTCGGCTCATGGTGCCTTTGACCTACTAACCCTGAACTGAATGTATAGTTCATCCACTCAACATAGTATGTGTATGAAATATGATAAATGGGGCTAGAGGTTGAAGTTATTGTGTGGATAAGGTTTTCATGATCAGGTCATAGCGACCTTGACATTCATCCTACCTTGACATTCATTCTACCGACCCCAAACTGAATAAGGTCATCTTGTCACAGTGGACAGTCTACATGTGTAGTTTGATGAATGTCTACCCCTTGAAATTTTATTACGTTATCATAAACGGTATCAAATTTATGGAATGAAAATTCAATTGTTTATGTACAGACAGATGGAATTACAATAGGCTCTTAAAGGGACATGCACCAATCTTGAGTTTTATTCAAGCATTAATACTAGCACTTCGATTTATAAATCATTTTGCCAAAAACTGCTTGCATATAATTCAATGTCAAGTAGTTTCAGAGGAGTAGTTGCTATAATTTACTATATAACTCTATGTAAACGTCATTTACGTCATTTTCAACATATGTAAGGTTATATATGATGGTCGATTGTTTGGTGGTGGCGGCAGACCACCCACTTTTCCTGGGTAGAACCAGTAAAGTACATCTCCCGCCATCCGTACGCATCACCAGCCGACCTGAAATTTTGCTAGGATCAACTAGACATCAAGAGCAACACTTCTATTAAGTTCCATGAAAATCCTTTAAGTAGTTTCAGAGGAGTAGCATATATGTGATACTTTCAGGACCTCAATCTGGGAGTTTAGTGATTTTTTTAAGGGGGATTCATGCAAAAATCTGGGAGTTTTTTTCGCAGGATATTTTTAGCGCGCGGGCAGTATTTTTTAACCAAATTCCATAAACGAATACCAGAAAATATACTTTTAAACAAGTTTTTTCATTGATGTCATGGGAGCCGAATATTTTAAACAAGAAATGAGTAAAAAAAAAATAAAAAAAAATACAATTTTATTTTCATGCTTCTTTTTCATTTTTTTTTCATTTTCTTTTTATTATTAATTCATTTTTTAATTTAATATTTCAATTTTTAATTTGGTCCAAGACAAAGTACAAACATGGAACAAAAGCAACCATTAACACCCTTCTTTTTTTTTTTCAAGTAAAAACTTAAATCAAACATAAAAACATCGAACAAAAGCAACATTCGTCAATCACGGAACTTTATTTGAAGTAAAATCTTTATAAAATTCATTAATTGTTTTAATTAAATCAAACATTCTCACCAAACTCACGCCGACAAAGTCTACTTTCGTTTCGCTATCCGATAATTACTGCATCAAACATTCATTTTCCACTTCTGAATAAATGACACCGGCAATTTGTTTTAAGTCGTATCGAACCTGTTTAATTACAGACATCATTAAATACTTCATAAGTGTGCTGCTAATCCTTTGTTAAGATCAATTAAGCCAATAAACTGTTTGCAAATAACACTTTGCCCCCCAGGCCATCGATCCATCCAGATCAAATACAGGTAAACAACGCATCACATGATCGACTCGTTAGACAATATAATAGAATAGAATAGTGCTTACTAAACAAAGGAAATAAACCCGATGATTTTCGAAAAATCCATTTTAGCAATTTTACGGGAGTTTTTCATACAATTCCGTGGGACCGGGAGGAGGGTTAGAATTCCGTGAGATTTCATCTCACGCCGTGAGGTATCACATGTATGGAGTAGTCGCTACAAGTTTTTTACTATATAACTCTATGTAAACAAAGATGGCTGCTGACTGCCATATTTAACGACGAATCAAAATTACTTTGACAAGGACCAACAGAAAAAAATCCCATATCAATATCACTTATGGTTTTCAAGAAGAAGGCACTAATTATTTTTTTTTAAATCTATTTTTAGCCTTAGCAGCCATCTTAAATATTCAGCCGATATGAAATTTTGCTAGGATCAACTAGACATCAAGTGCAACATTCTTGTGAGGTTTCATGAAAATCTGTTGAGTAGTTTCAGAAGAGTAGTCGCTACAATTTTATACTATCTAACTCTTGTAAACAAAGAGTCATGTTTAACGTCGAATCAAAATGATTTTCAACAAGGACCAACATCATGTCATGCTGATCATTTTAGAAAAAGTCCCATATCAATATCACTTATAGTTTTCAAGAAGTAGTTGCTACAAATTTGTTTTTTAAAAACCTATTTTTTGACTTGGCAGCCATCTTGTATTTCCATGTCCGGCCGGTCGACCTGAAATTTTGCTAGGATTAACTAGACATCAAAAGCAACATTCCTGTGAAGTTTCACGAAAATCTGCAAGTAGTTTCAGAGCAGTAGTTGCTACAAGTTTTTACTATATAACTCTTATGTAAACATAGAAACTTGTTTTTTAACAATCTATTTTTAGCTTTGGTGGCCATCTTGGATTTCACATCAACATACATTTTGAGCTAGGATCAACTAGAATTCATGGGCAACATTTCTGTAAAGTTTCATGAAAATCCATCCAGTAGTTTCAGAAGAGTAGCCGCAACAAAACAAGTTGACGGACAGACAGACAGACGACGGACACCGCACCATTGCTGATATTTGATCAGTACAGCAAAAAAAGACAAAAGGCGCTCCTGTAAAGATGGACGGACACACAGCACCATGGCATATTTGCTCTGCTGATCAAAGATCAGTAGGTAGAGCTAAAAAATTGAGATTTCAATTTTCTTCATTATTCTATCCAATTTTTTTTTTATATATAGCAATATTAAAAGTTATTCTAATACACTCGCACTATATATACCTAGTTTAAAATATCTCGTTATATTCAACGACATATCACTGTAATTTTTGCAACGTTAGGAGAGTAAGCAAGGAAATGGAAACAATAATTATTTCAGTTTTGTGCACTAGTTTCGCATTTTAGGGGTATTAGAATAGAAATAGAACATCGTTTATGGTGAATTATGTGTAATATATCACGGTTTGTCGTTCAATTGTAAACAATAAATTCACTCGCACTTCGGGCTTGTGAAATTATTGTTTATAAGAAGAGCGAGTGAATTTATTAGTTATAATTAACGCCAACCCGTGATATATATTATACAATAACTCACCATAAACGATGTTCTATTTCTTAAGCAATATATAAAGGTAATTTTCTTTGAACTAGTGAAATAAACAAGAGGTCAATGACATTGAAGCTCTACTGATAGGTTTTGATAGCTGGATCAGCATTACCTGTAAAGTTTCATAAAAATTGGTAACATAGTTTCAGGGATCAACATCATGTCATGCGGATCATTTTAGAAAAAGTCCCAAATTAATATCACTTATCTTAAAGTTTTTAAGAAGTAGTCGCTACAAACTTTTTTTAGAAATTGATTTTTAGCCATGGTGGCCATCTTGTATTCCCGGCCGACCTGAAATTTTCCTAGGATCAACTAGAGATCAAGTGCAAAAATCCTGCAAAAAGTCATGAAAATCTGTCGAGTAGTTGCTACAAATTTTTACTATACAAACTTGATGTAAACGAAGATGGCCACTGGCGGCCATATTTGAATCAAAATAATTTTCGATAAGGATCATCATCATGTCATGCTGATCATTTTAGAAAAAGTCCCATAATATCAAGATCACTTATAGTTGTCAAGAAGTAGTCGCTACCAACTTGTTTTATAAAAACCTATTTTTAGCCATGGCGGCCATCTTGAATTTCTGGCTGACCTGAAATTTTGCTAGGATGACATCAAGAACAACATTCCTGTGAAGTTTCGTGAAAATCCACCAAGTTGTTTCAGAGGAGTAGTTGCTACAAAAAAAAATGTACAGACTGACGACGCATCACGGCATAAGCTCTGCTGATCTTTGATCAGTCGAGCTAAAAACCGATTGCAAAATATGCAAGTTTTGTTGAATATGTTGAAAAACTAATGGGAGGTTACAACCTTTAAACAAATCAAGATTGCCATGTGTCAAATTAAAAGCAGCAGAAATGAAAAACTTACATCATTTTGGAACTGTAGTCACAGTACATGCACTTGAAGAACCTGGCTCCATGTCTGGTCATGTGTTGCCTCAGCAACTTCTTTTTGCTCGTCTTGTATTCACACTGGACACATTTGTACTGTCTTGTCCCGTCAGCATTCAACGCAACCTGGTACTTTACAGGAGCAAACTTTTCATCGTTGTCTTCATCGTCATTGTTATCCTCATCTGTATCCGAGGACTCCACCACAGAAAGTTTTGCAATTTTCTTTTGACGCAATTCAGTGTCACTGTCATAATCTAGAGAACGTTTTTTATTCACTTTCGGATGAATAATTGAATAATGTTTTCTAACTTGGGACCTCTTCGAACTGCTATAGCCGCAGAAATCACAAAAATATTTACTACCATCCTTTCGAACACCTTCTTCTATAAGTGGCAGCTTATTTAAACTGCTTGGTCTAGTTTTCCCGGAAACTTGATCATGTCTTTTTTTCTCTCTTTTAAGCTGATCCAGTATCTTTTCTATTTTGGCATCAATGGTTTCGTTTCTAACTTCCCGATACTTGGACGAGTCCCCCTCATGGACTGTATCAATGTGGCGCTTGACATTACCCAGACTTTGAAAATCTTTTTCACAGTATTTACAAACAAAAGGTTTGTAATTGAAGTGTACATCAGAATTCAAGTGTCTTTTTATTCTACCATAATCTTCTGCTTGATAGTCGCACTTAGAACATTTGTATTTGAATTCATTATCAGACTCTTCTAATGGCTCACTTGATTCTTTAGCCTCTGCTTTTACTTTGTTCTCAGGAGAGCCTTTCGGTTCGAGCTTGTACTTTACTACTTTCTGAACGTGTACATTTGTACAATGGTTGATCATGTGCTTCACAAGGGGAGTCTTGTAGATACACTCCTGACAAAACAACATTCTACCACCATGTGCTGTGTTGATGTGGAACTGAAGTTTCATTATCGATTCACATCTGTACGATGTACACAACTGACATGTGACCGAGTTATTTGTTGCAGACGAAGCACTAGTTGTAGTAGACGTATTTTGAGCCGGCGCTGGAGATCTTTTCTCACTTTTTGCCTGAGAGTATTTTTCCAATTCTTTTAGGAGGTTGTTATCTTGTTTTATTGGAAATTTTATTAATTTCATTTTATCTTTCATAGGAAGATCTAAGATGGTAACTTTCGTTCCAGAGTGCCTGATTTTGGCATGTTTCCATATATCAGATTTGAAGGCACTTTGAAAGGAGCATATTGAACACTGGTAGAAAGGTCGTTTACATTTAGTATTTTTGAAGTGTGAGTACAAAGCACCTCTACTGTCGCGTTTTAGACCGCAGTCTTTGCATTTAAACACAGATTTCATTTCAAAGACTCCTGATTTGGAAACTGTCAGTGTATCTGTTTTGATTTTCTTTCCCTGAGAATTAGTTATGAATTTTTCATCAGAACTCACTGAACACAAGCTCTCAATTGAGTCTTCCCTGTCTTGTCTAGTAGCCTCGTCTTTGGCAGTGCCGGTACCAATTGTTTCCCGTTTAGCAGTCTCTGTTACACTCGTCTTGTTTTCACCTCTACTCAACGGTTTTCCATGTACGAGGATTTTTGCGCACTGTTTGCCATGCTGCCGATATACGTGCCTTATCACGTTTATTTTGTCTCCCAAGTAATGGCAGGCTGAGCAGGTATGGATCTTTGTTGGATCATTATGATACGCTATGTGAGCTTTTAAAATATTTTGGCGAACTGCAATATATGGACAATGAGGACATTCTCTAACATCTACCACACTCTCCTTTCTTGTATCGGTTTCAATAGGTTTAGCAGTTGTTTCATGGACTGCAGTGAGTACTAGGCCACTTTTTTCAGCACTCAAGGGATTGTTGGATTTATCAGACGATTCATACAAGTCAACAGTATTGTTAAAGTTCTGACTGAATATCTTTTCTTTGAACTGATTGTCAAGTTCCGAGCAACTGACCTCATGAAACTGAAGTGGCTGGAGAGTGTGCTCCTTCTGTATATGTCCATAAAGCAATGTCTTCTCTATCGAGCCTTCCTTGCAGTATTTACATTTAAAAAATACTATATCCAAGTGATCCAAAATGTGCCTATGTAAAACAAATTTCTTTGCAATCTTCTGCTTGCAAATTCTGCATTTAAACTTCATATCGTTTTCAAGAGGAATAAAACAGGCAGACAATTTTGCATGCAGTTTATCTTCTCCAAGAATGTAAGGATTGTCAGTAGGACTCACTGATGCTTCCTGTTGAGCTACAACTGCTTCTTTCACAGATGTAAATGGATTTTGTAACGGTTGAGATTCTGAAATACATTGAATTAATGAGTTTTGTTTCTTAGCAGCGTATTTCTGTGGACCATCTGATTTGTTTATACCAGTCGATTTTCTCGCAGTTTTCTTTGAAGGACTTTTTGTTACTGAAAATTCTCTAACTGGTTTTAATTCAGGGTGGTTTTTGATATGCCTCATCACATTTAGCCTTAAAGTGTTAGAAAATGGACACTTTGGACATATGAAAGGCTGCTTGAATGTATTCCCATCAGGAATCAGCACTTCTTCTTTAGAAGATTCATCAACCCGTTCTTCAGTTGTTGTTCCTGTACTGGTTTCAGTTTGTCCTTTTTCTTCAACACTTTTTGACTCGACATTCTCAATTTTTCGAAGAATTCTGATTTCTTTGTCTTTGTGATCTTTACCCATA
This sequence comes from Cyrtodaria siliqua, assembly GCA_037043455.1. NCBI lineage: Eukaryota > Metazoa > Mollusca > Bivalvia > Adapedonta > Hiatellidae > Cyrtodaria > Cyrtodaria siliqua. The sequence goes on along the minus strand of JAWPHD010004479.1, from coordinate 35,640 downwards.
TGGTTAACAATCATATCTTTCATTGTAGAGGTATATGAGCAGTACTTACACTTGTAAAATACAAACTGTTTATTTTCAATGTCAGTATGTTCTATTACCATGTGCTCTTTCAGATTCACTTTGTGCTTGAAATAGTTCTTACAATACTCGCAATGATATTTTCTCTTTTTTATAATTCCTTCTTCCTCTTTACTGGTTGACTGCTGTGGTTTATCGGCATCCTGTAAAACCTCCGTATTTTCTGTAGTGGTTGCATCATTAATGCGATGTACCAATTGTTCATGCTGGATAACAGGCTCTGCCTGTCTTGCTTTAAAATCGCAGAATTTGCATGTAATCTCAATACTTTCAACCTCTTCTATTTTCTGTATGTATTTACCTTTTCCAGAATGGTTATCTGAACAATGATCCATTATGTGAGATTTTTGGTTCGAGTTGAAAGTACAGGTGGTGCAACAAAATACCTTGATTTCATTTCGTCCGACATGATTCGTTAAATGTTTCTTAAACTGCACCAAGTTATCGGCTCCTTTTGGACATAAGTTGCAGACAAATCGCCTTTCTCGTTCTGGCTGCTTTTTGTGTAACGCAATATGCTGTACATGGAAAGACTTGTTATAACTAAGATAGTTACAATTAGGCCGGGGGCATCTCAATGATTTTGGTCCAGCCGAAAGATTTATCTTAAGTTTTGTTCCCGATATATTTGAAAGTTTTTGCGTGTCAATTAAACTTAATTTATCTTCTTGAGTAACATTTTTAGCACCGTTTCCTTCTTCCTTATTGGGCGATGACTCCACGACTTCAGTCGGAGCTTCCTCTAATGGTGCCTTTTCTTTCCCCTTTTCAACTTCATCCAGCATAGCATCTATGTCAATGTTTTGGGAATCAAGAATATCCTTTTCCATTACCTTACTGAGAGCATTTTTCTTTACCAATGGTGTAACATAGAAGTTTATTTCACGTTCCTGACAAACTATTTGACTCGTTACCAAAACCATTCTCGGTTTATCTGGATGTGAGATTTTTATGTGCTTACACACAATGTCTTTGTGCACAAATCTAAAGGAGCAGTTTGGACAGTTGACAAATTTCAGTAAATTCTGGTTTAGATGAGTGGTCAAGCTCTCAATGGTCGGGAATATCTTGTTACAATTGACACACTTTATGTTCAACTCTTCAGACGTATGGCATTTCAAATGTTCCCCATACATGCGTAACAAGTTTGTTCTGAACTTGCAGAGCCTAACTGGACACACGAACAGAAGGAATACTTTAGCATTTGCGTGTGAATACATATGTCTGACATGACTATCTTCAGTGTAATCTTTCTGACCACAGTGGCAACACACATAGTTATATTCATTTAGATGTTTCTCTTGCAGGTGCTCCCGATATTTCTGGGAAGTTAAACAACTGAATGAACAGTGCTCGTAACCACACATATAGAAAGCATTATGCCCATGATTTGTCACTGTATCCATTTCAAACAACTGTCTAAGTGTTGAGTTTGGGTCTGATTTCTGAACTTTGCTAAACAATGTCTTCGATGGAACAGGTGAGGAGGTTCTATCATGAAGGCTACGAGTACATGTTGATTCGCTTTTATTCATTTCTTCTTCAAGATCTTTGCTTTGTTTGGAAAATCTTGGATCAGAATCTTTCAGCATTAAATCAACAGCCTGTGATACCAGCTGCTCTGAATCTTTCTCTGGTTGTGAAAGAGATTTATTAATTAAATCTGTTTCAACAGAAGTCTCCTCATCCGATGATTCATTTACTTCCATAGGTATCTGTACTTCTTGATTTCCTTCAATAGTTTTATGTACCGGTACTTCTTGACTTACTTCCATTGCAGTATGTACTTCTTTATCTACTTCCATAGGCATATTTTCTAACTGATTTTCTACACCAGTCACACTGTTTCCCTTCGATTCATTTGTTTGTCCATTGTTTTTAGAATCTGCTGCAACACTTGGTGTCATGTCAGAAGTTATATTTTGTTTTGGATCTTCTTCATCTTCTTTCTTTGTCATTACCTCTAAAGCGTGGTTTCCAGATTCCGACAAACTGAAGGAAGACATAATTTTGATCTGAAGATGACCCTCATTATCACTGTCGTCATCATCTACAACAAAAACTTCAGTTGCATGGGACTTTTCCTTTTCCTCTGGATTGTTTACTTCATCTTCATCATCACTGATATCAATCACTTCACTCTGTCCTGCCTGAGCAGTGACTGAAGTTTGCATACCAGCTTTCAGAAGCTCCTCAGTCGATCGCTTCACCAGATTACAGACTATGTTATTTACCAGCTGGCAGCTTAGCACTTCTTTCCTGGCTATACTCTCAGGATCGCACGTTTTGCATGCCAGAGGAATACTGTGAAAATGATCCCATATATGTCGGCGGTAAACATATTCATCCCGTGTGAACTTTCGACATGCTTCGCAAACGAATCCCTGACCTGGCTTTATTCGGAATAAAAACTTTTTTGGCAACCTTGATATGGTTATATCTCTTGTTGTAGTTGTAATCTGTGGTGCATTCATATTTTTTGTATCCGATACAGCAACTATTTGTGGATTGTGCACTGTTCCAATTTGTTGGGGTACAGCTGAACTCGTTAACTGGCTCACGGCTTCCAGGTAAGATGGAGGAGCCTTTGTTGCCAAGCTTGGTACCTGCCGCTGATTTGCTGAAACATCCGATAGTTGCGCTTTTATTGCATGGTTTGTCGCCATCAGCTGGGTTGTCAAGATGGAACTTTTATTTTCACCCGCAGCTCGAGCTTTTGGAAACTCCATTGCATATTTAGTTACGACGGGAGATCTAAACTGTGAAAATGTGGTTTTCGGCAAAGATGGATTATTTGCTGTCGCAACAGTTGGATTGCTATTTACAATAAAAACTTGGTTTGAATTAGGCTGGAATAGTCCAGTGGGAAGTATGAACCTTCCAGCTGCCTGTGTTGGTGTTATAACAGGATTCATATACCTCAAGGTGGCTGAATTTGAAGTCTGCAACCTAGTTCCTGAAAACGTGCTTGTTCCCATTATAGGATTGCTGTTTTGCTGAAAAGTAAATGCGCTGGTGCTTGATGGGAGCATAACTGAACCTACAGGTATCAAAATCAGCGGTTGAGAGGAAATTGTCGAGACAGTGGGGGATGTCAATGTCGGAGCAGTGGTGAATTCATTGAAAGTTTTAACATGGTACTTCGGTGATATGTTGCCTGTTTGCTCATTTCTTCCCATATTTACATTTTCTGTAAGAGCTGTTTTAGCAGGAACAGGCCCCATGCTAGCAATTTTCTGAATCTTGCTTGGAATATTTGCAGGTAGAAATGTATTGGTTTCTGTATCTAGCATCCCAAACAGTGAACCAAAATTATCAAATGAGCCTGTGGAAGAAGTTGCAGTAGTGGATATATTTGGAGGTGATTCGTACTTCGGTTTAGAAGAAATTGCTTGAACAGATACTGGTATCTCCGCCATTGTTAAAGGTGAACTCGGTAGTCCACTTGTGGCATCTGTATTAAATGTCTGTTGCTTTTTCTCTGTTAATTTGTCAACTTTATCTTGAAGATGATAATTAGGCTGCTGACCATGTGGTTTGGTTTGTGAGATTGATGAAGGTGTTGATAGTATTGCTGTTGTAGAGGAAGTTGTGGACAATGTACTGATAGCCGGAATAGCTGCAGATACAGTTGTCATTGCTGAAGCTAGGCCTACTGCTGAAGACACAGTTGTTGTCATTACTGAAGCTAGGCCTTCTGCTGAGGACACTGTTGTCATTGTTGAAGTTAGGCCTACTGCTGAGGACACAGTGGTCATTGCTGAAGCTAGGCCTACTGCTGAGGACGCAGTTGTTGTCACTGCTGAAGCTAGGCCTACCGATGAAGACACAGCTGTTGTCATTGCTGAAGCTATGTCTTCTGCCGAGGACACAGTGGTCATTGCTGAAGCTAGGTCTACTGCTGAGGACGCAGTTGTTGTCATTGCTGAAGCTAGGCATACTGCTTTAGTTGTAGACAATGTATTGATATCTGCTCTAGATGCAATTGTTGTCATTGTTGAAGCTAGGCCTACTACTGTAGACACAGATGTTGTCATTGCTGAACCTAGACCTACTGCTGTAGGCATAGTTGTCATTGCAGAAGCTAGGCCTACCATTGTTTGCACAGATGATGTCATTGCTGAACCTAGGCCTGCTGTTGTAGTTGTGGACAATGTAGTGATAGTAGCTGTAGATGCAGTTGCAGTCTTTGCTGAAGTTAGGCTTACTGCTGTACATGGAGTCAACTCACTTTGTTTGATTTGATTTCTTGGTGTTTTAGGAATATTTAATTTTCCCGTAACTGTTAACTGTCCCATTTTTTCTAAGACTTCCACATGTTTTCTCCCTTTTTTAATACCTCTCAGACCACACCTAGAATCTCCTTTCGGGTGATCAGTCCGTGCGTGCGTTTCAATTAGAGGGCGACTAGCAAAGTTTTTCTTGCATGTAATACACACGTATGGGTCATCTATTAAATGACAAACAAGATGTTCTTCAAACTCTGCCCTCGATTTCCACGATATGACGCATGTCTCACATTTATAAATGCCGTCATACAATAATAAGACTGGTCCCTGCTTATCTGGTAGTTTGGGTGGGGTACAAGTGGTAACATGGTTCTTGAAAAGTTCATTGTCATCTGTGGAAAACTTGCATACTGGACACCTAAAATAAAAGGATAAACTTCTACTTTATACATTATCTTTTTCTGCTAAATTAAACAATTATAAAATTAGAAATGAGCTCATGAGACATAAATGCCCCCCACTGAAAACGATCCTCAGAAACGTAAAATTTGAAGAAAAAATAGCTTTTACTTTGGAAATACAAGATCCAGTTTAATGCCGTATAAATATGCACATCTTGAACGGGGAAAAAAATAGTATGAAAAGCTTGTTTGTTTGCATGGTGCTTGACATCATTTTCAACACATATAAGGTTATATATGACGGTAAAAATGTTTGTGCGATGAAGGCAGACCTCCCACTTTTCCTGGGTAGAACCAGTACTGTACATATCCTGTCATCCATAAGAATCGACACTTCCTCACAACTCTAGCTCCCAAGTGGGATTCAAACCCACAGCGGTGAAAGGCGAGAAGGTTTACAATGCAACGTCGGTAACCCCTTGGCCACAGAGTATGAAAGGAGAAATTTGAAATCTCCGAACATGAAAAATACAAACAAGAGGCTCAAGAGGGCCTGTGGACGCTCTACTTGCTGAAGATAAAGTTTATGTATAAGGTGCCATAACTCTTTCAAATATCATCCAATCGGAACACAGCGATGACATACGCAACTAGGCTTGGTACTGATCATCCCTGACAAGTTTCGTTGAAATCCAGCCAGAGGTTCAGGAGAACTAGTCTGTACATTAGTGTATTAAAACCTTTAAGGGGTCATAACTCTGCCAAAAATCTGTAAACCGGAACGCGACGATGACATACACAACTAGGCTTGATGCTGATCCTCTCTGTAAAGAATCGTTGAAATCTGGCGAGGGGTTCAGGAGAAGTAGATCAGACAATGTTTGTGTAATAAAACCTTTAAAGGACCATAATTCTGCCAAAAATCATTCAACCGGAACATAGCAGTCATTTGAACAACTAGATATGGAATTGATCGTCCCTAAAATGTTTCGTTTAAATCTGGCCAGAGGTTCAGGAGAACTAGTCAGAACAAAGTTTGTGCATTAAAACCATTGAAGGGCCATAACTCCGCGAAAAATCATTAAACCTTTAACACGGCGATGATTTGCACAACTAGACATTAAAATTGATCATCCCTAAAGTTTTGTTTAATCCTGCCATGGGTTCAGGAGAACTAGTCAGAACAAAGTTTGTGTATTAAAACCTTTAAAGGGCTATAACTCTGCCAAAATCATTCAACTGGAACACGGTGACTATGTACAACTAGGCTTGGTACTAACCATCCCTGCAAAGTTCCAATGAAATCCGGCCAAATGAAGGCCCTTTCGTCTTAATGAGGCCAAGATATAGCATATTTCAGAAAATCAAGGGCCATGACTCCGATGTAAATGGTCCAATCTGGATGGTTTTCGAACTTATCCAAGCTTTCATTGATACAATTAACAATCTGGTAAAATTTCGTAAAGATCGGATTAAAGATGAAGACCCTATCGTCTTAACAAGGCAAAATATAGGATTTTTAACTCAATCAAGGGCCATAACTCCACTGTTACTGGTCCGATCTGGCCGATTTTCAAATTTGTCTGAGCTGTCATTGATATAAACAATATGGTAGTTTTGTAAAGATCGCATGAAAAAAAAGGCCCAATCATCTTAACGAGGCAAAATATAGCATTTTTAACTAAATCATGGGCCATAACTCCGCTGTTACTAGTCCAGTTTGGCTGGTTTTCAAACTTGTCTGAGCTTTTATTGATATAAACAATCTGGTAAAGATCAGATGAAAGATGAAGGCCCTATCGAATTAACAAGGCAAAATATAGCATTTTTAACTAAATCAAGGGCCATAACTCCACTGTTACTGGTCCGATCTGGCTGGTTTTTGAAATTGTCTGAGCTTTCATTGACATTAACACTCTGGTAAAGTTTTGTAAAGTTCGGATGAAAAATGAAGGCCCTATGATATCGTCTTAACTAGGCAATATATAGCATTTTAACTAAATCAAGGGCCATAACTCTGGTGTTACTGACCAAATTTAGCTGTTTTTCGAACTTGTCTGAGCTTTCATTGATATTAACAATCTGCGCAAGTTTGGTAAAGATCAAATAACAGTCTGCGAAATTAACTTTTGGACGGTTGTCCTTCGGGCAACCATTTTTCCTTCGGGCAACCATTTCAACAAAAATTGGTTGCCTCAAAGGAAAAGTGGTTTCCCGAAATGTTTCTTTTAAAACCTGAAGGCTTTATTACTCTAATGATATATGTAAACAAAGCAAAACATGATGTCTTCACAATATTTATTCATTATTCATTCTTTTGTATACAGAGAAGATTGTCTATGTCTTTCTCTGATAAGTCAAACTCATCATTAGAGTCATCATGATTTTTGACTGTTCACGTTTTTTTTATAGTGTCAATCCGCATGCAAGGACACCCCTTTAAAAAGGAACCATCAGTGTCTAATCCGGATTCTGTCTGTGCACCAAGGGCACTGCATTTTACCATCTTCGGTACATTTAAGCCACTCTCGACCAACTTGCCAAGAAGAAACGAAATTTCTGTATCTTTTGGCTTGGTAACGCTTACTTTGACTCGTTTGGACTCTTTCACCGGTTTACCAGGAATGGCACCCGTCACGTACCGCAATATTGACATTTTGTGACAACTGGAAACACGTTTTTAGCGACGCCTGTGCTAAATTAGCATACCGATGATGTTTATTTTAATCTCATTGGATGGAATAATTCACGAACCAATCGTGTATAATTGTAATATTCCGTTGCTCTATCAATCGGAACTCTTCGCCAATTTTCGTACCGGTAAATGTGGATTCCCGAGTGACAGAATCTGACGAGGCAGTTCCGATTTGTTGCTCTATACAAAATAAAGAATTCGGCAAAATCCGATCAAAAACGAGGTTGTGACATTTTGTGACCTTCCACAGAGGGTAACAATTAATTGATCAATACCTCGTAGCGTTTATACCGGTGTCACAGTAATTTTCTCAACATCAATGAAAAAGCCGAAATCGTGTTTCCTGTTCGACTTTTATACTTATTTTGATTGACAAATAGTTTTGCGCTTTCAGAAATTTATCGGACAACCAAAGTGGGAACACGTGGTTGTCCTGTTTGTAAATAAGTTGTCCCGGACAACAGGACAGCCGCTAATTTCGCCGACTGAAATAATACATGAAGGTTTTAGAGTGTTCCAAGGCAGAATATGGCATTTTTTTAGGAAAAAAAGGGCCATAACTCTGTAGTTACGGACTCAATTAAGCTCGTTTTCGAACTTGTCCAAGCTTTCATTGGTATTAACAATCTGTGCAAGTTTGGTAAAGAACAAATAATAAATGAAGGTGCAAGAGTGTTCACAAGGCATAAAATTGCATTTTTCAGAAAAAACAAGGGCCATAACTCTGGTGTTACGGACCCAATTTAGCTGGGTTTCAAACTTGTCTGAGCTTTCATTGATATTAACAATCTGTGCCAGTTTGGTAAAGATCAAATAATAAACGAAGTTGCTAGAGTGTTTACAAGGCTTAATATGGCATTTTCAGCAAAACAAGGGCCATAACTCCAGTGAAATTTATCCGATCCGACTAGTTTTCGAACTTGTCCGAGCTTTTATTGATATAAAGACACTGGCAAAGTTTCGTAAAGATTCGATTAATAATGAAGGTCCTAGTGTGTTCACAAGGCAAAAGTTAACAGACGGACAGACTTACGGACGACGGATGGTTTTCGAACTTGTTCAAGCTTTCATTAGTATTAACAATCTATGCAAGTTTGGTAAAGATCAAATAATACATTAAGGTGCTAGAGTGTTCACAAGGCAGAAAATGAGATTTTTCAGAAAAACAAGGGCCATTACTTTAGTGTTACTGAACAATTTAGCTGCTTTTTGGCCTTGTCCGAGCTTTCATTGATATTAACAATCTGTGCAAGTTTGGTAAAGATCAAGTAACAAGAGGTCAATGACCTTGAAGCTCTACAGATAGGTTTTTGATAGCTAGATCAGCATTCCTGTCAAGTTTCATGAAAATCCATCAAGTAGTTTCAAAGGAGTTGTCGCTACAAGTTTTCAGTATATAACTCTATGTTAACAAAGATGGCCACTGGCGGCAGTGTTAAACGTCAAATCAACATAATTTTTGACAAGGATCAACATCATATGATGTCATACTGATCATTTTAGAAAAAGTCCCATATCAATATCACTATTATAGTTTTCAAGAAGTAGTTGCTACAAACTTGTATTTTGAAAATCTATTTTAAGCCATGGCAGCCATCTTGAATTTCAGGCCGACCTGAAATTTTGCTAGGATCAATTAGACATCAAGAGCAACATTCGTGTGAAGTTTCATGAAAATCCGTCAAGTAGTTTCAGAGGAGTAGTCGCTACAAGTTTTCATTATATAACTCTATGTGAACAAAGATGGCCGCTGGCAGCCATGTTTAATGTCGAATCAAAATAATGCACCACAGCATAAGCTCTGCTGATCTCTGATCAGTAGAGCTAATAAATGAAGGTGCTAGAGTGTTCACAAGGCATAAAGTGGCATTTTTCAGAAAAAAGAAGGGCCATAACTCTGGTGTTAGCTTATTTTCAAACTTGTCCAAGCTTTCATTGGTATTAACAATATGTGCAAGTTTGGTAAAGATCAAATAATAAATGAAGGTGCTAGAGCGTTCATAAGGCAGAAAACAGCATTTTCCAGAAAAATCAAGGGCTATAACTCTGGTGTTACTGATCCGATTCGGCTGGTTTTCGAATGTCAGAATACTAATTTCATAATATTCTCTAAAAGTGCCTTCAAAAAAGACTGGGTGTTACTTAAAGCTGATATCCCGCCAACAACAGGGAAATTGTACAGAAAAATGTAGGCTACACCGTTTCTAGGCCTAGTACTGATGTAACTTACATATATCTGCTACCATGTTGTACTTTATATAAATTTGTATCCTCCCAGGCTTTATAGCCTATTGGTAATTTGAAAAAAGTATCTATCTATATGTTGCGAATCTGAACTCTTTTACTATAATATCAACGCCTTAACTGGCCAGGGAAAACATCAACCTATTTAACAGACGCGCGTGTATTATGTAATAAACACTACATACATGGACATGGGTTAAATCAGGCATAACAACTTGATCCTGAGATTGACAAAGTTTTTAACTCAAGCGGACGCTTTGCAGCCATTTTGACAAGAGTTTCATCTTTTGTTATTATACTGCTCCCTCGATAATCCTACTGTTTACCAACTTATCTATGACTATCAAGTTCCTTCTAAAAATAATTTCATAATTACTTTCCAATCTTTCATCAACACGCGCCAAAATTGTTTTCATATTGATCAAATTATATTGGATCGACTTCGTCAATTAAATCGCTGCTATATACCGTTTTATGCGTTCACTTATTCAATCAATCAATTACCTAATCAGTCAGCTGTTATATAACTAACCTTCTTTTACGATCAATCAAGAGTAATTATTGCCAGTCATCCTAAAACTGTGAAATTTGACAACTGTTTATTCCAATTATGCCGTGTAGGATGCGAGTGTAATGACCTCGGTTTTCCCCACTTCGACTGGCGCATCGAGGGGGAACAAGTCTCGTTTATATGAACCGCAAACAAAAAATCTACCGGAAAAGATCGAGAAAAAAGAAATCAGCGCCATGAAACACCAAAAAAATGTATAGAGTCGCAGCTATTTGTATGAGTCGGTCGCGCACTGCAAACCAAATATTTGTTTAAGGATTGCCCGAGTTACCGAAGTTTGACTAATTTGTTTCTGAGTAACGAAAAAAAATTTTTTTTAACCAAAGTTGTTTACCAGAACATCAACATGTGTAGACGGACAGACAGAAATCACCAAACCATAAGCCTGGATTTGCTTCAGAAGTCTGACCATTTAACGGATTTATGGTATGTTTGACACTACTGACATACATCTACTCACCTGTTGACACCCAAGTTTTTATACTCTTGAGCAAGTCTACGTTCATCAACAGGTGTCAGTAGTTTCCCTTTAGTTAATGGTGCCCGAATCACCTGCTCACGAGGAATAACAAACTGGCTGAAGGAAGATTGTGGATTTTTGGACAGATCAATATCGGCTTGCTTTGTGTCCTTGACCAATTGTTCCTTCTTCCCACTATCAAAAAAGTCACTGACGTAGCCTAGCATTTCCTTTTTTCTGTCTGTGAGATTTTTGTGCGAAATGTTATCTTCTATTTGATTTTTTTCAAACTCTTTCAGCTTAGACTCGAGGTCTGCTAATGCTTGTTCGTCAGGACACTTGGTTGATGTGGATGTTTCAGGATCTGTTGATTGGGGACACTTAGAAGATGTGGACGTTCCAGGAACCACTAATTGACGCATGCTCGAGGATGATCTGTCATCATGACTGCTAGACTGAGATTCAGGTTCATCAGGTCCAAGGCCTTGTATACCCTCGTCATCACCAGCCTGGGGATCATCAATCACAAGGTTGGGAGAATCCGGGTCATCATCCGCATCCTCCATCTGGCTTGGTGCTATGTTGACATCAACCTGAAATATTGTAAATCAAAATTTAAGAATAATCAAAATTATTTCGGCGTGACATTAAACTAATTTGAAAATGTTTAAGGAGCCATTATGTGTTTGAATGTATAGATATAAATTGAAGATGCTCCAAAGCTGCGTTAACAGATCAGGTCATGAAACTGCTTGTGAGCTTAAAATCATGCCTATGCTTCCCAGAAAAAGATAGAGAAGAGAAAGCATTTTACGTGTAGTATATATGTATAGGGCCAAATAAAATAGTCGTGTGATTCTGATAACATTGGGGGTGGGGTAGGGGGTGATAATAGATTGATTTTAATTTTCTAATGCCAATAACATTTTACTGATGATCGTATAAACAGAGCTGAAAGCATCTCTGAAACATAGTTCCAATTTAAAAAAAGTTGCGTCTGTTTCTGAGAATAATAATGTCTACCGAACAAATTATTAGTGTCAGCGAAAAGTATTATCATTAATAAAGACTAGAATTATGCGGAATTCAATGTGTTGCCTGAAGTTTTATTTTTACTAAAAACGACCTTGCCCCAGTGACCTCAAATGCAATTCCACCATCCTTTCCATATAAGCTACATAAGCAGCAGGTTTTATTTCAATTTAGATCTCATTCCTAACTTAATTGGACGGAAATCACTTATTCTACTTTTAGTAATAGCAACCTTGACCCCAGTGACCTCAAATGCAATACTAAGCTTCCTCTCTACATGTATATAAGCCTAAAGTAGACATTAAGTTCTGTTGCAATATCTCATTCCTAACTGGAGTTATTGACCGCAAATGAATTGAATTGAATTGGGTTTTTAAAAGGCGCACCAACACATGAAAGGTTATAGGACGCCTAACACGAATGAACCTGCAAGGCTCATCCTCCATGTATATCGAGATTAAATTTGGAGAATGGGCCTAGAACCATCTCACCTGCATAACTGCAGAGTTGCTGCAAATTCTATTGTAGACACTCTATTTATGCTGGAGCCACGTTTATTGTTTTTCTGCCACTGCTCTAGTGATCTGAGCGAGATGGCACCTGAAACAATGCAGGGGTCATGATGAAGACATTTAATGAGCATATACAAAAAATGAAACAAGAGGTCAATGACCCTGAAGCTCTACTGATAGATTTTGATACCTAGATCAGCATTCCTGTGAAGTTTCATAAAAATCAGTCAAGTAGTTTCGGTGGAGTAGTCGCTACAAGTTGAAGTTTTTACTACATAACTCTAGGTAAACAAAGATGGCCACTGGCAGCCATGTTTAATGTTGAACTAAAATAATTTCCGGTCATGCTGATTATTTCAGAAAAAGTCCCATATCAATATCACTTACAGTTTTCAAGAAGTAGTCGCTACAATCTTGTTTTTAAAAATCTATATTTAGCCGTGGTGGCCATCTTGAATTTCCGGCCGATCTGAAATTTTGCTCGGATCAACTAGACATCAAGAGCAACATTCCTGTGAAGTTTCATGAAAATCCGCCAAGTAGTTTTAGAGGAGTAGTAAGTCGCTACAAATTTTTACTATACAAACTCTATGTAAACAAAGATGGCCACTGGCGCCCATGTTTAATGTTGAATCAAAATAATTTTAGACAAGGATCAACATTATGTCATGCTGATCATTTTAGAAAAAGTCCCATATCAATATCACTTACAGTTTTCAAGAAGTAGTCGCTACAAACTTTTTTTTAAAAATCTTTTTTTAGCCATGGTGGCCATCTTGAATTTCCGGCCAACCGAAAAAAATTCTGGATCAATTAGATATCAAGAGCAACATTCCTGTGAAGTTTCATAAAAATTTGTCAAGTAGTTTCAGAGGAGTAGTCTCTACAAGTTGTTACTATATAAATCTATGTAAACAAAGATGGCCGCTAGCGGCCATGTTTAAAGTCGCATCAAAATAAATTTCGACAAGGATCAACATCATGTCATGCTGATCATTTTAGAAAAAGCCCAATATCAATATCACTTATAGTTTTCAAGAAGTAGTCGCTACAAACTTATTTTTTAAAAATCTATTTTTAACTGTGGCGGCCATCTTGATTTTGCTAGGATCAATTAGACATCAAGAGCAACATTCCTGTAAGGTTTCATGAAAATCCGCCAAGTAGTTTCAGAGGAGTAGTCGCTACAAGTTTTTACTATATAACTCCATGTAAACTTTGGGTCGCCGTGGTGGCCATTTTGATTATAAGACGAAAACGAAAAGCACAAACTTGATAGAGGCCAACCCAAGCAACATGTATATGATATTTCACAAGAATGGAATAAGTTGTTTTGGAGGAGATGTCGTTTGAAATTTCCTTAAATTTAACCTAGTTTTAGCCATGGCGGCCATCTTTGATGACTGTCAGCCGCAAAAAACATACATCTGAGAGGGACTATCCCAAAGATCATTGTGATTTAAGTTTCATCAAAATCCTTCAAGCGGTTTCAGAGAAGATGGCGGCCGCGAAAAACACAAATCTGAGAAGGACTATCCCAAATATCATTGTGCTTAAGTTTCATCAAAATCTTTCAGGCGGTTTCAGAGATGTAATTTTTAACCTTTTCCTATATAACTCTATGTAAACGTCGGTTCGCCGTGGCGGTAATTTTGATTCTTTGATGATAACGAAAAACACAAACTTGATAGAGGCTAACCCAAAGAACATAATTATGATATTTCACAAGAATGGAATAAGTGATTTCTTTGGAGATGTTTCCTTAAATTTGACCTAGTTTTAGCCATGGTGGCCATCTTTGATGACTGGCGGCCTTGAAAAACACAAATCTGAGAGGGACTATCCCAAATATCATTGTGATTAAGTTACATCAAAATCCTTCAAGCGGTTTCAGAGGAGTAGTCGCTACAAGTTATCATTATATAACTCTATGTAAACAAAGATGGCCACTGGCAGCCATGTTTAACGTAGAATCAAAATAATGTTCGACAAGGACCAACATCATGTCATGCTGATCATTTTAGAAAAAGTCCCATATCAATATCTCTTATAGTTTTCAAGAAATAGTCGCTACAAACTTATTTTTTAAAAATCTATATTTAGCCGTAGCGGCCATCTTGAATTTCCGGCCGACCTGAAATTTTGCTAGGATCAATAAGACATCAAGAGCAACATTCCTGTTAAGTTTCATGAAAATCCGTCAAATAGTTTCAGAGGAGTAGTCGCTACAAGTTTTCATTATATAACTCTATGTAAACAAAGATGGCCGCTGGCAGCCATGTTTCAACGTAAAATCAAAACGATTTTAGACAAGGACAAACATCATGTCGTGCTGATCATTTTAGAAAAAGTCCCATAGCAATATCCCTTAGAGTTTTCAAGAAGTAGTCGCTACAAACTTGTTTTTTAAAAACCTATTTTTAGATTTTGCGGCCATCTTGGATTTCACATCTACATGAATTTTTGCTAGGATCAACTAGACTTCATGGGCAACATTTCTGTAAAGTTTCATGAAAATCCATTCATTAGTTTCAGAGAAGTAGTCGCTACAAAAAAAAGTTTACGGACAGACAGACGGACGGACGGACAGACGGACGGACGACGGACGCCGCACCACGGCATAAGCTCTGCTGATCTCTGATCAGTAGAGCTATAAACTTAATTCCCCAGGTCCAAACTTAAACAAAACAAGAGGTCAATGACCTAGAAGCTCTACTGAAAGATTTTGATAGCTAGATCAGCATTCCTGTGAAGTTTCATAAAAATCTGGCAAGTAGTTTCGGAGGAGTAGTCGCTACAAGTTGGAAGTTTTTACTATATAACTCTAGGTAAACAAAGATGGCCACTGGCAGCCATGTTTAAAGTCGAATCAAAATAATTTTCGACAAGGATCAACATCTTGTCATGCTGTCGACCTGAAATTTTGCTAGGATCAGCTAGACATCAAGAGCAACATTCCTTTGAAGTTTCATGAAAATCTGCCAAGTAGTTTCAGAGGAGTAGTCGCTACAATTTTTTACTATATAAACTATATGTAAACAAAGATGGCCACTGGTGCCCATGTTTAAAGGCCCAACTGCTGTATAAAAGCCACTAGATGGAGCTGGGGCAGGTTTTTCATTTAAATTGTTACATGGTTAAATCAGGGAGACCTTTTTTAAAATATTGAAAATTCCACCTCATAAAAAAATTCTATATTTGGCACAGAACTAAACTGATATTAAACAATTGTATCTATAGGTAAAAACATATTTGTGAAAAAGTATTTCTCATTCCTAGTTTCAATATTTTTTTAAACCCAACTGACAGAAATTGTCATCCTAACATACATGTCCAAATTATACACAGATATTGTGTACACAATAAACTGTTTATATATAGGCTGTTTCTCCAGACCAACTATAATTGGCAATTAATATTCATTCATAAACACTGATACCTTATGTCATGAAATACTTGCAGGCTGTTAAGTCATCACATTACATTTATTTTGGCTAAAAGTTCATAGCAGTTCTGTTTTATGTTATACCAGGGCTTTATATGACGGGGATATGACACGACAGTAGAAACACTGTATTCAACGGAAAACACTCGTCGTTGAGGAAAGTTTATCGATTATACGCTACATTTATACTGCGCTTATCGTGGCGGTATGCGTGAGGCCTCCATGTACGATACACTCATCTACAACGCAAACAGACATTATATATCCTTGTGTTACTGATTTATTTACATATTTTGCATTGCAAGAAAGCCAAATAAATAACCTTTCTAATGGTATAATTTTATTCCAAATAACGGTTAAATAAATAGGCAAAATCTTGAGTTGGAACGTAAATGTATCGCATTTTTTCTTTTCTTAAAGTTTTTCGCGCATCACAATGTGTTTATTGTTTGGTCATCAAACATTTATTGTTTAATAAATATTTAAATAAGATACATGGGTAGAAAGCCAAATAAATAACCTTTCTAATGTTTTAATTTTATTCCAAATAACGCTTAAATAAATCGGTAAAAGCTCCAGTTGGGAAGGAAATAAAACTTATTTTTTTCTTTCTTAAAGCGCTTATGCACACCACTGTGTGTTTATTGTTTTGGTCATCAAACATATACATGACAATTTGTATTGTTTAATGAATATTTACATAAGATGCATTGTTAGAAAGCCAAATAAATAACCTCGACTGCATTGTGTAAACAATTAATAATGGTGTAATTAATGTATTCTATTGGCATAACAATCGATTGAGTAATTGACAAGCACGCATGTATCAATAAAAAAATAACAACACCGGCAAACGTGGTAATGATAATTCGAACAACACACTATTGTTTGTTTGTTTTCTTCTCGGTTTTAAGGTCGGCTGATTTAGTATTTTAATCAGTTAAAATTGTTGACAAAATCGAAATGCAATGATTGTAAAATGCTCTCATTTCCAAGTTAGTTGCTGCAAAACAGAATTGTACAGGCCTTTTTCTGGCCATTTTGGGAAAAAGACCCTAGACAAATTGGGAAAATTTACGTCGTAAATTTTGCCCAATTGGGAAAAAAATTAATCGCTTTACGCCTCAAATTGGGAATTTTCATAAGTTAGTTGTACATAAATATCAGGTTGTTTTAATTGCCTGGTTTCAATACATGATACATGATTTAAATATTGTTATTTTTATAGTATTTCCTTGTAAACATTTGTATATTTGACCTGACTTTGTAAATATTTTGCAAAAAAGCATTGAAACTACAACCGTGTTCTTTATTTCTATATAACACATAAAAATTAATCCAAAAACTATAACTGTTAATCACCAATGTTAAATGAACATCATTCCCGATTAGCTTGCAATTATTCACAAAACGTTGTAGTTCCACGCCCCGTTATTATAAACAATCCCAAAGCGAACGCGTTCCGTAATTGGGAAATATATAACTAAACCGCGTGACGTCATGACTGTTGATATTTATTATTTCCGGTTTCAATTTGAAAGCGTCCTGGTAATATTTCAGCTGTTTTTCTTACGTTTCAGGCACGTATTGTAAATTTGATTTTGTAATGTTTAATTCTTTCTTAAATTTGTCCTCGTCCTGTGGACTAGGAAGGGGAATTTTATTTCAGAATTGGGAAAAAACAACTATATTTGGCATTGGGAACGGGTCCGATAGTCGGACCCGTGAGAATAGTAGAAAAAGGCCTGTAATGTATGTACCCTTTTCACGATTTGCGTGGGTTTTTCGTGTTTTTAGCTGATTGTTTTTTTTTAGTGTTTTGTTCTCAAACCAAGAAGTGTGAAATTGCGATGAAAAAAGATGACCGATGTTCGTGCTTAAAAACGACCTAAATACAATTTCAATATGTATGTTATTACTTGCAATCATCAACAGGTACTGTACTGTATAAGTGAGAAAAAAAAGTTTACCCTTCCATAAAAGAGATTTTTTTTTTTACTCTTCCATAAAATATACACGCTGATACAAGAAACAAGAGGCCCAAGAGGGCCTGTGGACGCTCTACGGGCTAACATGGCTCTTATAACATCAATGAAGCGAGTGACTGCCATTTACGTTTTTTTGAAAGTTTTAGGCAAAAAACAGCTTTTGAACTAAATCAAGGGCCATAACTAAAGAATCTGTTAAAGTTTGGTAAAGATTAGATGAAAATGAAGGCCCTACCGTATTAACGAGGCAAAATATAGCATTTTTAACTATAGCAAGAGCCATAACTCCTCTGTTTACTGGTCCGACTGGTCCAACATAGAGGTAAAAAAAAAACATTAATTTAAAAAAATTAAAAGAAAAAATTAAAAAATAAAAAAAATAAAAAAAAATAATAAAAAAAATAAAATAACAAAATTATTATATATATATATATATATATATATATATTTATTTAAAAAAATAATTAAAAAAATAAAAGTTTGGTAACGATCGGATGAAAAATGAAGGCCCTCTTAACGAGGCAAAATATAGCGTTTTGAACTAAATCAAGGGCCATAACTCCGCTGTTACTGGTCCTATATGGCTAGTTTTCGAACTTGCTCGAGCTTTCATTGATATTAACAATCTGATAAAGTTTGGTAAAGATCAGATGAACAATGAAGCCCCTATTGTCTTAACGAGGCAAAATATAGCATTTTTAACTAAATCAAGGGCCACAACTCCGCTGTTTCTGGTCCAATATGGTTGGTTTTCGAACTTGTTCGAGCTTTCAATGACATTAACAATCTGATAAAGTTTGATAAAGATCGGATGAACAATGAAGCCCCTATCGTCTTAACGAGGCAAAATATAGCATTTTTAACTAAATCAAGTGCCATAACTGCACTGTTACTAGTCCGATATGGCTGGTTTTCGAACTTGTCCGAGCTTTCATTAATATTAACAATCTGGTAAGGTTTGGTAAAGATCTGATGAAAAACGAAAGCCCTATCATCTTAACGAGGCAAAATATAGCATTTTCAACTAAATCAAGGACCATAACTCTGGTGTTACTGGTCCGATCTGGCTGGTTTTCGAACTTATCCGAGCTTTCATTGATATTAACAATGTGGTAAAGTTTGGTAAAGATAGGTTGAAAAATGAAGGCCCTATCGTCTTAACGAGGCAAAATATAGCAATATAGCATTTTCAACTAAATCAAGGACCATAACTCTGGTGTTACTGGTCCGATCTGGCTGGTTTTCGAACTTGTCCGAGCTTTCATTGATATTAACAATGTGGTAAAGTTTGGTAAAGATAGGTTGAAAAATGAAGGCCCTATCGTCTTAACGAGGCAAAATATAGCAATATAGCATTTTCAACTAAATCAAGGACCATAACTCTGGTGTTACTGGTCCGATCTGACTGGTTTTCGAACTTGTCCGAGCTTTCATTGATATTAACGTGGTAAAGTTTGGTAAAGATAGGTTGAAAAATGAAGGCCCTATCGTCTTAACGAGGCAAAATATAGCAATATAGCATTTTTAACTAAATGAAGGGCCACAACTCCGCTGTTACTTGGCCGATCTGGCTGGTTTTCGAACTCATCCGAGCTTTCATTGATATTAACAACCTGTTAAAGCTTGGTAAAGATTGGATGAAAAATGAAGGCCCTATCGTCTTAACGAGACAAAAGTTAACAACGGACGGACGACGGACAACTCGGCATCCCATAAGCTCTGCTAGCTAAAAATATTTAATTAAAAATGGCAAAGTTAAAAGATTTTTTTTTTGTTAAAATCAAAGTCATAAACCATTTAAAAACTACCCTAAACACAATTTCAATATGTCTGTTATTACTTGCAATCATCAACAGGTACTGTGCAAGTAAAAACAAGAGGCCCATGAGGGCCTGTGGACGCTCTACTGGCTAACATGCCTCTTATAACATCAATGAAGCGAGTGACTGCCATTTACGTTTTTTTGGAAGTTTCGGGCAAAAAACAGCTTTTGAACTAAATCAAGGGCCATAACTAAAGAATCTGTTAAAGTTCGGTAAAGATCAGATGAAAAATGAAGACCCTACCGTATTAACGAGGCAAAATATAGCATTTTTAACTAAATCAAGAGCCATAACTCCACTGTTACTGGTCCGACAGGTCCAACATAGAGCTAATAAAAAAAAATAATTAAAAAAATTTAAAAAATTAAAAGAAACAATTAAAAAAAAAATTAGAAAAAAATTAAAAAATAAAAAAAAAAAAAAAAATTAAAAAATAAAAATATTTAAAAAAATATATAAAAAAAATAAATAATGATAATAATTAAAAAAAATATTTAAAAAAAATATATATATATATATAAAGTTTGATAACGATCGGATGAAAAATGAAGGCCCTTTCGTCTTAACGAGGCAAAATATATCGTTTTGAACTAAATCAAGGGTCATAACTAAGCTGTTACTGGTCCGATATGTTTGGTTTTCGAACTTGTCCGAGCTTTCATTGATATTAACAATCTGATAAAGTTTGGTAAAGATCGGATGAACAATGAAGCCCCTATGGTCTTAATGAGGCAAAATATAGCATTTTTAACTAAATCAAGGGCCATAACTCCGCTGTTATTGGTCCGATATGGCTAGTTTTTGAACCTGTTCGAGCTTTCATTGATATTAACAATCTGATAAAGTTTGGTAAAGATCAGATGAACAATGAAGCCCCTATTGTCTTAACGAGGAAAAATATAGCATGTTTAAATAAATCAAGGGCCATAACTCTGCTGTTACTTGTTCGAAATGGCTGGTTTTCAAACTTGTTTGAGCTTTCAACGACATTAATAAGCTGATAAAGTTTGGTAAAGGTCGGATGAACAATGAAGCCCCTATCATCTTAACGAGGCAAAATATAGCATTTTTAACTAAATCAAGAGCCATAACTCCACTGTTACTGGTCCGACCGGTCCAACAAAGAGCTAATAAAAAAAAAAAAATAAAAAAATTAAAAAAATTAAAAGAAACAATTAAAAACAAATTAAAAAATAAATATAAAATTTAAAAAAAATAAAAAATTAAAAAAAAAAAATATTTAAAAAAAAATATAAAAAAAAAAAAAAAATAATTAAAAAAAATATTTAAAAATAAAAAATATATATGTAAAGTTTGATAACGATCGGATGAAAAATGAAGGCCCTTTCGTCTTAACGAGGCAAAATATATCGTTTTGAACTAAATCAAGGGTCATAACTAAGCTGTTACTGGTCCGATATGTTTGGTTTTCGAACTTGTCCGAGCTTTCATTGATATTAACAATCTGATAAAGTTTGGTAAAGATCGGATGAACAATGAAGCCCCTATGGTCTTAATGAGGCAAAATATAGCATTTTTAACTAAATCAAGGGCCATAACTCCGCTGTTATTGGTCCGATATGGCTAGTTTTTGAACCTGTTCGAGCTTTCATTGATATTAACAATCTGATAAAGTTTGGTAAAGATCAGATGAACAATGAAGCCCCTATTGTCTTAACGAGGAAAAATATAGCATGTTTAAATAAATCAAGGGCCATAACTCTGCTGTTACTTGTTCGAAATGGCTGGTTTTCAAACTTGTTTGAGCTTTCAACGACATTAATAAGCTGATAAAGTTTGGTAAAGGTCAGATGAACAATGAAGCCCCTATCATCTTAACGAGGCAAAATATAGCATTTTTAACTAAATCAAGGGCCACAACTCCGCTGTTACTGGTCCGATATGGCTGGTTTTCGAACTTGTTCAAGCTTTCAATGACATTAACAATCTGATAAAGTTTGGTAAAGATCGGATGAACAATGAAGCCCCTATCGTCTTAACGAGGAAAAATATAGCATTTTTAACTAAATCAAGGGCCATAACTCCGCTGTTACTATTCCGATATGGCTGGTTTTCGAACTTGTCCGAGCTTTCATTGATATTAACAATCTGATAAAGTTTGGTAAAGATCGGATGAACAATGAAGCCCCTAGCGTCTTAACGAGGCAAAATATAGCATTTTTAACTAAATCAAGGGCCATAACTCCGCTGTTACTAGTCCGATATGGCTGGTTTTCGAACTTGTCCGAGCTTTCATTGATATTAACAATGTGGTAATGTTCGGTAAAGATAGGATGAAAAACGAAGGCCCTATCATCTTAACGAGGCAAAATATAGCATTTTTAACTAAATCAAGGACCATAACTCTGGTGTTACTGGTCCGATCTGGCTGGTTTTCGAACTTGTCCGAGCTTTCATTGATATTAACAATGTGGTAAAGTTTGGTAAAGATAGGATGAAAAATGAAGGCCCTATCGTCTTAACGAGGCAAAATATAGCAATATGGCATTTTTAACTAAATCAAGGGCCATAACTCCGCTGTTACTTGGCCGATCTGGCAGGTTTTCGAACTCATCCAAGCTTTCATTGATATTAACAACCTGTTAAAGTTTGGTAAAGATTGGATGAAAAATGAAGGCCCTATCGTCTTAACGAGACAAAAGTTAACAACGGACGACGGACGGACGACGGACAACTCGGCATCCCATAAGCTCTGCTGGCAGAGCTAAAAAACAACGTTATTCTTTCATAAAAAATATATGCTGATCATAGAGATTTTTCTTATTTTTTTAACAAAAAGGCGAAGTTAACTTTTTTTAAAATAAAATCAAAATCATAACCCCCTTAAAAACTACCATAAACGCAATTTCAATATGTATGTTATTACTTTCAATCGCCAACAGGAACGGTTTAATTGAGGAAAAAAAGGTTTAACCTTCCATAAATTATACATGCTAATTCACGAGAAAAAAAAAATGTTCGAAATGTCCAAGTTAAAAAAATAAATTTTGTTGAAATCAAAGTCATAACCAAATTAATAACTGCACCAAAAACAAAGTGCATATATTTTGTATGATAAACAGAGATCGACAAATATATTAAAAGGGTGAAAGGAGTACAAAACAAACAAACCAAAAACTGCACGAACGTCGGCCATCTTTTTTTCATTGCAATTTCACGTTTCCTGGTTTGAGAACAAAACACTAAAAAAAGCAATTAAAAACCTGCTAAAAACACGAACAACCCACGCAAATCGTGAAAAGGATACTTACAATTATATTTTGCAGCAACTAACCATATTGTTTGTAATGTTTTCAACCATAAAACATGATAAATCACGGAGCGAAATCACATGCTAGGTCATAAAACATGGCGGCTAAAGTGAACGTAAAGTGAACGTACATGACCGAACTGTTCCGAATGAGTCGACGGCAAGTGTTTGGAACTGTCCGAGACCAGTCCCTTTAATTATCAGCCTAGGTTATACACAGTGCATTGGATAGTATCTTAAATGACAATAAGAGTATACATAGGGTAAAACATGAATAATACTGGGAAAAAATTGTCACAGTTCCAATAAAATAAACAGAAAATTATATATATATATATATAGGATTGAACACAGTTCCTGTTGTCTGCATGAAGAGAGAGTTGTTTACATGAGTCATTCACTGTAACTGACAGGCCTGTATCACTGTAGGGATCCGTACACCGGATCTTGGTCAAGACCCCGTTCACTAGTACGGAGTTTTGGTTAGCCATGTTGTAGAAAACGTGCGGATAACAACAGTAAAGGTAGGTTAACTACGTTTTTCTCCTATTTTTGTTCATTTATATGAATAATCAGTATTGCTATATGTTGCGGAAACATTTCCCGTTCAAATATTACCGTACATTGTTGACATATTACTTTAAATGCTACAATTCGGATCAAAGAAAAACAATTGCCGGTGCTGAAATTCGCCCAAAGTACACTTCAGCAATAAATATCTCATTAATTTTCAAGTTAATAAAAATTTGAATTGGCAGATTTATTTCTTTTTCCAATATACGTGCATGTTCGATAAAATAAATTTCCACAAAGATCAACATCATGTCATGCTAATCATTTTAGAAAACGTCCCATATCAATATCACTTATAGTTTTCAAGAAGTAGTCGCTACAAATTTATTTATTTTAAATCTATTTTTAGCCGTGGTTGCCATCTTGAAATTTTTCTAGGATCAACTTGACATCAAGAGCAACATTCCTGTGAAGTTTCATGAACATCCGTCAAGTAGTTTCAGAGGAGTAGTCGCTACAAGTTTTTACTATATAACTCTATGTAAACAAAGATGGCCCCTGGCAGCCATGTTTAACGTCGAATCAAAATATTGTTCGATTAGGATCAACATCATGTCATGCTGATCATTTTAGAAAAAGTCCCATATCAATATCACTTATAGTTTTCAAGAAGTAGTCACTACAAACTTATTTTTTAAAATTCTATTTATAGCTGTGGCGGCCATCTTGAATTTCTGGCCGACCTGAAATTTTGCTAGTATCAATTAGACATCAAGAGCAACATTCCTGTAAAGTTTCATGAAAATCTGTCAAGTAGATTCAGAGGAGTAGTCGCTACAAGTTTTTACTATATAACTCTATGTTAACAAAGATGGCCACTGGAAGTCATGTTTAACGTCGAATCAAAATAATGTTCGATTAGCATCAACATCATGTCATGCTGATCATTTTAGAAAAAGTCCCATATCAATATCACTTATAGTTTTCAAGAAGTAGTCGCTACAAACTTGTATTTTAAAAATCTATTTTTAGCTTTGGCGGCCATCATGGATTTCACATCAACATGAATTTTTGCTAGGATCAACTAGACTTCATGGGCAACATTTCTGTAAAGTTTAATGAATATCCATCCAGTAGTTTCAGAGGAGTAGTTGTTACAAATAAAAGTTTACGGACAGACAGACGGACGACGGACGCCGCACCACGGCATAAGCTCTGCTGATCTCTGATCAGTCGAGCTAAAAATTAACGTAATGCATATTTTGGAGAAAGTAGGTGACAGTGAACTAGTTTTCAGGGTATGGTCAGTGCTTGATGAGAGGAAGGTGTTGTTAAAGTTTGATGAAGATTGGACATAATTATGCTGAGAAACTTTATTTCCCACCCCCTCCCCTCCGAAACTTAAAAAAAATATTTATATTTTGGAGATAGCAGGTCACACTGACCTAGTTTTCAGGGTATGGTTAATGGGAGCAAGGTGCTATTAAAGTTTGATGAAGATTGGAAGTGGTAATGCGGAGATATAACAAAAACTTTATTCCCCCCCACCCGCTGAAACAAACAAAGATATATTTTGAAGAAAGTAGGTCACAGTGACCTAGTTTTCAGGGTAATGTCAGTGGTTAATAGGAGCAGTGTTCTCCCTAGGAATTTCTCAAGGCATGCAGTGTCATTTTTACCAGAGAAAATATGCTTCAGAGTGTATCCTTATACCTGACCCCTATATGTATTGGTAGTTTGTCAGAAAGACACCTGATCTATATAAGAAATAGGCTAGTGTTTTTAGATATTGTGTTTTAAACTTATTTAAGCTAAATCAAATAAAATAATAAAAATGTGTTCAATGTCTTTTCAAAATTAAGGCATGTTGCAAAAGCCTTTTTGCTGTGAAGGCATGTTAAATGTGACATGCCTTAATAGCCTGGGGAGAACACTGAGGAGTAAGGTGCTGTTAAAGTTTGATAAAGATCTGACATGGTAATGTGAAGGTAAAATAACAACTTTATTCCCCCCCCCCCACCCCTACCCCCCCCCCCCCCCCCACCCCCCCACCCTCCACTCCGAAACTTAAACAAAAAGGTATATTTAGGAGAAAGTAGGTCAGTGACCTAGTTTTCAGGTTATGGTCAGTGGTTAATGGGAGTAAGATGCTGTTAGAGTTTGATGAAGATCGGACATTGTAATGCGGAGATATTTAACAAAAACTTTATTCCACCCCCCCACCCCCACCCTCCGAAACTTTAACAAACATGTATATTTTGGAAAGAGTAGGTCACAGTGACCTAGTTTTCAGGGTATGGTCAGTGGTTAATGGGAGTAAGGTGCTGTTAAAGTTTGATGAAGATCGGACATGGTAATGCGGAGATATAACAAAAACTTTACTTCCCCCCCCCACCTCCCGCCGAAACTTAAACAAAAAGGTATATTATGGAGAAAGTAGGTCACAGTGACCTTGTTTTCCGGTTATGGTCAGTGGTTAATGGGAGTAAGATGCTGTTCAAGTCTGATGAAGATCGGACATGGTAATGCGGAGAAATATAAAAAAAAAAAATGTGGACGCCCGCCCGGTTTATGCCAATCTATAAGCCGATTCCACACCCCCAAAAAAACGGCTAAAAAAATACATTGTTTTATCACACTTCAGCGGACGCAGTAAAAATATACTGTGATAATAAAATTTAACCAAAGAGAGGCAACTCGTACACTACAACCTATATCTGTTTGATTTACGAAGAGTTACTCATTGTTATAGCGTAAATTTAGAAAAAGTCCCATATCAATATCACTTATAGTTTTCAAGAAGTAGTCGCTACAAACTTGAATTTAAAAAATCTATTTTTAGCTTTGGCGGCCATCTTGGATTTCACATCAACATGAATTTTTGCTAGGATCAACTAGACTTCATGGGCAACATTTCTGTAAAATTTTATGAATATCCATCCAGTAGTTTCAGAGGAGTAGTCGCTACAAATAAAAGTTAACGGACGGACGGACGGACAGACAGAGGGACGACGGACGACGCACCACGGCATAAGCTCTGCTGATCTCTGATCAGTAGAGCTAAAAAATGTAGCATGTCAGAGCAAAATAAATTCATTTGACTAAAATAAAAATGCACATATCTGTTTTTAAGTCCTTTTTGAAAGTGAAATATATTAAAAAGAAATTGACAAGAGGGTTGCAAAGATGCAAAGTCTGCACTCTGTATATAAGTGAATGGTGTCCCATCCACTTCTGGAGAACATTGATATTTAAACTATTAAAATTTATTATAATATTTCACCCTTAATAACGTACATAGTTGAAAGAAAACGGCTTCACTTTTATTTAAATATGTTCATGATCGTGTCACATGTTTAAAAAATACCTCGAAGGAACTTCCATCTCCCATATTTTTATAGACGAAACACTGAAATGAACTGGTTTTTAAGTAGCAATGCAAACGCATTTTTCAAATTAGAAAATATTGGGAAACTGATTAGTATTTTCTAAATAGTATCATCAAAATATTCCATTGAGGAAAAAAAAGTAAGTTTATGAACCACCCCACATGCAAAAAAAAAAGTGTTCGTGTCCAACAATTGCCAAAATGAATAAGCCTTTTTATCAATTTTTCTGAAAAAAGCAACCTAGCTGATAAATATTGTTTTTTCCTTGCAATGAAGTCATGCAGATCTTTATTTACAAAGTAATGTGTCAAATGAATGTTTCTTTCCCTTTTTCTTTTAAATATGTGCTACTATTTTCACAAGTTGGTGTTAAACCCGTCATCTTTGCTATGTAAACAAATGAGTACTCGCGTTAGATGGCCTACATGACTTATCGTGACAATGTCAAGGTCAAATTTGAACAATTCTGAAAAATGAGTAAATTAGCCTAAAAAAGCCAAAAGTTCTTTCGTGATGAATGATAACATGTGTATGTAATATTTAAAGTGTTATTTCACTAAAGAATTCATGAGAATTATTAGTGGGAACAAGTTTCTAGTCCGAAATAAGACTCGAAAAAGACGATCTTGTTTGTAGTACCACGCATGCGCATTACAGTCCCATGACAAGAGTTGTCTTTTCTGATGTCAGCTGGTGTTGAAAAATGCGGATATACACGAGTACGTCATTTTTTGTGAGATTAAATAGAAAACAAATTGAAGATTAATTATAATTGAAGTACTTTATTTGTACATAAACTAGAGCGTAATCATCCGATTTAATACTGAACTTCCAAAAACCGCACTTCGCTTCCATTTATTTTTCATCTACCAATAAATAACAAAAGCTGTGAGGTCAATTACGTAATGTATGCAGTGTTTTCTTCCTATATTCAACATAAAAAGTTCCACTTTTTAGTGTCTTAGCACATAAAAGATGCGTAATTTGACGTACCCAACTCCAGGTTGGGATATTCCTAAATTCTAAATATAGCTTACGCGGCGCCACCTATCGGGTTTTGCATTGCTATTTTAAGCCAGAATCTTGGTGATTTTCTTGAAATATATCGATCAATGTAGCTTGGTTTACGACTGCCTTCATCATTTTTTTTTCCGGGCCGTGAATACATCTTTTGAAAGTAAACGCGAACACGGTCGCCGCCATGTTGTATTATGCGGTGTTTCGTACTCGCGGCGTTTCATACTTCGCGGTGTTTCATACTCTTTTAATACCAAACGTACCCACGAAAATTCGTTCTCAACCCGAAAAAAATAAATAGGGTCGGCGATTCGGCGGTAAATAAATAGGGTCGGTCAGGTTACCTGAACCACACATATTATTTTGTTTGGCCTCAAGAGAAACATTTCTGTTGTTTCATGAAAATCTTTCAAGTAGTTTTAGAGGAATTGAATGTTGTTTAACGGCTCATCAACACAGTATAGGTTATTTAGAGCCGCCGCAGAGAGAGGGGAAGGATACATAGGAATCCGGGACCGTGTCCTACTATTATTATCGAATAGATTCCTATGATTCTTTTAACGTGCTCGGAGGATAGACCGATACACGGGACCGCCCAGTTTACGTCCCCATCCGACGGACGAGGCTAAGGGAAAGTGTCTTGCCCAAGAACACACCGACGGAACTCAGGGGCACCACGGAGGATTAAACCCGGGGCACACACCGACGGAACTCAGTGACACCACGGAGGATTAAACCCAGGGCCTCCGGTTACAAATCCGCCGCGCTACCGACTGCGCCACGCCAGCCCTAGTTTTAGAGGAGTATTCGCTACAAATTTAAACTAGTATATAGCTCTTCGTAAACAAAGATGGCCGTTGGCAGCCATGTTTAATTCAGAATGAAAATGATTTTCGACAAGGACCACCATCATCATGTCATGCTGATCATTTTAGAAAAAGTCCCATGTCAATTTTAAGAAGTAGTCACTATAAATTTGTTTTTAAAAATTTATTTTTAGCCATGGCAGCCGTCTTGAAATTCCATCTGTCTGTCTTATCAAACATTTAAGAAAACCCAACTCTTATTATTATTCGGTGGTATCATTTAATCATCTCAGGTAAATTATCTTCGGCTTGTTGTTTCAACCATGTTTTCAATTAAATGTCGTATTTTTAACATGTATTGGACTGTAACAGAAACTATGATTGGCCAATCTGTTAGCTATAATCAATCTCATTGGATAATGCGTGTGTATTCATTGTATAGTTTAATATGTAAACAAGAAATGGCGAAATGGGGTCGGGATATCAATGATCAAGGGTTTGATATTAACTTTTTTAAGCAACTTGTCCATAGGACAAGTAACTTGCACAATTTACTTGTCCCACATCAAAATTACTTGTCCCCGCACTTCATGTAAAAGTGATACCAAAAACAAGATCAATGATGAAAGTGACACATTCCCTCAGTTGCATTCCACCAATGAAAACAAGATGGTTTTTATTTGTCATTTACAATGTGCTCACCAATGTTTTGACATTTTATCAGTCACAAGTTTTAAAGATGTAAAATTCATTTCTCGTTATAAAATTTAGTTGTCCGTAGGACTGGTCACCTGGGACAATTAACTTGTCCCCAGTAGAATCTACATGGCACAGGACAACTGTTAATATCAAACCCTGGTTGAGTAGGTACTGGTTATAGGCGATGTGTTTATTTGATCTCGCCGAAAATAAGGGTGAAGTGGATATCGCTTTTTCGGAAGCTTTGAGCGAAGTTTGTAAAATGATAGAAGTTTTCGCTAATTTCACGCCCAAGGCTGAAGCCTGGTTTTTACCTGCAAGTATACAATCTTTACTATCAACCGAGTAAAATAATGAAACTCAACTAAAATTTGTGTTGATATAAAGCTGAAAACCAAAAATGGTTTCAATCCGCTAGGGCTTTCTTTAAAAAGTAACCGATCAGAAACAAACACTATTGTAGAACAAACTGGACACAACTGGGATTATCGATATTAATTCCTTTATCAACATTATTTTAAATAAATTTCTGAAAACTGAATGCGACACATTTGTGGCAAAAGTATTCTGTTCAAATTATTGTCTGAAAACATTTGTTAACATGCATTGCCGGTTTATTTAATTATAGGAAATATGCAAAGGCTGCATGGTTTCAGATAATTATCATACAATAGACTACATGTAAATTCCGTCCAAAGTCAATGCACACGTTTCCAGATCGAAACACAATTTTGCATTTAAACGGCTTATTGGTGAAATGCCGCCAACTCGTGAAATAAACAAAACTGAGTAAGCAAATGTTTGTTTGTCTGCCATACATAAAAGACATATTAATAAACAGATAGGAAACTTCCTATCTTAACCAATGAAGTAACCCAAATATCACGTGGCACCTTAACGTTTCCTTCTATCTTCTCTCTCAAATATTCACTGATTTTGATGAGAATACATTCAAAAGATTCATAGTGAATAGCAAAATGGGATTATAATAATTTATGTTTATCATGTTTATTTTCAAAAGAAGAAATTGTATAAAAAATATTTTAAAAGTTAAAAATGTCATTCATTTTTACCTACAAAATCAAGGTTCCGTCTAACTCCTTTTTTACACTGTTATTAGGTCTGTGCATTCATTTATTATAAAAAAACAATGAATATACCATGATACTGTAGTATATGATCTATATCATACAATATGTATGGAGTCGCTGCCCTTTCCTTGCTTTTACCCTCAAAGATAATTTTACAGAAGACTACGATCGATCTTAAAATCTTCAAAAAACAAAACAAAACAAAAAAAATATCAGAATTTCAAAAAGTTGGCTCTTTTCTTCTCCTTTCCCCTTTACTTCTCCTTTTCCCTCTTTCCATTGTACGAAGCTGCTTTTATAACTTTAATTTTCATTTTAGCAACATATAACGTTAGGCCTATCCGAAAAATCAATCGTAATCAGATAGCAAATTACGCAGTTTCCAAACTGATCCAAATTTGCTTTTTATTTTCATTATTTATTTTATTCGGGCTTGCACAATGACAATGTCAATCCATAATTTATGTGTAACGTTATCTACGTCACGCTCTGGATTAATGCCAAATTAATATATGCATGAATACATAACTCTTGACGAAGATAACAAAACAATGCGACTTACTTTGTTCGTTGACCGTTGTTTTATCCTACTCTTAGTCCTAGTATGATTATCAGATTAAGATTCAATTTTATCCGTTCGCTCTGTTTTCCAACGAGTAAAAATGGCTGTCGAGCATGGCCTAATTGCGTACTGCGCATGCTCGTTCATTTCGTTGACGTCATTGGCCTTATTTGGTAATCGCTCCTCGACTTCAATGCGATTGGTGATATTTAGACGATATCGACATTTCTTAATAATAAACCATTCCAGTTTTGACACGTTTACGTAAGCTGTTTATTATTCGTCAATCAAATAGTAAGTTGTTTCAACCTGGTTGTTTATGATTCGTCAATCCAATAGTTTGTCGTGATCAGCTGATGATCTGAGCGTGTCATTTTCTCCCTGCGGTAACACAATCATTTCGCATTTATAAAGCATGTTGGGGTAAAGTAGATAGCGTATACATACGTACAGTATATGCTGCATCTAGATCTGTATAAACACGATGTATGCAGACAAGTGTCTACAGAGTTAAGCTAGCAGATAATTCAGAGTGTATTCAGAACTCAGAGACAAGGCCATAACTCAACGTACTCACTGGGGGATCTGAGAGGGGTGCTAGATTTAGTGGGTTCTTGGGCAACCTCCGGGAAAATGTACGTTCCTTTCATACTCTTTTCATATATATATTTTTTAATTTTCAATGTTACTCACGTGAGTATTTGAGTATGCAACGCCACAACCTGATAAAAGTCAGGGTCATTTGTTGATCATACACGTCAGTGTCCTTTGTTGTCCAGGGGCGGTTCATGTATTTCAGCAGGGTACTTTTACTGATTTCAGATATAGGGCGAAAGAAAAGAAAACGTTTTCTTGCATACCGAACAAGGAAATCTGTCATTTTACCGGGCTAGATATTTCCATCTCAGCCTAGGGTCGAGATAAAAGTCACGCGCACCAACATCCGTTATGCAGGAAACCAAAAAAAGCTATCATGGGTATTCGGTTCAGATAGGAAATTCCGACTCATCGGAACCTCGGCAGAGCCTCGGTTCCGATTAAAACACTTATACCTCGGGTTGGAATTCCCTATCTTCACCGGATACCCATGAAAGATTCTTATAATCTAGCCATGCTATTCTTCATTATGTCCGTATGTGTCGGTTGGCAATTACCTAATGTATTAGCGTCACATATTAAATACGAGCTAGCTTAAACTCGTATTTTCGGAATTGCGAAACTTATACTGTCTATTGTGAGATTCGTGTCTTTTTTTTATTCTTTTGCGTATGTTATTAATCCTACATTTCAGTGTGAGAGTGGAGAGGGGGTTGGTGGGTGGTGGTGATGGTGGTGGGACCGTAAGATACTATCAATTAAGGCACGACAACCTGATACGAGTGGTTGGGAGGGGTGGGGGCGTTCGTCCGGGATCATCTCGAACGGTTATACAGTAGAGGCCATTGGTTCGAGTCCCAGTAAAATGAAAGTGTGTGAATTGATTTTAAGTTTTGCCCTTGGTTCATGCCGGACCCAATAGAATACTTATAGATTATAAAATCGGGCGTTTACATTAAAAATGGTATAGCCACGCCCCTGGGAATGTTGAACATTCCTTGATGATATATGCCGAAAACATGTATATACGGTATGCCAGAAATATTAGTATTCCTCATGCATACAACGGTTTCGTAAATTAAATATGATTATATTATGCCTCGCTGGTTGGAAGGCGGTGGGACATATACATGTGCATATTTGGGCGACAGCCCTATTGTCAACCTTTTTTTGTGTTTGTGACGTCATATGTCTTTATGCCTTATTAATATTGCCATTCATGTTTGTCGTTTTGCCTGTTTTTGGGTTTAACCCTGATCTGCTTTTAAAATATAAAAGAAGTCTTCTGCGACAAGGACTGTCACAACCTGACTTCTGTGGTGACGTGATTTGCAAACTTCGTAAGATCCTTGGTCATGATCACTTTCATATTTGTAATATTTATTAAAACGTTTATTAAAAGAGGTTATGACCGTATGATATTGCAACACCCTTCATGTTTATTAGTTGACCCATTTACAGCTCACCACTTTGTTTTCATATTGGACTAAGCGATGATCAGTATTTGATCGAAAATTCGGACAGAAGTAAACGCCCGATAATATTGTATGTTGCGAAACATATATATTTTTTGGATTGGTAATCTACCTACTGAGCTAGCTGGGTGGTCAATAAAATTCACTGAAGGATGATGACAATAGAATGAATTTAATGTTTAGCTGACATCGGGCAGATGTCATTTTGATATCGGGCACATATGTTCTGCCGACGTCGGGTTGATGTCGGGCTAATATCATAAGCCGCTGTAATCACATACCTTATTTATCCTTGTAATTGTTGTTTGTTTCTATCCGTGTTTTTTATTGTGGTCATTGAATGCTACGCATTGATTTGGCAGAAGCCAGATTATCAAACAAACCGTTGCGTTCAAGA
Organism: Cyrtodaria siliqua; assembly: GCA_037043455.1. Taxonomy (NCBI): domain Eukaryota; kingdom Metazoa; phylum Mollusca; class Bivalvia; order Adapedonta; family Hiatellidae; genus Cyrtodaria; species Cyrtodaria siliqua. The sequence goes on along the minus strand of JAWPHD010004479.1, from coordinate 2,345 downwards.
CAAGAGACAAAATTGGAGACAAACACACTTACTTTCAGAAATTTCCTGTCATGAACAGACTCAATAAAACCGAGTCTGCTACTTTTTTCTCTAGTTTGTTGCTTCCAAGGGATCTTTTTTCCCCTCTATTTATTGAAATTCACATCTGCGTTTGTTTATGAATGTGAGTATAAAAGTCGAACGGGAAATACAGCGTTCACAGAACACAGTAAACCCCTAAACACGCAAAAGGACAAACATGAATGGCAATGTTAACAAAGTATAAGGGTGTATGACGTCACAAACACGAAAAGGGTTGACAATAGGGCTACCACCTTGGAACGGTCAGTGGCAAAATAAAGGCCGCTGGGGGTTTAAACCAGGTTCTAGGGTGCACGAAACCTCACACTTACCCTGCTGTCATCCCAGTAAAACAGGACAGTGTAAATAAAAAATCCCTGCCATGAACTATTCTCTAACCAACAAGGCAGCATTAATAGGCCACATAGTAAAACACAAAGATGCTCGGGTATATATAAATAACAAAAAAAAGTAGCCTACATGTAGAAAGCCACAAAGAAGGTACTCAATGACTTGGCAGAAGCCAGAGCAACAAGAGAACAAACCATTGAGGGCACGATAAGACAAGATTGCAGACACACATTGTTTGCACTACAACAAACATCTCCAAACTTTTAATTTCTTGTCTCAAGATCACGTTGAACGATATTGTGATAATACTTATGCCATTTAAGTGGGGATAATTAACAGTCAAAATGAAAATCATCTCTCCTGTCATAGATTTTGCTAATTATTTCACCATTTTCAATCGAGAGATTAGATCAAGAAAAGAAGCGTTATTATCAGATATATTAGCTTTGTTAAGCTGAAGTTCTTTAGGATAAATATTATTGTTTGCACTACAACAAACATCTCCAAACTTTTAATTTCTTGTCTCAAGATCACGTTGAACGATATTGTGATAATACTTATGCCATTTAAGTGGGGATAATTAACAGTCAAAATGAAAATCATCTCTCCTGTCATAGATTTTGCTAATTATTTCACCATTTTCAATCGAGAGATTAGATCAAGAAAAGAAGCGTTATTATCAGATATATTAGCTTTGTTAAGCTGAAGTTCTTTAGGATAAATATTATTAACCATATTTGGAAAGAAAGGGTTGTCAATGTTCAATATGTCATCCAGATACCGAGAGGTGTCATTAAAGGCTTCAGTAACATCTGCCTGGGTATCTGGTGTAAAGACCCAACATAAAATCTCTTTCCTAGCAAAATAAAAACAAATCTGCGACAAGTGGTGCACAGTTCGTACCCCTAGGGATACCAACAATTTGTCTATAAACCGTGTTTCCATACCTGACGAAAATGTATCTAATAGGAAGATGAGTGCTTCACAAACTTCATAGCAAGTCCACATAGTATAATTGTCTATACTACCGTTAGTAAAAAACGCTTTAATATAAATGTAGTATTTTCTCTAGCGAATGTTTTTTGTATAAGAGAAATTAGCTTGTCTTTGATAAGATGATGTGGTAAAGTTGTATATAGTGTAGAGAAATCGTAAGTGCTTATAGATGAACATAACTTTTATTGAAAATGTTATCAAGAACGTCTCCTGAATTTTTTATAAACCAAAACAAATTAATCTCAGAGTTTTCATAAGTATTATCACAATATCGTTTAACGTGATCTTAAAACAAGAAGTTAAAGGTTTGGAGATGTTTGTTTTAGTGCAGGCACAAAGCGGCCCTTATATGGATTTTTATGTAATTTAGGAATCCAGTACATAGTAGGCAGTTTGTTTTGCTTTTCGTTTACCCATGCCTTGAAAGTAGTGCACCGAGTGATATGTGTGGAAACAACATCCTCCTCAGTAGAATGTACTGGAGTATACGAATTGGTGCTGCCGAGTTCCAGAGATAAAACATTGACGTAATGTAGGCGTCAAACAATAATTACATTATTAGCTGCTTTATCGGCAGGAACTAAAACAAATTTATTATGAAATTCCTGAATTCCTGATTTTAAATTACGAAAGGAAAACCTAGGTCTCGGAGGAAGTAAAGAGGGGTTAGCGTTATAAAAGTTAAATATTATCTAATAGGAAGATGAGTGCTTCACAAACTTCATAGCAAGTCCACATAGTATAATTGTCTAAACTGCCGTTAGTAAAAAACGCTTGAATATTATTACATTCCAAAAATGTAGTATTTTCTCTAGCGAATGTTTTTTTAATAAGAGAAATTAGCTTGTCTTTAATAAGATGATGTGGTAAGGTTGTATGTAGTGTAGAGAAGTCATAAGTACTAAGTGATGAAACTAACACTTTACATACTAAATTTG